>CAXKVT010000026.1:1350000-1673056 GCA_964058875.1 Carex rostrata | reverse complement strand
ACTAATAAAGTACTTTCTCAATATATCATTTTTTACCAGTGGTCTTTATGTTTTGGCACCAGTGTACTATACTCTGACTAGGTCAATAAATTCAGATTCTATTTGGGCACTCACAGTTTCTCTTTTAGTAATTCATTTGTTCTTGCACGATTATTCTGGGTCCACTATAAGGCCACCGGATACATTAAATAACCCGAAGTTGGCTAGTAATATATCATTAAATGCCTCTATTGTGGCCTCAGTTTTGATCGCATCTCGGCTTCATGTCTTTGCTATCATGCTATTCTCACTCCAGGTTTTCCTGTTTGCACCACTTCTGATGTTCTGTGTCAAGAAGTATCAGAGTTCATCTAGGGTTTTCGTTTGTCTTGGTGGGACTGACACTGGCTATTACATATCAGTTGCACCGGTTGTTTTTCGGCACATTGTTGGTTTTGATTGTGTTTATTTCAGCAATATGCCCATATTGGCTTACTAGGATTCAAGAGTACAAGTTTGAGATTAATGGGCCTTGGGATGAAGCTAAGCTCTGTTTTGATATAACCGAGTAAAAGCAAGTTTTATCAACATTAGTTTTTAGGAAAGAGCAAGAGCCATTTTTATTTTTGTTATGATTGTCCCATTTGTTATGTACTTTGTTTTGTGCTTGTTAGTTTGACTTTTTGGGAATTAGTTAACTTCTGTTGTTTTATTGGTGAAGTCATTCATTGTTCAATCAAAATATATCTTCTGTCCACTAATGGTTGTAACTTGTAAGCCACCAGAAGGCGTGCAATTTCCCAATTTCTGAGCAAATTCTCTGTTTCTAAGCAACCATTGTTGTAAATTTTGACAAGGCATCGTCTTGGTTATATCCAGCATACATGCATCTTTCAATTGCAATTCTCTAATTAAAAGTTCTCAATTACACTAATGATCGGACAAATGATAATCCCCACATATTAAACTTTCTTATTTTAATAATAAAAATCCAATACGAATAAATAAACTCAAGAGATCGTCCACAATTTTTTTTTTGGAGTTACGAAAACAGAAAGGAAAGAACAACATAGCCGCCATAGTCTTGAAATCAGAGGCCTAGAATGGCTTGCTCTTTTTCAACCATTTAGAAATATGAGATTCCCTTAACATCATTTCCAGATCCCTCACCACAACAAAATAATTAGAGCCGCAGCCCCTTCCCTCCTCTCTATCTCTTCCTTAAAGAAAGCAGCTCGAGGTTGCGTATGAGGGGCTCCTCACGGGATGACACCCTCATATGGGCCCGGCTGGCAGAAGTAGGTTTAGCAAATGGGGTTGACCTGGCAGAGGCATCAAAGCCAACAGAGTGGTGGAGGCGTTGCTGCGGGGTGGCAGCAGGCCGGCCGGAACTGCTGCCAGCAGAAAAGAGGCGGCTTGTTGTATTGGGTGTGGCACCACGGCTGTAGTTTGCATTGGGATTGTTTTGATCAGCACCAGAAGAAGAGCTAGGCCGGCTGGATGAGGCCACAGCACGTTTTGAAGTGCTTCCAGTGCGAGAAGTTGACACAGCGCGAGTAGGAGTCGAACCATTTCCCTTCTGAAATCATCAGATAATGAATGTATTAGGTAGAACTTATCAATCTAAATTATTTACCCTACTAATATTGCTATTATCTTATGCTACTGCCATTTGTCGTCGTCAGTATTTCATTACTATCAAAGGGAATTGCTGCAAGTTGTCCTAAGGTTTGGACATTTCCACTATGATTCTTAGAACATAATTATTAAAAATAGTCAAGTAACCTATGTGTACTTCTCTCTTTTTTTTTGGCAATTATCATGTTTTTGGTAAATAACTGGTCCGAAAACATAATCAGAGAAAGAGAAGAATGAGTTGCGGTTAATCTATAATGCATAGCACCAAATTGACTCATTATTCTACATCGGAATTTATTATTATTTTCCTCCATTTTTCGAGTGAAAAATTACAGTAAGGCAAATAAAGCGTTTATTGGAGAAAATGGGGACTTAACAAACTTTAGGGATCCAAAAGAGAGATTTAATGTTTGTGACATTAAAGCTGATTTTTTTTTCTATAATTACACTGTCATGGTCATTTTGTGGATAACGGTCAAGAATAAAAAAAAAACAAATCTTGCATAAGGCACAGTGCAATTGGGTAGGATTTAGTGCTGACAGGAACAGCAGTGCACTGAAAAGAAACAGCAGTTGCCGCGATCCCCGTTCGGCCAGGATATTAAAGCCAAAACAAATAATGAAGGTCAACAAGAAAGAAAATAAAAAGATAAGACACTGACAGCCACAAGGGGTTCCTCCAGCGCTTTGCATCTTGAATGCTCCCCATGGTGATTGTTGTTAGAGGTCCCACCATTTCGCCTCGCAAATGCCTCCACAGCACCAGAGAATCTGTCTCTTATCTCTTGCCCCACTGTCCAACACAAAGAAAGCACCAGACAATTATTAGTCATATGCCAGCCAGATAATAAATTGATTTGCCCTCTTAGGAGAGGTAATCATGACTTAATACTCTTACTGAAGTCTACGTCTGCTGTCTTTATTGTAATGGATACAAGCTGCCATTATTCATTTCGGACTATCCGATCAGAATCAAATAGTAACCAACCACACCTTGATTTGTGGGTATGTTTCTATTCATTTTTCCTAAATGAAGAGATGAACTAGAAAATTCTCCAATGCAATTACATTAGGCCACACTAACACAGCTTTCACATAAGATTTTCTTGTGAGCTGATTTTGCATTGCTCTTTTTGTCAGCTTTGAGTGTCTGATTTTGATCAGACAGCTCATGCAGTAATGGCATCAAGTTGCCATAGTTCACTTTAGGGAACTGACCTGCTTGACATGATTTGCGCTTGAACATCTTTACACTCATTTTTCTATTTTATACAATAACAATTTTATTTCTTCCAGGGGAATAACCTCCATATGTAACAACAAAAAATACAGTTGAAAAGGTGCAATAAACCTGAAGGCTTTTCAGTCCTCTCAGCAGATGGGCCCAGTGCTGGTCTTCCACCCCCGACCTAACAACAGAAATAAATAATATCTTAATACTAAGTTAAAATTAATACCAACCACATCAGACCACACCGTATAGGTATGGTACAGTCCCTCTCCTATTCCTATTGGTTTGATTTGTCTCCAGTTGGGACTTAATGTTCAAATACAACTTGAATGGTTCTGGTTTCCAGTCTGGTACATACCAGACAGAACTGGTAGGAAGCAAATACTTACTTTAGGTCTGGAGCTGCTGCCAACCTGAGGATACTTGAGTACAGTCCAATCAAAAGCATAGTCATACTGATACCCTGTATATGGACACATTTCATCAATCAATAATGCATATTTTATTCAACTTATAAAATACAGATAGATATACATGAGAGTAATACCATACCTTCACGAATGAATAGGTCACGGAAAAGCCTCTTTAGATAGGAATAATCAGGCTTATCTTCAAATCTCAGAGACCGGCAATAGTGAAAATATGATGTAAACTCTGATGGATAATTTTTGCACAGGACCTGATATTATATATTATGATTATTGCATGGATTTTGTACCACCACTGATTATAGTAAAAAACTTGGACGAAAGGTATTCTTTGGATATTAGATGCTAACTACATGCGTTTATTAATTTTTAATCAAAATTTGCATAATGTTGACTTGCAAATTTGTAATATCATTTGCATATATGATAAAAGATGGAGTATAATTTGCAGAAGATCCCAAATTATATAAAAAATATTATAATAAATACCTCAACTGGAGTAAGCATTTTCTTCTCACTGATTTTATCATACTTCTGCTTTTTAGTCCCAGCTTTTAGACCCTGCCAGGGTAGACTGAAATTTTTTGAAGACGGTCAACAAAATGAAATAATACAGTGAGAAGATAAACTTTGCAACATTGAAATTGAGATTTTTAATCTAACCTTCCTCTCAAAAAATACATTAGCACGTAACCAAGTGATTCCAAGTCATCTCTCCTACTTTGTTCTAAAACCAAACAACAGAAAGGATAAAGTAAAAAACAAACCACATAATAGAATTCTGCAGTCAGTACAACGATGTAAAATTAATGACAACTCACCAACTCCAAGATGTGTATTAACACTTGCATAGCGTGCTGTTCCTGTCAAATTTTTATTCTCCCTGCATAAAATTAGTATATAATTCCTAAATGTTTGTCCAATATACATTTTGAATACAAAAGAAAAGATATATGCTTTTTATTCACCTGTAAGGTATGTGTTTGTGAGTTTGGAGGTCACGGTACTTCTTAGCAAGGCCATAATCTATGATGAACACTTGTCGTTGCTGGTTATATGTACAGACAAGAATTAACACAATGGAAAAAACGAAAAATGAAAAGAGAAAAACAAATGAAAAAAAATAATTCAACAAAGAAAAGAAAAAAAAAAGTTGAAATGCTTATACCTGATTTGCTTTGCGGGCTTGGCCCACAAGAAAGTTATCTGGCTTTATATCACGGTGTAGAAACCCTCTTGAATGCATATACTCGACTCTTGATATCTATACAAGTAGCATAAAGAATTTAATTGCAACATTCTAATTTGTCTATTAAGGAACTGCTGGAGTCCAAACTATACAAATAAAATAGCCCATTGTCTTCTTTCATTGTGGTTCCATGCGCATCGTGTTTGTGTGTGTCAGTGAGTAAGTCACTCAGAGAGAGAGAGAGAGAGAGAGAGCAAACCAGTTGATCAGCAAGCATGAGAACAGTCTTCAAAGAGAATTTGCGGTTGCAATAATTGAATAGATCTTCCAGACTGGGGCCAAGAAGGTCTATAACCATTACATTGTATTCGCCTTCGACGCCGAACCATTTCAGATGGGGGACGCCAGCTACATTTTTCATCAATCCATCCCAAGAAAAAAAATGTTAACATATAGGAAAGAGATAATATGCTTTTGAAAATAATACAAAATACTACAAATTATATCTTAAGTATTTTACAGAGTTGAAAACTAGGGTAACTTTCAGCATTTGAAAAGTGGTTTTTGGGGGTAGAGGGCAATGCTAGGATAATTAATATTTCAAAGGTTCTATAAGAATTCAGAACCTTTTTCAAATCAAATAATAAGATATTGGAATTTTGGAGGCTTACTTCCTCCTTGAAGAAGCATGTAAATTTTTGACTCGAACTGAAGCTGAGGATGTTTTGTTTTCACAGGTTCCTGAAAAAAAATTCACATGAAGATCTAATTAAAGTGTTAAAAAAGGAGCCACAATTACAGAACCTATCCTTAATGCTACAACTTTAAAATACCATTTCTTCTAACATAAAAGTCCTGATTAAAGCCAAAATGATCTGATAAACAATAAGTACACCGACGAATATTTCATACGAGAGCGTATCAACAACACTTACCAGCTTAACCGCCACTTCCTCACCATTTTGTATATTCACAGCTACACAAAATTAAAGAAATTGTTATCAATGCAAACAACAAAGGGAAAATGAAACCTAGAAATAATCAAAATGCAGTGACCTTGAGCTAGAGCACAACTCTCTTTTAAGGAAATTGGAAATTTCACACCACAGGAAGGTATATGCACAGTTAGAACAGTTGTACAGGGGTTAACAGTACAAAATTCCAAATTGACCAAATATCAACAATTATTCCAAAAAGGTAATTGGGGAGCATTACAAAAGGTCAAAGCTAGTAAAGAAAAGGAATATCCATTGCATAAATAGCTCTAAAGAAGTCTCTTCTACACGAATAACCATGCAAACTCCTCTTTGCAATTGTGTTACCGACAAATAAATTATTTGCACAAATGCCCTCAGCTGGTACAACTTAATGGAGAAATTCATGAGGCATTAGTAAGTGAAAAATGAAAGGTTTCAAATTCACTAACCAATATAAAGCTCGCCAAACGATCCACATCCAATCTTTCTCCCAAGCTTGAACTTTCCTCCAACGATATCCATATTTCCCAAAAACAACAGATAAATCTATACAAAATCAGAAATCACAATCCCCCAATCTTCAATAAAATTGTAGCTTTTTTCTTAAAAATCGCGACTACGTTCCCTGGATCTGTATCGCCAGGAAACCCAATTTGAGATGGAAGCCAAAATCAGAGAGCCATGCAAATGGGGCTCCATGAATCGATTGGAGACAAGAAAGGGGGCATTTTGGGGGGTCTCAGCGGATGTATAGGTTTCTACTGTCAGGAGAGAGAAACAACCCGGATATACGGTCTCTGCCTCTCTGGGCTGTTTTCTTTTTTCTTTTTCTTTTTCCCTTTGGAAGGGAATCCGTATCACCCCAGGTACCTGAGGTGAAAGTGGTGAATCTGGACCGTTCATTCACTTCGCACGAATCTTAAAGCAGACCTTCCACAGCCTCAACAGCCACGGGATTGAGTTTGGCCTGGATGAAATTAACCAGGGCCGTCCATTTGTTTCAATTGGAGGTACCTGGGGGCACACGGATTTTGAAGGTCGGTTGAATAGTTGAATTAAGCTATATCTTTTTTAATTAATTAGTGGGTGATTATATTTTTCCCTCTCGTTAACAACGGTCTACTACACCGTTTAGTCCGCTGTTTAGTTATAAAATAACGACCTAATGTTATAAATATAGTCTGGCAAAATATTGTTAACAAACGGCTAAATATCATCTCCATATTCATTCAAATGTCTTCAAAACCAAATTTTTATATTTTTTTTTTCTTTGAAAAAAATTGACTGCATTTTTAGATAGTACAAAATAACCATTTGAAAAAAATTGACTGCATACTTTAATATTGAGATCGTGTTGAGTAATTCAGTTTGACTGTTTGAACTTTGAAAATATAATAAGAAGTGAAATGCGATTGAGGCATGGATGATACGAGGCATTTGAACTCTGCTAAAAATATATAGGTGTTCTTGAGTTTACCAATTTTTCAGTAAACTTAACTTCAAAATATATCAAATTGATTTTAAACAGCAAATTAAAACTGTTGAAATTGATTTACTACATAATACGTTTACATGTAAAATTTATAATTTATAAATAATTTAGTATAAAGTAAAAAAAAACATGAAAAATAAACGCACTAAAATTAATTTATTAATTTTTTCTTGATAGTTTGACTTTATATTAAATTAATTTAAAATTTTATAAATTTTATATATAAATACATCACTTCTGAAATAGATCGATGTCAATAATTTAAATTTGTTATTAAAAATTAATCCGATATATTTTGATGAGTTTAAAAATTTGTTGTCACTCTTTTTATAGGGTTCCAACGTACCCATTCTATTATATTCGAGCTCATTTTATAACAATCTGAATAGCAAAATAGCGGAATAATGTGTCGTTAAATGCGTGTTATGAAAATTTTGAATTAGTATTAGAATAGTCTAATTCGTTATCTTAACAAATTTGTTAAATAGTAGATTAGCTGTCTATTGAATAGTGATTATTACTGTTATATATTATTAATATTTAGAATAATTATTTCTGTACCCGTGCTATAGTATCTGGACTTAGAAAAATAATATATTATGGTTTCCACTAATTATATTGTGTCCACTAATTATTATTTTAAAAAGATATTATATAGTCTCAACTAATTATTATTCTAAAATTCTAGCAGCACTCTTTTTCTATGGTCCCCATTAATCATATGATTCCCCTTTCAAAGTCCCGGCACTAATTCAGCATCAACTTTTCTCTAACAAAAATAGTTTATCTCATAAAAATAAATATTTCAGTGCATAGATATAAATACTTTCAAAACTTAGATATTAATACTTTCTGTGTCATATGTTAAAAATACTTGGATTTTTATACCTTCGTAGATATAAATACTTAGAATATAAGATATTAGCACTTAAAAAAGTAAGATGTTAATACTTTGATGCGTAACTTGTTATGATAATATATTTTCGAGTTCTCCAATCATTCCCGCATCAACTTTCCTCTAATAAACATAGTTGACCTCATAGGTATAAATACTTCAGTGTATTAGTATAAATACCTTCAATATCATATGTAAAAAATACTTGCAAGTGTAGGTATAAATACTTCAGTGTATAAGTATAAATATCTTCAATATCATATGTAAAAAATACTTGCAAGTGTAGGTATAAATACTTGTACGGCGATGTATAAACACTTGCGTGACGACGAGCTTGAAAGTACATTATCATGGATCTCATTTGAAAGAGAAAATTGCATAAATATTAATACTTTAGAAAAAAAATTAAATTGTGGAGTTTTTGTAGTTCCCGTAGAAAGTTATATTTATGCATTTAATTTTCGGTGGTCCTCGGGTACTGTAGCGCGGGTACTATAGCGCGGATACAGTGCGGGTACTGTAGCGCGAGTATTGTTATCTTGGCGCTATATAATTCACACAATAAATAATTGTTCACATCATAAGTATAAATACTTCTGTCCATAGGTATAATTACTTCCGTTCATAGGTATTAATACTTTAGACAAAAAAAAAAAATCCGAATTGTGCAGTTTTTGTAATTCTCACAAAAAGTTATATTTTAACATTTAATTTTCGGTGGTCCCCTGTGAGTACTGTAGCGCATGTACTATTATCAGCTCCGTAATATTTAATATCATATCATTTTTGGTATTATATAATTTTTGGTTTTTTTTTTACAGTAAAATATGAAAATGGGTTGTGTTTTCTCTGAATACTCCGGCCTTCCTTCGTTTTTCAACAAGGGCGTTTGTGTTGAGGGCAAAGATGATTAATGGTTCAATAAGTCTCCATCTAAGCACAAAAAACTGATAGCTCAATACCGGAAATAAATTTGTTGTTATTCCTTTGTTGTTATTCCAAAGGAATAATAGGAACCTGTTATTTTGATCACAACTGTTGATCTTCGTTGGGATTCACGCATGCCAAACTTCCTTACTTGAGATCAGTGTTTTAATATTCGGTTCTTATTCGGTATTCGGAAAGCGACCGAATACCGAATATACAGTATGCGGCTGAATATTCGGATTTTTATTCGAATTTTCAAATGAAAATTTATAGACATTAACTCTAATAAACATAGATAAACATAGATAAACATAGATAAATATTACAAATAAATATAAATAAAACATAACACAAGTTAGAACAAGTTAACAACCCACGGTACAAATTACAAAACTACAAATAAGCATAAATAAAACATAAGTTCAAACTTAAATAAATGAAATTATAACTTATTCGGTTCTTATTCAGATTCTTATTCTCTATTCGGTTCATATTCGGTTCTTATTCAGATTCTTATTCTCTATTCGGTTCATATTCGGTTCATATTCGGTTCTTATTCAGATTCTTATTCTCTATTCGGAAATATTCGGCCGAATAGATAATATACGGAAAAATATATTCGGCCGAATATTCGAAACCGAATATTGGACCAAATACTCATTTCCTATTCGGTTTCCAACCGAATACGGATATTCGGCCGAATAGACCGAATATTAAAACACTGCTTGAGATTCGCGCATGAAAAATTTTGAACGGTCAGGATCAGAATAAGGAGTTCCTCTTATACCTTTGGAATAACAATTGGAATAACAACACATTTATTTTCCTCAATACCGACGCGTCCCAGCTCGTTGTTTTTGCTTTTCCTTGCTTATGTCACATAATCTAGTTGTAGTATACATTTACTAGTAAGAGCAGATGACAACTGGTATGGAATGATAAGTGTATTGATATGCACTGGCATGCAATCTGAGCATGTACTAGGTTTTATGTTTTATGTATATGCATGTTGTATTGCTATAAGTACAACAACTATATTGTAATATAAACTTTAAGCTTTATGATAGTCTACGAGGGATTTTTCTTATAAAACGTAAATAAAAAAATAAAACAGGTTGATTACTCTTCAAATTACAAAAACCACCAGAATCGAAAAGAATTTCCGGTTACTCTATGGGGTATCCAAAAAAAAAATTCGGTTACCCTATTGTAACACATTACACGTATGACCACACCATAAATTCCACAAAAATGGTAACCATATATTATTTTCGGTTACTGAAAAAAATAGTTTGTAACCATATATAATTTAGTAAAAAAGTACATATATAATTTAGTAAACCATATATAATTTAGTAAAAAAGTACATATATGATTTAGTAAAAAAGTAGAAAAAAGGAGAGAAAGAAAAGGTGGTAACTGTAGATTTTATTCGGTTATCATAATTGGAATTTTTTTTCAGTGCAAGGAGTAACCGAATAAAATTTTCAGTAACCGAAAATTTTATTCGGTTCTAATGGTTTTTCTAATTTAGTGGGTAATCAATCCATTTTGTGATTTATTTATTTATTTATTTATTTACGTTTTATAAAAAGAATCGTCCACGGGCCTTTTTTCATCTAAAAAACATAATATTAATAATTTTATATAATAATCATTAGTTAATATTATTATTGTATTATGTTACCATCTTCGCCAATTTTATGTAAATAATAATTGTTATCATTGTTTAATGATTTTTATATGATTATTAATATAATGCTAATTTGTATAATATAATTTACATTGCTAGTGTTATACCGTCATTTCACTATTCCATCTTATATTTTTACCAAATGTTTTTTTTACTCATATTCCAATAACACTATTCGCTTGCTATTTTACACTTGGGTTTTTTAATAACATTATTCTAACATTATACTCTAATTTTCCAAATAATTTTTTTTTCAAATAAAAAACTAAAATGCATATGTGTTATTTAATTCTTAAATGGTACATGCATTAAATTGGGGTTAATTTGAAAGGCTTTTAGCATTTAAAATATAATTTAAAATTATTAATGATTAAGTTTTAGGACCCTAATTATTATCCTCCCACTCTTATCCCTCCATTATCTTCCAATTTTATTTGTTCAATCTCATTCACATTTCTCACGATCTATAAGGAATTTTGCGAATCTAATATCACTAACGTCTTCTACGCAATTTTATCATTCAAATAAGATCCATGATAACATACTTTCGAGCTCGTCGTCATACAAGTATTTATACCTCGTCATTTAAGTATTTATATCTAGTATTTTCCACATATGACACTGCTGACATTTAAAAGTATTAATATCAAGTATTACAAGTATTTAAACATATGCACTGAAGTATTTATACCTATGTGGCCAACTATTTTTGTTAGAAAAAGGTTGACGCAGGGACGATTGGGGAAGGTTGATGTGGAGATGCGGGGTCCACGATTGAGGATAAATACTTACAAGTATAGGTATAAATACTTGTGTTACGATGAGCTCGAAAGTATGTCATCATAGATCTCATTTGAAAGATAAAATTGCGTAGAATACGTTCGTGGTTTTAGATTCGCAAAATTCCTCATAGATCGTGAGAAATGTGGACGACATTGAAAAAAAAAAACTCATCTCTAAAAACGTATATGATTCTTCTTCCCATATAGTCATATCAAGTTAGACATGCAAGTATTAATATCTTAGTTTGCAAGTATTAATTTATTATCTTTCAAGTATTTATACTTATGAATTTAATTAAACTTGGGAGATTAAAGTGTTTTGAATAAATTTAATTAAATTAGTTAGTTAAGTTAGTTTATAGAAGTTAAAATTTGTTTAAGAGATGGGAGAATGATAGAGGAATGGGAGTGAGGGATTTCATATAATTATTCTAAGTTTTAATGGTTTCATGATGAATGACCAATCAATATTCAAATTGATTAGAATTTGATGCACATCCTATAAAAATAATTGAGAAGACGTGGATAAATATATTTGTTATTTAAAACAATATTTTCAATATATTATGTGGATATATCATAAAAATTAGATGCACACAAAAATTAAATAAAATATTTGTTCTGAAATTCGAAATTGGAACCTTTTATTTAATTAGTTGATTATATTAATTCCTCTTGTTAAAATGATTCACTATATTGATCAGTCATCTGTTTAATCATGCAACAATTTATACTATATTGATTACACAATTGTTCTTTACAAAAATTTGCAAACCTCTTTCTTTTTTTAATTCTCAAATGCAAAATTTACTTTTCCTTTTTGGTCAACACCAATTGGTTACATCTTAGCACACTAACAAAAATTCATGAGCTCTAAGTTTATGAACATAGTAAAAATAAGGTTCTAAATAGCGCGCTATAGTGTTTTCAGACCATAAAAGCTATAGTACTATCTGCGTCCTAGCGCGTTATTATGTGCTATACGGACATAGCGCTGTTTTTTTATTATTCCGCTATGACACGATAAACACTATTTAAACATTTGAGAAATATACTCATTAAATCTACTAACAAAAGTATACTTTTTGTTATCATTTAGGCCATATTTGGCACAGTAACAGATAGTTCAGTTTAGCCGATATTCCAAGTCCGTTTCCAATTCCATGTGTCTGTCGAACAAGGCCTTATTGTATGTTTTTTATTTCAATGGAAATTATTTCCAAAAAGTATGTATATTTTTGTTATTGTTGTCAAATCTCCTGTATTTTCTTTCTTAATTATGTCCTCTTTGTTCAATGGCATTTTTGTACAGTTTGTATCCGAATTTCCCACACATTTATATTTCTTTTTCTCTTTTGACAAGATCCCAAAAGAGAAATAAAAAAAAGAAGACAGACGTGGGGTTGAAGGGAAGGGGATACGAAGTTCAAATAGTTTGTGAATCTTTCTCTCTATAGGAACTAAATTTCTTGATATCTAAACCAAAGGAAAGAAAACTTGAAAAGATTAATAAAAGAAGCGTAACCGGAGATCTTTGGTTCTCTTGAAAGGGCAAGCTAGAGAGACATTTTAAAAAAAAAAAATACTCTTGCACGTAGAAACCATAAATAGAAAAAAAGAATTTATCAAATTTATTTTTATCAAATTTATTTTTATTGGTGTTGTTTTTACAAAAATTATAAGAACCGAAATGACATTTCATTCTGAAAAAACTTTTTTACGTACGGAATTGTCATTTCGGTCCGAGATAGTTTTACATATTTTGGAGAAAAATCGTGTGGTTGTGGGCTGAAAACTTGAGAAACTACCACGGGTTGAAATGACAATTCGGTACAAAAAATAAAAAAAGTTCAGACCGAAATGTCATTTCGGTTTTTATGGTTTCTTAAAAACGAAACCAATCAAGTTGGTTTGGTAAATTTCGGTTTTTATGGTTTCTTAAAAACAAAACCAATCAAGTTGGTTTGACAAATTTTACTTTTTTATTTATGGTTTGTAAAAAAAAAATTATTCTTTGCAGTTTGCACATTTTTTCGCATCCTAAAATTTGTATACTTAAATAGCATGTAATCTGTGCAATTAATGCACGAGATTTTATTTATCGGAGATTATTTCACAAACCAATATCAATAATAAAGCAATAAAGTATATATGAAAACAATAACAATAAAATTTTCATTTTTGTAACCACGAGTCGACGACCATATCGATTATTTTTTTCACCAATAAACCCAAATAGCTAAAATTGTCGAAAAATTCTGAAATTAGTAAGTCCACATATTATAGTTGTGCAATAATCTCTGCAACTAAAATGGTCCCGCAGATTATTACTATGCAACCAATCAAAATTTTTTTTTTGTTACTTTCGCATATTCCAATGCGCACTGCAGACAAGCATTAGACATTCATCTTTTTTATTTTGACTTTGTTGCATAAAGTTTGGACTGGATTTAATGTGTCATGAATAACAAAATATAAAAAAAGCAAGGATATTTTTGTATTGATGACAAAGGGGCACACGAAAGTATACATGAAGCATGTGAATAGAAAATATATAATATAATAAAACCTTTTGATGGTATTTAGCTGTGGATTTGAGCTTATGAGTTTTTGTTTTTTTTGTTTTTTTGTTTCTTACTTATGAGTTATAACATAGTTATCTAACATAGACTAAAATAAATTATTCATATTTAGTTGATGTCCAGAGTTATATCTTGACTTTAAATTATTATTTATTTGTTGAAAATTTGAGAGCTTAAGATATGATTTGATATTACAAAATTTGTAATATCAATAATAAAACTATTCTTCATATTTATTTTTATTTTGATTGAAAGAAATTGTACAAGAAAATGAGTTATGTACAAATTAATTCTATATCTTAGAGATGTGTCTTTTATTATATTTAGTGAATCTTGTTTAATTAAACTTATATATATACCAACTTATTTTGTCAAAAATATATTAGGTTGCTGAATAAAAAATATTTATTTATAGTACAATTTAAAAAATATTTTATTTAATTATTTTCTAGATTGCATATTTTGTTAATTTAAACAGTTATGCCATTTTAAACAAAAAATGTTGATTTTATAATTGATAAAGTTATAAGTTCATTTATATTTAAAATGAAAACAAAATGAATTGTTTATTTTACATGACTTAAAAAATGATTGAAAATAATGAAAACAATGAGAAGTTAGACCTCATAATTTTGGAATTTTAGCTATTGGGTTTATTTTATTTTGTTAAAAAATGGTAAAAAAATTGAACGACATATGCTCCATTACGCTATGCATGGACCCCATGGATCTATTTGCCTTAGCTACATTTTAAAGCACCAGATTCCATTGAAACTCTGCAGTTAGGCCGTGTTAGATCTCTTTTTGAAAAGCCTACGGACGTTTTTGGCAAAGAGAAGTCCATTTGTCATTTAATTGATCAATAGATATATAGGCATATAGGACGTTATATACATTTTTCTTCTAGAAGTTCTTGAATTTCCATGTATATTTTTTTGAAATTTCATATCTGTAACAATTTCATACTGGGCCCCTGTGCTATCCCCGAACAGACACTGTACTCGTCGAATCCGTATCACCGGTCATAGAAAGTCTTCTGTCAGGTTTTTAGAAACAGATAAATATACAAACAAATTTAAACATAAACATCAATATATATATAATACATAAATACAAAACATTGATACATACACATAATACAAGACATCGATACATAAAAAACAGATATAAACATAAATATCGAAAAACTAATAATATATCGATCAAACATAAACATTGAAATGTCAAGTAATATATCAATCTAAATGTCACATAACATAAACAGATAATCTAAATATTAAGTACTATAAACAGATAATCTAAATGTCAAGTACCATCTAAACCAGGAATGTCAACACAAACATCTGAACAAGATATAAATAACTAAACTAAGCAGTACCATCGTCGCCAACATTCGACCCCAGCCCCTCGTCATCATCGCCGTCATCCTGAGGAGTGGGCATCGAGGCCAGCTGCGAGCCCGAACCTCCCTGTGCGGTTGTAAGAAAGTATTTTAGATAATTATGATTTAGTGTTTACGGTTCACAATTAAAACATACTGAAATATCAAATTTTGTATCGGAGGTCCTCTGAACCGAGCCTCCCACCGAGACTCTAACCTATCAAGTACCCGAGAAGATATCCTGTCGATATCTTTTTCTGTGAGTTGCGGAGCTGGCGGCATAGAAGAATATGACTGTGAAGAATGCGACTGAGCACTGCTAGACCTACTGGAGCGAAACATGCCTCTTGTCTTGCCTGAAACATTAAAAGTAAGACAATTAGTATTATCTAATAAAACTAAAAGTAAATTTAAAATTTCAAAGAATGTTTATTTTACATAGAGCGTTTAGCCTTAATAGATGTGTATTCCCCCGTCTTCTTTTTCGTATGAGTAGGCTGGAACAGCTCATCAGACCATCTGAGTTTGCGCCCTTGTTCTAGCTCATATTAAGAATTTGAAAGACAATTTCATTTTAAATTTTCTTTTATCAAGGTTAGTTCGATTATATTCAATTGGAATGAAAATAGATTAATTTAATGAAAAACAACTTACGAAATGCTGTTTGTGAACAAGCATGTTCACAGAGCTTGTCGTGGCCCCTGAGCCTTCAAGCACTAGCCCTATTTGAAGCATTTTGTTGGCTCCGACTGGCAAAACCATCATTGCACCAATAATCGACGAGTCCGGGCCAGTAAGGTGGCTTGATCCAGGAGTCGTAGGGGCGAGGAGCAGCCCTACGCTCCTTCCACTCAAGTATTGAATCTCCGTATGACATGGTTGCTGCCTTTATGCATTTATTAAGCATATCATGCAGCCGTACATCAGCTATCTTTTTGAATGTATTCCATGCCTCAGTCAAATTTATATCTGGTGCAAACTGGTAGTGCTTCTGCAATGCATAGTTAAAAATTAATATCGTTTGTTAGCTTAAAAAAAAAGAAACAAGTAATTATTAGATGTTTTGTTTCAGAAAATTTTACTTACCAAAAACTCTGCCTGGATAACTTCTTTAGTACGAACAGGGAAATCCGAGTATCTGGAGTACGGGCCAGGATATGCTTGACGTACTTCCTGCGAAATAATTTTGGCAACCTGCTTCGTCTTCTCTGGGTGCCCTCCATCAAAAGTCCTACAAATAGAAATAATTATTACAATCACTATAATTAATGCATACTTACAACATACCAAAAAATGAATATTACATGAAACCCCCTAATCGAAGCACTGGTCGCAAACTCGGATCTGGAGGGGGCAGAATATATGCATTTGCACCGCGAACATTTCTCTGACTAGACTCTTCTTTGTCTTCCGCCGGTGCCTTTCCCTTTCCCTTTCTACTTGGTGCCATATCTAGAGTTGAGATGATAAAAATCAATTAGTTTCACTCAAGCGAATTGAAAAAAATCAAGTACATATAAATTCTATTACTTTAGCATTCAAACGAAAATTTTGACTCAAACAAACAAAAAGTCCAGATCTATACTTTAGACCCTCCAGATATCATCAATTGATAACGGACCCTCTAAAGCAAGTCATGAAAGAAACTCACAATTAAAAAATTGAAATCACAATCAATTGTTGCATCATCCATGCAACAGGACTTGTATACAGCCATACAAGCGGCATCTACACTACATAAACTATGAATTTAAACATACGTACCATATAGAGAGAGAGGACACTTCGCTTGCCTTGTCTTGCCTTGATTAGGTCTACATAAAATTAAATGCACACGAGGTCAAAACTGAACTTGAAGTTATGCCTTCCTTATAATTTGACACTTCAATGAAATAATGACATTAAATATAAATAGATCCAAAGTGGTTAGTCTTTTGAGGCTTACAAAGGGCCGGTGTACAATCCTATCCCACTCTTTGAATGCTGTCTTAGTAGTGAAGAAATGTATATGGATTTAGTATTTAAGAAAAATTTGGCAGCATTTCCCCTTAGTTCCCCGAATACGCGTTATCATTTTGGACATGTTTCAATACGTACTCATAGGAACAACAAGGGAAAATGATACCAAATCTTTCTTAAATACTAAATCCACAAACATTTATTCACATTCTAAATGAGACAAAGCATTCAAATAACAGTTCCAAAATGAGGACTATTCAAAATTAATCCCTATTGGATTAATTTTGAACGGGTATGAACCTAAAAGGCATACTAAATGTTTTCAATTTTGTTGGATCATAAAACAATACTATACTAATAACTATGCAATTAATAATATAATTAACTATAATTTCATTAAGAGAGAGAAAACTTGCATGACTACAAGCAATTCTTCTGCTTCTTCTCCATACCTCTCTTTGAGCCTCTTTCCTCATGCACCTATACCCTATATATAACAAGCAATTTAAAACTTAGCTTAACTGTTTTATTTGTTCTTTATAGTTTCTACTTTGATTAGTCAGAAGTGTTCTTTATAGTTTCTAACTATATGTCAAGCATGCAAGTCTAGATATCTAAATGTTAATTGATGAACATCCTCTCCAACAGTACCAACCATCAGTCCACCCTTTAACTCTATATAAACCCAAAAAACATGCACATGTATCATTGCAATCAGCTAGTAATAATGTACTCGGGCAGTCACTTTGACTAAAAAAAAAATTCTCATATGCGGTATATAAGCAAATGTCTTAGTGGTTGAAATTTTCTTAAATAATTTGAGAGCAAAATAAAAATACAAGCAACAGTGCAAGCTTTCTTAATTAATTTGAAGATAATAGTGGGATATTATCCAATGAGCCAAATGGAGAAAAATAGCACAAAAAGTCTAACTTTGAAAATTTCTAACTTTGTACAGTATGCTGTTTTATTTTTGAAAAGTCTAACTTTGAAAATAGCTAGAAAATAGCACAAAAATCCAAATGGAGAAAACTTCGGCTCTAAACCACTTGTTTTTCTGTCCTCTATCTAACTGTGCAAGAGGATTTTGGATTTGAAATTTTGATCAGCCTGCACTAGCTGATCTGTCATAGGAGGTCAAGAAGGAATCTTAGCCAACTTATTATATATTCTAACTTTACTATTCCGCAATGGCATATATTATATACTCTAACTTTACTCAATTTTCATAGTTGTTCACCAAATATTTTTTTACTTTGAACCATATAGGTGCCGCCCAAGTCTGGTTCATGCATGGATACCATGCAATCAATAACTAGCAAATAATTCCAGCAATTAATTCAAAGATCTACGCAATAGTTCAGCAAGCACACAAGCAAATGAGAAATTAAGATAATTTGCTACAACCCTATATGGTTCATGCATGTATACCATGTACCCCATTATGTTACAGATCAAAATAAAAAATTATCATAATTTAATTTTCTGATTTGGTCTCAAGATACATGCATGAAAACAACTTTCTTATCTTCAAACCCCCAAATTAATTAAATCTGGCATGATTCTTCAAAACAAAAAATTAGAGATAATCAAATCAATTAACCAACCTGAAACAGTGCACAGCTGAAGCAGTAGATCAGAAAAACCGAGCACAGCTGTAATTAGTAAAAAACTGAGAAATTAGAAAAAAAACCCGAGAAATCACTAAACTTAGATAGAAATCAGAAAAAAAATTGAGAAATAAAAAAGGAGATGGATCGGATACCTTCGAAGAGGAAGGTGGCGGAGACGACGGTCTGGCACCGGTGGCTGTCTAGCACTCATGTTTTGCAGAGAGGGCTGCTGTCAAATTTTCGGGTTTCGCAGAGACGAAGGGAAGGGGACAAAGAGACGGAGAAGGAAGGTGGCGGGATCGACTAGGGTTTCGGGCGAGAGCGAGAGACAGAGAGATGGAGAAGAAGGCGGTGAGGAGAAAGCGTGCGACTAGGGTTTTGGGGTGCGTGAATAAGGATTCTGGCGAGGAGAAGAAGAAGGCGCGCAATTTTTTTTTTTTACCAAACCTTTCAGCGATCGGGGAAGGCGCCGGTCGCCGAAAATCCTGGTCGCCTCTGATTTTGGTTTTTTTTTTTTTGGGGAAAATCGACTATCTGCGACCGGGAAAGGCGCCGGTCGCAGATGTGGTCGTAGAAAAATCGTTCTGTTGTAGTGATTATATTTAACAGTTTCGGATTGACTATTTGAACTTTGAAAATGCAAAAATAATCTGGATTCAAAATTTTTTCCGCCCCGAACTCGAAAAGCTTCAGAACTAGTCCTAACAATGGAGCATTTGAGCCCTCCTCTCTACTATGTTTGCTTTTTATTTCTTTTTACACATGAATAGTAACGATATTGTTTTCTTCAATTTATTTTCCTGAGATTATCTGTGTGCAGAGGCATGGTGAAGAAAAAAACCGGCGGCATTGCTACATTCCTTTAAAAATCGCATTATTATAGTTCTTACCACTTAAATAAGTTATTCCCAATTTTCAAAAGTAAAAAAAAAATCTACTAGCTAGAGGGGCTTCATTCTACAACAATTAATTTAATATTACTGAAACAGCCTAATGATGAGCATTGAGCACAGAGCATTTTAACAGAAAGCTCATTTGTTGAGCATGCAGCTATATCATGCTGGAACCGAATCTAGGTTGAAAAAAAATTTGTTTATAAAATTATTGACACGTGAATTCAGAATAAATTTTAAGACAAAATTATATATAATATTTAAATGTTAAAACTTACACAGGACCCCATGTGTTAGTAACTCTAGGAGCATGAATTTTCTATTCACAGTGGGACAGATGATTCGATTCCATCATGCTATATCATGCAATCTAATCAGTAGTTGATTATCTGTATTCCCTCTTAACTATATAAAAAAGGAAGAAGTGTAAGCAGTATCAACTCGTTATGGTGCTCAATTTTAACTTATAAAAAAAAAATATATATGTACTACAAAGTTGTTGCCACTGAATATGTTAAAAAAATTAAAAATAAGCAGCCAACATGAATGATATAATTTTAGTAGAAGCAATTTTGTTGTCTTTTGCCGTGGAGCTCTTCTTAGCGAGATGGAGGCCTCCTAACGACCTAACTACTTTGTTTAATAAAATAGCAAACCAAAAAAGCACCTCTATTTAAAGCTGATTTTGTAGATCCTGAAATTAATTGAGGCATTTATTTCAGGACAAAGGCCCGTGCCACAAATAGGCTGAAATTCCAGAAGGCCTAGTTGGGTAATATGCGACAAAAAGGAATAAAGATTATAAAAAAAAAAAAAAAAATTCAGTTTTGGCTTGATGCAGCGCACAAAGCATATGCAGTGCTGTTTTGATTCTCTAGTCTGTGCGCTGTATGAAGCTAAAATTGCTCTGTTAAAATCTTTGTACGACAAAGCCATTAACTGATATTCGTAGAGTTAGTCAACTTTTAATTAATCATCAAATCAACAAAATCATGTAAAGATATTGACAGAGTAGTTGTTTCTTAATGCAGCGTTCTAACAATAGAGCCAAAACAATGCTGCATATAACTTGTGCGCTGCATAAAGGAAACTACTCTGTCAATAAATTTACCCCAAATTCACTCGAGCGCTCCAATTTTAGCAATTTTTTTTTCATTTAACTTTCCTATATTTGGCAATGGCCAATGGGGTTTTGAACAATATCAACGGTGTTTGTTAAGCAGATAATTCTAAATTTTCAGAAAAATAACAGTTTAAAAGGTAAGTAATTCCATTGCCACTCTGATTAAGTGCTTACTTTACTATATTAATTGACTAATGAAAATGGTAATGATTAAGTTCGTTGCTCTGTCAAATGATTCAATTATATATAGTTTAGAGGATTACGATGTCTAATATGCTAATTTGTCATTTTCTTATCAGTCTTTTATAAAATAATATGAACGGCTACTTGATTGTCATAGCATAAATATATGGAATTATTTAGGTGGAAACAACAACACGTAGTACTAATCCAAATTTGATACACTCCCTAGTTCAGGTTATTCGTTATATATTTGTTTTTTTTACCATAATTTTCGGCTCATATTTCATAGAAAATATGAAAAAGAATTCGACCCTTTTGACAAGTTACTAGGCATGGAAATTTGAGGATTTTTAAAAAGGTCTCCTACTTTTATGGTAGAGATTGTAAACCAATTAATACATGTTAAACATATCTAATCATATAAATAATAATTTGCATTAATTTTTTTCTTACAAATTTTGTAAAGGTAATAAGATATGAAAAACATTCTCTCTCAGCGATTGAGATGTTTATGCTCTTCCAACCTCTAGAATTTATTATTTATCTTTTAGGACGTACTTCACAATCATAGACACAAAAGGAAAGGAATGCGAAAGAAAGAGAGGTGACATGCACGACAATTTACTCCCTCTACATTCTAATTTGAAGGTGAATAAATTCGACAAAATATATACAGAGTTTACCTCCGTTTCCTCTTGAAATTTCCAATATATTCTAAAGCAGATGACTCACCACCATACCCATTTGAACTAATCAATTATAACATACAAAAATAATAAGGGGAAATTGGTTTCATGCCACTCCAAAATAGTGAATTTAGAAAAATGCCACTCTAAAATTTTCTTTTTGTTAAATGTCACTCCAAATCTTATTTATTAAGAAAAATGCCACTCTTATCAAATTATTATACATTTGTAATAAAAAATAAACAAAATATATTGTATTTTGAGTAGTATTTTCGTATATTCCAAAAATATCCTCATCCTTTCACTTCTCCATCCTTAATGGGTTCGATCCAATCAAAAGAAATGGCTGCTCCTCTCTTCTCCGCCTTGCGCTCTTCCTCTCAGGTCAACTATCGATCTCATTTATTTACGCTCCTCTTCCCTTCTCTTTCGTTGTTTCTATTTTGAGCGAGTGCTGATCTGAATTTCTTTTTGACAAAAGGTAGAGGGGCCTCTTCTCAATTTCCCACGCTGCAATAACCATGTTGAACTCGGAGCTCGTGAGAAGGCGGTTCCTCCCTTACTTACCCTTCCTCTTTTCCTTTTCTTCACTATTTTATAATTTTTCTTTTCTAAACTCGCTGTTTTTAACCATTGGTGTTTAACGAATAAGTTCTGATGATCTGAATAATAGATATTTATATTGATCACCATTTATGTGATCCCTTTTTGGGACGAATTCACATCCCCTGAGATGTCTCAAATTTTTTAGTTGATCTGTGGAAATCCCGGACCGTTCAAATTCTTTATGCAGCAATCTCAAAACACAATAATACTTGTTCAGAGCTTCATTTCTGTTGAAATCGTGTTTCTAAGGAGAAAAAAAAATTTGGATCAAGGTTATTTCAGTAATTTCAGTTATTATGTAAATTATTATTTTAAAATTATACATTAATATGATATTTGTGACATTTTTCTTAATAAATGAGATTTGGAGTGGTATTTAGCAAAGGGAAAACTTTAGAGTGATATTTTTCTAAATTCATTATTTTGAGGTGGCATGGAACCAATTTTCTCAAATAATAATTACACAGCACAAAATAATTATGTAGCACTCATCAACAAGTAAATATATTACTACAATTAAGAAAAATAAATAACATAACGCCCCGAGGCTAAGCAGTAAGCACCTACTAATGTTGCAAATTTTCGTTGATCCCCATAACATTGGGCCTTGGCCCAATAAGTATCTCCTCACGTTTTATTTTTCAAGTAACAGGCCCTTTGGAAAGCCTGGATTTCTGCTAGCGAACTTCTCCTTGGTTCGCAGTCATTGGGCCCAAATAGGACAGAAAACTAGTTCATAACTTGTTCATTATTAATTGAGGAGGGTTCAAATGCCTCCATGTTTTTGTGCCTCCATCATGCCTCCATTTCTCTTCATTATTTTCAAAGTTCAAACAGTCGATCCGAACCGCTCAACCTAACCTCCATACTAAAATATGTTTGGAGACCAAATTTTACATATTTAGGAATTTTTTTACTATTTTTTTAGATAGGTACAAAATCAGTAAATCTGAACCATCTAAAAACAGTATTTTTGTACCTATCTAAAAAAAATAGTAAAAAAATTCCTAAAAATATAAAATTTGGTCTCCAAACATATTTTAGTATGGAGGTTAGGTTGAGCAGTTCGGATCGACTGTTTGAACTTTGAAAATGATGGAGAGAGATGGAGGCATGATGGAGGCACAAAAACATGGAGGCATTTGAACCCTCCTCTTATTAATTTGAGTTGGAACTGCCTCAAATTAATTTACTCGTTAACTTAATGAACTGAGCACAAATAAACTTTATATTGCTCATTACCAACTCAAGTGACATGAAATCAAAACATTCAATCTCAATCAAATCCAAACTCAAATCAAAATTGCAAATCTACACCTTAGTCGATGAGCCCATTCTATATGTTTTTTTTTATTGTAGTTAAATTCTTTAAATTTTATTTCTATTGTATATTGTTTAGGCTTTAAAAGATTCAAATATCAATTGGTCTTAACAAGTTAATGAATTATGAGTCAACTCGAATTGATAATGAATTGAGCACGAATTAAATTTTCAATTTGATATTGCCTTCTCAACTCGAATTAACTTGTTCATCAACTTAATAAACTGAGTACAAATATACTCTAACGCGCTCAAACTCAGTTCATTAACAGTGATCCTAATGTCCTTCAAAATAAGGAAGAACATGCAAGCAAAACAAACTTGGCGCTGCTAGAAAATACTAGCTGGACCTGTACTTTAGTCCATATATCGTAAGCAATTTAAAATAATAAATTTTCTGGACCACACTTGGTGTCAAGAAAATGATTTGCTTAAGGTCAAGGTCATAGCCTACTTTGCTTCGTTTGTTACAACTTACAAGTCATTGCTTAATATATGATAAAACACGCTTTCACCTTACATGCCAACACATTCCGACGACATATTATGACTTTATGAGCATCTTGAATTTTCAAACAATTTGTAATGAGAAAACCTGGAGAAGGTTCACCTGTTACCATCCACCAAGACCTCTTGGATTCCCCCAATCCCAGTGATTTTATATGACACCTACTCCAGATCTACCATTTCTCTTTCACCTGTCTTCTTCCAATACCAAAAGAAAATAGCCCATTTGGTGATAATTCTGCCAATTTTCACTAGTTACTGATAATTCTGATTTTGTTTACTGGAAAGTAGGACTTAAACCAGTATGAGCTGTTTACAAATCTGCTAATGATCTGATTTCTGTTATTAATATCTAATTTGATGGCACTGGTACGTTGATGATACCAGTCCAGCACATCTCTTCCTAAGCAACTTTCTTCATAGTATGGTCCACAACCTTCACGAATAGTCCAGAATATGAAATTGAGTGCCTTCTGTACTGGAAGCAAGATAAATCATATATTCAGCTTATGAAAAAAAAAAAAATTTGGTATTGTAAAATGACTTTGTATTCCGAGATCCCTTTTATTGGTTTCATTGCCTACAACGTACAAACAAAATCCGCCCGCTATTCACTATCCGCTATGGCATTTGCTCCCTGCTATGAATTTGCTATCCACTATTTCAATCTTTGTTCAAAAACCAACCGTTTAGGAGGTCATGAAATCGTAATACATTATTTACTGCTGTGATTATATGAAAATCTTCATACTCATCTCATTCTAAAAAGCAGAACTGCAGGAATATAAGAACATTTATTCATTAATTAATCAATAGAATTTTATTACAAAAAAAAAATATAATCAGAGCTACTGAAATTTTTTTTTTTGCCAACACCAACAACTGATATCCATTTATATGCTCCACACTAATCATGATTCATGAATTCAAATTTCAATGAAGTACTTCTCCAGTTCTCTTCTAGTTTCCATCCCATCCCATTCTAGTCTTTTCCACCATTCTGAAGATCCGCGTATCTGCCTAATTTTTATAATTTTGTGCTCCTTGCTTACAGGCAATCTAGCCAAATTTGGGCATTTTTGAACTCTAATATTCTCCAGAGATGGAAATTTTCTGGGACTACAAATGCTCACCATATTTTCCATTTCACTCAATATAACCGATCTTAATTTTGGAAACCCAATGTTTTCTACAGATTCTTCATCAATCTTCTTCTTATTTTCTATGATTCTTATTTGAGATGCTGCTTCAACCAGTGTCTGTATTTCTTGTTCTTCAGACAAACGATCTCTCCTGATTTGCATCCCGTGCGCCCCCTTCTCTGACTCAGCTATTATGTGCACCATTCCCTCGCAACGGGATACAACGAGTTTATCAAGTGATTCAAGCTTTGCAACCCAATTGATATTTTCTAACTTGTGGCACTCATAGATTGTCAGTTCTCGGAGACTTCTCAAATAATGTGGCAGTGTTTTAACCAATATTGTGTTGAGATTGGGTAATTGCCGGAGAGTTAACACCTGCATGTCTGACAGTCCCCCGTTGTCTTGATCCATAATTAGTTCACTTAAGTTTGAACATGATTCAATGTAAAGCTCTTGAAGACAAACCATTTGATTGAAATCAGTACCATTGATAGATTTCATATGCGGGCAATCTGTTAGGCTCAATCTATATGTCGATTTCGCTAATGGATGTGTCTTCTTCAACTTCTTCAGAACATCTTCGGTACAAATGGTGATTCCAAGAAAAGTTAGTCCTTCCAATCTATCCAAATTCAGATCAGATACATCACGGATACCATAGTGGCTCCGAAAAAGATTGAGGACCCTTAGATTTAGTAATTTAGAACAATTGTCGTGAGTCTCCTTGAGTGCTTCTGTTAGACTTAAATCAAGGTATCTCAGCTCCTTCAAGACCCAAAACCTTTTGGGTAGTTCTGTAATTGGTGTCTGGCTTAGGTTCAGATGTTGCAACTGGCATCGTTCATCACATTCAGGCAGCTCTTTTATACCAGTGTTTGAGAGATCAAGAACTTTGAGATTAATCATGGATTTAAAGAATTTGGGACCGAGGCTTGTTAAATTTGGATTATTCTGGAGCAGCAAGGTTACAAGGTTAATGCAGTTGGGTGAAAAGGATAGATCTTTAATGTTATTAGACATGAGCGATATCCTCTTAGGCTCATTCCATTGGTCGATTTCTGGTGGGCTCTCAAGATTTTTACCAGATTGTACAAGGAAATTGCTCTCCTGTTTTTCTAGCCAATGACCAAATTGGTGAATTATATTATGCAGCCTTACCTTTAGTCCAGAGTTTGTTTCTTGGAGCAAACATGCTGAAATTAGCTTGTTTATGATCAACACAGAGCCTCTCCATGACTCATTTGCTGGTATAAAACCTTCAGCAATCCAGTACTCCACTAGCTGCTGTTTTCGGATTGAACTGTACTCAGGGAACAGAGTACAGTAGAGAAAACATTTCTTGGTAGTTGAGTGGAGCTTTTCATAGCTATACTTCAATGGTTTAAAGATCTGCTCGTCGACACCTTCAAATTCTCCCAAACTACCCGTGCTTATTGCCATCTTGGCATCTCTCCAGTCATTTAGGCTCTTTAGCCCGGCCACTGCACAGCTTACGACTTTTAGAGCAAGTGGCAAGCGCTGGCAGCTTTTAGTGATGTCCTCAGCTAGTCTCTTGATGGAACCACTAGAATTTATGGAACCCTGGGCATCAGGACTAAGATGACTAAAGAAGAGACCCCAGGAAGCCTGGTCATTTAACAATTGCATCTTGATCAGATTACGCTGTGCCGCCATCTGGTTGCAGACATTCTGTTCGCGAGAGGCGAGAATGATCTTGGATCCATTATCGATATTGGGTGATGGTATGCCGATATCCTTGAGCTGAAAGTTCTTTCGAACATCATCTAACAAAATAACAAACCGCTTTCTTGACAGAGTCTGCATCAACAACCTGGCTCGTGTATCCTCAGTCTCTGTATCAACCCATGGCAATCCTAGCCGCTCGATGATTTTTTGTTGGATTGCCTTCACATTAAGAATCTCCGAGTTGCATACATCAATCAAAATCACCACATCGAAATCACTATGACCCATGAGTTGATTATTAAATATGCTTAGAAGCGTGGTCTTACCAACCCCTCCCTGCCCCCACACACCGATGATGCACCTCTCGTTGTCCTTGAAGCATTTATCAAGTTGCTCTAGCATCAACTCCATCCCAAAGGTCTCTGCTACTGGTATCAGCATAGGATCATCCGGCAGATCAACACCATAGTCTGTAAATTGTTTCCCTTCTCCAATCACGTCATTCATCTTCTGGAGCTTCTTCACAATTCGCTTCCCCAGCTTGCGTCGGCGAGAGAGGTTGAACCTAGAGATAGTAAGTTTCTCATATTCTTCCTCGAGTGTTTTATCCATGATTATCTCTTCAACCCGACTCAACCACAACTTGACAAGAGGATGAACACTTCTTGACTTTTCTATTTCTTTGGCAACCTTAATGTTTACTACTGTCTGAACTGCTAGTAAGTTTTCTTTAGCTTCCGTGAGAGAGGACCAATTATCTCGAACGGATCTAAAGGAGCGAATTTCAGCTGCGACAGCAGCCGGCAAGCCGATGGTATTCAAGCATGCGCATGACTGGTTACATAGGTTTATGAAGTCAGCCATTGGGAAATGATTGAAAAGGAATGATAGATTTGCTTTGGGTATGAGATGGAAGATCAGGCGAGCAGTCTTATAGATTTGGAGAAGTTAGTTGTTTTGAATGTGGGTAAAAATGCTGATATTAGCATGTGGCACTGGAGCTGTGGAGCAGTTTGTTAATATTCTTTTAACCTATTTCTTAATTTATAATAGAATGAAGAACGCAATCGGAGCAGTTTGTTTATTTATAAATTATATTATAATGGTTAATTTAAAGCCTTCAAGTTATCAAGCAATACTAAGCAATTTCCATATACATGCACGGAATATTACAACCATGTTCGACATTGACTTGCTAAAATGACCAGCAATGCTTGCTTCGCTGTGGGGGCCTCCAAATAGGCCATTTGCGTATTTGAATAATTGTTTTGAGAGAATAAAACTTAATTTCATTAATTTCTCAATTGTATTATATATTACATAGAGATCCCTCATCTATTCTCTAATTAACTCTTTCATTAAAATATCCTTTTAAACTATAATTCCCAACACTCCCTCTAAAATGAAAAATATCCACTAAATCCATCTTGTCACATAATCTAGAAAGACTTAAAGAGCTGAGACTATTTGTGAGACAATTCGCCACTTGATCTTAAGTCAAAACATGACTTAGCTTCAGGAGTTCACTAGTTAGTTTCTTCTTGATAAAAAAACCTATCAATTTCAATGTGATTGGTTCTATCATACATGACACGGTTATAGTGAGTGACTAGTATCAAAACGTTTGTTCCTATACTGTAGAACAAATGCTTTGGTTTTTTACATTTTCAAAGTCCAAATAGTCGATCCAAATCGTTCAACATTCAATCTATATTAAGATATGCTTAATTGGAGACCAAATTTTATATTTTTTGAAATTTTTTTACTATTTATTAAATCAGGTTTAAAATCATTGTTGCAATGATCCAATATTTTTTTCACTGTTTGTCAAAATCAGTGATTTTAAAGCTTGCTTAATAAATAGTAAAAAAAAAAAATTTGGTCTCCAAATACATTTTAATATAAAGATCGCATCTAACGGCTTGGATCGACCATTTGGACTTTGAAAACCGAAAACCAATTAATTGCACCATAACTCCGGATTTCAGAACAAACATTTTGATATTAGTTGTGATTATACGTTGAATTTATAAATTTTCGGGGTTCTTTTCCATATATATGAGATGAGAATGAATATATAGCATTAAAAAAAAAGGTCGTGCTGAAACGCGGAACAGCTAGCTTTGCTAAACGCTTCGTCACACACAATTACTTGTGGAACTAATATTGTGGTTATAGTACTCAGACCGTCAGACGGTTTTCTAAACAAAAACCGGTGTAATGTTTACATCAATATATGAATAGAAGTCAGACTTCTATTCCTTCATCAAAAAGAAAAACCAGTGTAATGTTTACATCAATATATGAATAGAAGCCATACTTCTATTCCTTTATAAAAAAGAAAAAGAAAATGTTTTTTATTAATACCTAAAGAAAAAAAAATATCAAATCTGTCCTCTATTTTAATTTACTTTTAAAAATGTCTTGACCGCTCAAACGGGGGGCGGCTTACTCTCAGCACTAGACCGTCCAAGGTGGGGCGGTCAAGTTTCCATACCAAACTGCCCAATGACTGAGCAGTCTGGTATAAAACTCCTATATAAGATATTTTTTCTCTTTTCTGCCCACTCAAAATTCATTTTTAGTTCAGAGAAAAGAGAAGTAGAAGAAGAGGAAGAAGAGAAAGGCGATTTTGGACGATTTTTTTTGGCGATTGCAAGTTATTTTTTTACTTAATTATAATTATAATTATTTTTAAGGGTAATTATAATATCCCCCGACATACCATCCCCCGTTCTATCCCCCATCAAAGTGGATAACGCTCTAACTATAATTACCGGTCCTAATTGTTCTTACATGTGTTTATTCCCCCAAAAAAATTCCGATTAACCAGAAGTCTAATTAAAGTCGTAACTTTCCTTACCAGCCTAAGATTTTTCCTCCCCAGTCTCTCCCACTTTTCTTTTCCTCTCTTGTTCTCTTCTTCTCCACCACCCAGATCAATCGTTCCGCTCGGGTCAAAATGGATCTGAAAAGGTTTCTCCAGTGAAGAGCAAACAACTGGACAAGAAACACGAACTAGAGACGTCGCTAATTGAGAAGGTTCCTCTCTTGTGAAGATCTGAACCAAAACCGTCGACTCTGAGTTGAAAAATCCCCGTCGCCATAGAAGAAAAGTCAATTCGATTGATCCAGATCCAGATCTGAATTAGCAACGGCTCCAACAAAACTAACAAGGCTTGGATTGCTCAAAGAGCGATGATGAGACTTTTTAGAGCCTTGCGAAGGAAAAGATGTTAATTGGCGTGCGATCTCAGAAGGTAAGCTGGTGAGGATCAAAGTGAAGAAGAAAAATATATTAATATACCGATTGCTTAATTAAGCTAGAATTTAGTTGATTTGATGTTTAGTCGTACTTATTGCAAATTGTATTTACTGGCACCATGCAATGCTTGTATTAATTATGATAATGCTTTGGTTGGAAATTAAAAGAAGCATATACCAGTTAGAAATTAAAATCAGCATATACCAGCTTTGGATATTTTGTTAACATGAATGAATACTTCAACGTGTATGAATGAATGTTTGTTATACTCTATTTCAATCAAGCATGCCTCTGCCGGGTTAGATCTATCACTGTTGACCGTCTCAAAATGAGTACTAAATGGATCGAGTTCAACTAATTGTGTATTTGTGGATGCAATTAATCGCTTTCGTGTCTATTGTTCTCTTTCTCATGAAGTAGTGAGTTATTTGCAAAGAACAAAGCTTTATTAATGGTGAATTAGAGAAGTGCATACTAAGTACTAATAAATGACAGAAAAACAAATTTGAAAAAAAAAATAGAGGTGTGTGAATGAATACTTGATGTCTTAGGTATGAATACTTCAACGTGTATAAATGAATATTTGATATCTTAGATATGAATATTTCAATGTATATGTATGAATACTTTAATTAAATATGTTTTGTTTCTTTTAAATATTATTTTTTTTTATTTTTTGTTTGTAACATTTCAATTACATGATTTATAAAATTTGATAGATTATTTTTGTTTTGATGTGACAACTATTTTTTATTTTCAAAAAGTAAAATTGAATTAGAAAGTAATAAAGCAATGTTCAATACTATTTGGCTGCTCTTGTAAAATTAATCGAGGGTATGCACGTATACTTGTAATATTCTTGATACATTAACTATATTACACTTGCACGATGGGGATGAATACTTTCTTGATGAGGTATGAATACTTGTACAACGGACAACTAGAAAGTATGTCATCACGAAATGACACAAAAATAAATTTTGAAAAAAAAATAGAGGTATACGAATGAATACTTCAACGTGTATGAATGAATACTTGATATCTTAGGTATGAATATTTGCGTGACAAGACATTAATACTTGTGCAACGGACATCTCGAAAGTATGTTATCATGGATCTAATTTGAAAGATAAAATTATAGAATAAACATTCGTGATTTTAGATTTGCAAAATTCCTCACAAATTGTTAGATATATTAGTTAGATTGAATGGAGAAAAAAAACACCTCTAAAAAAGTGTAAAAGATGAATGAGTGGTGTGTCCAGCTTTTTTATTTACACTTGCACGATGAGGATGAATATTTTATCGATGGGTTATGAATACTTGCGTGACGAGATATGAATACTTGTGCAACAGACAACTCGAAAGTATGTCATCATGTATGGATCTCATTTGAAAGAGAAAATTATGTAGAAGACGTTCGTGATTTTAGATTTGCAGAATTCCTCACAGATCATCAGAAATATTGGTTAGATTAAACGGAAAAAAAAAAACACCTCTAAAAACATGTAAAAGATGGATGAGTGATGTGTCCAGTTTTTATATTTGTACTTACACAACGAGAAAGAATACTTTCTCGATGATGATGAATACTTGTGCAACGGACAACTCGAAAGTATGTCATCATGGATCTCATTTGAAAGATAAAATTATGTAGAAAACATTCGTGGTTTTATATTTGCAAAATTCCTCACCGATTGTCAGAAATATTGATTAGATTGAACGGAGAAAAAAAAAACCATCTCTATAAACGTGCCCAGATTTTTTTTTTAAATACTTGATATCTTAGATATTAATACTTGATGTGTTATATATGAATACTTGATGCATTATAGATGAATACTTGCGCACGCCAGTTGTAAAATCTTTCAATATTAGGTGGTCTCCAAATAGTAAGTGGTCCCTCTTGGCAGTTAGTAGTTATTCAAGTAGTTAATGACTGGGGGATAAATGGGGGATTGTTACAGGGGGATAGCTAGGTGCTCCCTATTTTTAATTCATTTTTTTAAAATTAATATATAACTAATAAATGTTTATTGGCTAATGTAGATTGTTAAGGACAAAATGTTAATTGCATTGTATGTGGGCAGCTTACTTGAGGTGTGGAGGAAGCACAATACAAGAAAGATGCCACATATGGCTTCGAGGTTAATGAAAGTACCATATTTCTGGAACTTAAGCAACTGGTATACGAAAAGACTAGTGTAAACCCTAACAAGTATGACTTAGACTTGGTTACCTGGATTGACACACAAAGAGGGGTAATAGACCTTTTTTTTGTGAGGTATCCTATAACATATGAGGGGTTGTGGAGAGGTATGCACAATCAATTTGAGTTAAGAAATATTCTAGTAATGGACTTATATTCTAGGAGAGTTCTGCGTCAGCCCAGGGTTGGACCTTCTAGGTGTTGTGTATTTTAGAGGTATTTATTTTGGACTAATTCTTACACAAATACTTTAAATTTATAAACCTAAAAATACAAAGTAGATTAAATTGCAAGCGCACAATCTATCCTTGTAGTAATGAGGTATCGATTCAAAGACTAAAACAATTGTAATTTTTACTTAAACTAAATTAAAACTAAATAAATTGCAAGTAATTAAAAATGAGGGTTTGTTGCAAAGTAACTAAATGTGGGTTCAACATCCAAAGCAGTTGGTTTGTAACAAGAAACTAAATTAAATGCAAATAAAAAGGTGTTTGTAAATCAAGATAACGAGGTCTGACGGCTTTTGGTCTACAATCACTTCGTCAATCTATTTACTTCTAGAGTTCTCTAAATTTATGTCATGTCTTGATGGGAATTCCAACTAGGTTGGTCTATTTTTAGTTCCTACAACTACCTTTCATAATTCATGATTCCATGTTAATGTACCTCTTAATTAGGGCTCTCATCCACCTAATTGGGTTTTTAATAGGAAGCATCTACTACTACTACTTGGTACCATATTTGGTTCTATGATTCCGGGGGTAGATTTGTGTCCACTTTATCTTCGCCCAATCTATTTCTTTCAACATTACTTTTGGATAAAATTTTAATGAAACTCGGTCAACTCTGTGTAGAATCATGAATAGAAAAACCCCAGTAGGCAAGTACTAATTAAATGCTTCATGTAAAAAAATACTAACTGATCTAAGAAGAAAGTTGTTGCTAATTGCTGTTCACCTTTTGACCTTCTCCAAACCTGAATCTAGTTAATTTAAAATATAAAGTGTATGGTGTAGGTATTTATCTTCTCAAAGATGGAAAACTTAATTTGAAAAGTTCAGCATAATAAGGCATACATAGCGTGCAAGCAACATAAGCATTTTTGGTTAGATTGGAGACATAAACAAACAAAATATTGCATCATTTTGAATTCTGACCTTCGAAATGTATAAAGAAAATATGTTATTATAGATAAGAGTTCAAAACAGTTTACAAAACTTCCTGTTTTTGAAAGGACAGCACACTGTTCAAACTCCAAATTGATCAGGTTAACAGTTTCATTAATCAAAATTATATATAACACTAGGTTTACTCCAGAATTCTCTGCTTACTAATTAGTGCATTAATTGAAGTTGTCAGAGATACATAACAGTATAACACAACCGACACCAGAAAAGGAAATATATCATATTACCGTTTATTAAGCCTTGTAACTTATTGTAATAGTGATTGTGTATATGATGTAAATTATGAGAAAACACTCAATAAAGTTCTAATTCAATCATTTTTCTAATTGTATCAGACGCGCTGGATTTCGTCAAAGCAACTTGTGCAGATCCTGCATAATGATAATTCAAACACGCAAATGGCCTATTTGGAGGCCCCACAACGAAGCAAGCATTGCTGGCAACTTTAGCATGTCATTGTCGAATTCAGTTGCAACATTCTGTGTATATGAAAATTGCTTAGCATTGCTTGGTCGAAACACTCCATCCAATCATAAAATTGTGGGTCCAATAAAACAAACCAGCATTTTTTTTTGTCAGAGAATTCTTTCAACATTACTTTTGGATAAAATTTTAATAAAACTCGGTCAACTCTGTGTAGAATCATGAATAGAAAAACCCCAGTTGGCCAGCACTAACTAAATTCTTCTACATGAGAAATTAGGACTAAAAGATATTAATTGATCTAAGAAGAAAGTTCTTGCTAATTGCTGTTCACCTTTTGACCTTTTCCAAACCAGAATCTAGTTAATTGAAAATATAAAATGTATGGTATAGGTATTTATCTTCTCAAAGATGGAAAGCTTAATTTGAAAAGTTCATGAGCATAATACGGGATATTAGCGTGCAAGCAACATAAGCATTTTTGGCTAGATTGGGGAAATAAACAAACAAAATATTGCAGCATTTTGAATTCTGACCTTCGAAATGTACAAAGAAAATATGTTATTATATATAGAGTTCAAAACAGTTCACAAAACTTCCTGTTTTTGAAAGAACAGCACACTGTTCAAACTCCAAACTGATCAGGTTAACAGTTTCAATAATCAAAATTATATATTACACTAGGATTACTCCACAATTCTCTGCTTACTATTTAGTGTATTAATTGAAGCTGTTAGAGATACATAACACAACCGACACCAGAAAAGGAAATATACCATTGTTGGAGTGCCACAGGAAATCTATGCCAGACAAAGATGGAAGGTGGGGCACTCAGCCGAATATAGCAAGCTGGAGCAGAATTTTTATTTATTGCCTTGTATCTTATTGTAAAATATAGAAATAAATCTTTAGAAAGGGAATGAAGTAATATGGCAGATTGTTGCCTGATTACTAATCTCCTCATCTATATTAGTATATCAGAATTCTCATGTAAAATATACAAAATATTCGATTAAAATAAAAAGAAGGGAGGGAGGTTTGGGGAGTCTTGTGTTCTTTTGATGCTTACTTTAATTCTCTAAAATTAATCATGGTATCAGAGCTTAGTTCAATCTTGGGAGGCATCAGAGGTTCCTTCATACGATACAACTTCTAAAAACTCTCTCTAATCTTCCTTCCCAAAACCTAAAAAATCTTTTCTCTTGTAACCAGAAAACAAAAAACAGAACCATGTCTGAAGAAATCTCAGAAGCAGCGAAAACCACCGCACTTCTAGAAAAACTGACCCAACTCTTAACCTTACAACAGAATCAAATCATCTCTCTACAGCAACCACAAACAATCACCTTACCTGCTGCAACAGTAACCGAGGCCCCAATACACCCAAATCCAATCTCCACAAAGTTAGATGACACAAACTATACCCTTTGGTCACAAGCAGTGAGGCTATATGTGAAAGGTCGTGACAAAATGAAACATATCACCGGCAATCCTTCTCCACCACTACCGACTGATCCACTGTTTCAGAGGTGGGATATGGATGATGTAGTAGTCAAAGGGTGGCTAATTAACTCCTTAGAACCAAAATTACAGAACACGTTCATTCGGTATCCAACTGCAAAAGAAGTGTGGGACGCAATTGCCACGACATTTTATGATGGAAACGACAAGGCCCAGGTGTACAATCTGAACAAGAGAGTAACTCGACTTAAACAGTCGGGTAAAACTGTAGAGGAGTACTACCATGAACTCCAAGGATTATGGCGTGAGATTGACTATCGTCGTCCCAACCCTATGGTTCATGCCGAAGATATCTCGAAGTTCAATGAGTTTGTTCAAGAATCTCGGGTCTATATTTTCCTAGATGGCTTAGATGACCGGCTAGACAACGTGAGAGCTGTCATCCTGCAGATGGCATCCTTCCCTTCGGTAGAACAAGCATATGCAATCACTAGTGGAAAACTTGGAATTAGTATCAGTTGTTTATGGGTATTAGTGTCGGACTTAAGGCGACACTAATGGAGCTGATACTAATACTTTGTAATTAGCCGACACTAAAAGTAAGGCATTAGTGTCGGCTCTTTATTAAATAGCCGACACTAATACTCATTAGTGTCGCATTTTTATTAAATAGCCGACACTAATACTCATTAGTGATGCATTTTTATTAAATAACCGACACTAATACTCATTAGTGGCGCATTTTTATTAAATAACCGACACTAATACTCATTAGTGGCGCATTTTTATTAAATAACCGACACTAATACTCATTAGTGGCGCATTTTTATTAAATAACCGACACTAATACTCATTAGTGGCGCATTTTTATTAAATAACCGACACTAATACTCATTAGTGGCGCATTTTATTAAATAGCCGACACTAATACTCATTAGTGTCGCATTTTTATTAAATAGCCGACACTAGATATATATATTTTTTTTAAAATAAATTTTAATATTTGGTCAGCTATCATATATTTTTGCTGGCCTATATATAAAACAAGTACTTCGAAATAAAGATATCAAATAACACATCCTAATTTACACATCTAAGTATCAGGTAATTTACACATCAAAAGTATCTCATTATTATTCAACATTCACAAGAACAGATCCAAAGAATTAAGCAAATACTAACCCAAGAATAGATTGATCTTTGCACAAAACCCCAACCCAGTATCAAGCTCCCTCACCTCTAATCACTAATGAACTTTATCAACATATCATATAAAAACAAAAGTCAATAATCCAACGACAGTGCTCTCTCACCTTCTGAACAAGACACAAACACACCTGGGCTCTATCATGAATCTACAATTCATGACAAAATTAATTATAAAACTTCATAGTTCATACCTTACTTGAAGAAATAAATTCTAAATTTGAATGAAAATGTCAACCTTAGAACTAAACTAACCCATTTTTTTTTCTCAGCCAACATGAGAAGATTAACATTATATTTCCACATACCTTTGTATTTTGCATTGTTCACATCACCATACTCCTTAATTGGTGCATCCTAAATAAACCAAATAAGAAGACCTTTTCAACAATGTTATCATAACTATTAATATCAGAAAACATTTGGAATAAAATAATTGCAACCAAGACATTTGAAACTAGATTCAATATTCATAAGATACTTTGAAACTAGAACCTCAAAATTAGCTATGCTTAAGATACTTTGAAACTCCGAATAAATACTCACATAATCAGTATTTTCTCCACTTAAAAATCCGAATAAATACTCCACTTACCAGTATAAATAAGTAGGGCTTGATTATAAATATAAAAAATGGGTAGATATATACCTCCAAAATTGCACAGTCATATGTTCTTGACCGCAGAGCTCCATAGAAATCTAGCAATATATAAAGAGAGCAAATTTGGTGTTAATCTTAGCACTGATAATTTTACCAGAAAAATTACCAAACTACCCTTCAATAGTTATTTCTCATGACATAATCCATAGGAATTAATTGTGAATTATATTTAAAAACAAAAAATGGGATTAAAAAGATTACATTGGTTTGGAAATGTGTCGACTATGCATAAAACATCATCTCTTGAAATACCATCTTTTGTATACATCCGATGAACTATGTTTACAATATCATCTCGATTTGGCTGCCTGAGTCAATTATTTTATTTATCACAAAAGTTACATTTAGGTACAAGGTTATGATAGTAATTGTTACAGAGAAGCATATCAGTAAAATTTGTCCATGGACCTGTCACATCATAATCTCTCCATTTCTAGCCAATGCTAACTCTTGTTGGATTATCTGATAAATTCATTAGTGTGCCTACCACTATCTGGTTATTCACTGTCATTTGTGTGTTTCCTGTCAATTCGTTCAAATATTATATAAAAAGTTATACTTGCAACAAACTGCATTAATAGTTAAAAAGAAATTATATGAAGAACGAACCAAATCTGCCAAGACCAACATCTATATCATTGATAATTAAGCGCAAATTTCATAGAGCGAAAGGAAAGGAAAATTGTAAGACACTAATATATTATAATGTTACCAAAACCTGAAATTAAGCGCAGATGTTGTAGAATTGAGCAGAATTGAGCTTGCATGTTTATAAAACCTGAAATTCTCTTTGTAATCAAGGTTACTACCCAAATCTGAAACCATCTGAGCCAAGAGTTAATTATAATCATCCAGCATATATATATAACAGTTAATTCAAAAGCAGCACAACAGAACAGTACCACCATCATGCTTACCTATTCGAAATTGAAATTAAATTTTGCTTATCTATTCGAAATTGAATTCCTTGAAACAAGCTGCACAACTTTGAAACTAGATATGCACAAAATCTTGCTTACCTATTCGAAATTAAAATTAAATTTCAAAATAATCTCACCATCATGCACATAATATCTTCAATTAGTGCGTGTACAACAGCTCAATTTTTTTTTACTTTTTTTTGTTGAGGATATGACAAAAAGTTGGAAAGAACAGAATAGAGGAAGGGTGATAAACCTTGAAGATCTCCTCAGCTCTAATTGCAGTCAGCTCACGTGGAGGTCACCAGGGCATGGGTGAGGCGGTCGCCAGGGTTAGGGGTGCTCACTATAGGGGCGAGGCGGTCGCCAGGGTTGCGTGGAGGTCACCAGGGCAGGGGTGCTCGGGAGACGGAGGCGTACCCTCTGTGAATGGAACCTCCGGTGAGAATGCGGCGGCGAGAGTTGCTACGGCGGCGACGGATGTGAGTGAGGTGCGTAGAGTATAATACAGAAAGAGGCTGCGATGTGAGAGAGTTCCTAGAATTTTGAGAGGTGTATGAGAGAGATGAGAGATCGAATGAGGGTTTTGAAAAACCCTAGAGATGAGCGGGAGAGAAAGATGCGCGTTTTGATGAGCTGCGAAACTGAAAATGAAAATGGTGGCGGGTTTATACGCGAAAGTTTTCAGCATTGGTGTCGGCTGTATACAAATAGCCGATAGTAAACTATTAGTGTCGGCTGTTTCCTAATAGCCGACACTAATTGTTATTTATTAGTGTCGGTTATTTATAAAAAAGCCGACACTAAAGTATTAGTGTCAGTTATTTCTAAAAAACCGACATTAATTATTAGTTATTAGTGTCAGCTATTTATAAATAACCGACACTAATTGTATTAGTGTCGGCTTTTTGTAATCGACCGATACTAAAGTATTAGTGTCGGCTTTTTGAGGCGACACTAATTGTACGTTCTCCACTAGTGAATAGTCCGGAGAGAGACTTCACGGCAAGGGGTTATGCTGAAAGGAGAAGAAGGCATAGGCAGCTCCATGGCCATGATGTCACAAGGATACAAGCGCTTTGAGGTAAATTCTGGTTTGAATAAATATCAGTATAAACAAGACAAGGCTAAACTGAAATGCAGTTACTGTGGTGGAATGGGACACGTGAAAGAAGGATGCTTCAAACTTATTGGATATCCTGAGTGGTACCATGAGAAGAGGATGAAGCAACAAGGAGAAAAGGCGAAGGGAAAGGCAAATTTGGCAGCAACCAGTCCGAGCCCAGATCTGAACATTTCTGGCGGATTGAACTCCAACCAGACGAGCCAGCAGAAAACAGGGCCGAACTGGGCAGAACCGAGCCTTGTTCTACCAGCGCACCAAGGCAGCAATCAGCAGGAGGCTGCATCTGGTTCGGGTCAGGTACATCTGATTCGAGCAGAAAATTATGGCAATGCAGGTTTTGTTTCAGAAACAAAAACAACAGGTAAACAAGCGGGTCAAGGTATGAACTTATCATCTGAAAAATATTTAAATGATTGGGTCATTGATTCTGGGGCAACTGACCACATGACTTTTTCAAAAAATGATTTAATAAACTTGAGAAAACCTATACGAGATGGGATTTTAAATGCTAATGGAATGGAATATCCAGTGGAAAGCACAGGAGATGTGCATCTGTCAAATTCCCTTAGTCTTAATAATGCACTGTTGGTGCCATCCTTGTCTACTAAACTCCTTTCCGTTGGTCAGTTAACTGAGGAATTAAATTGTGTGGTTCTTATGTTTCCTAATTATTGTGTATTTCAGGATATCCTCACGAAGGAGATCATTGGCCATGGTATTAAGAAAGGTCGTTTGTATCATTTAGAAGATTTGAAAGTTGGAAAAGCAAATGTAGCAATTGGGGGCTCAAGTTCAGAGAAACTGATCTGGATGTGGCACAGACGGTTAGGACATCCCTCTTTCGGCTATATGGAAAAATTGTTACCCTCTTTTTTTTCTGGTTTTAAAAATTCTATGTTCTCTTGTGAAACTTGCATAAAAGCAAAAAGCCATCGTGCTTCGTATCCAACTAGTAGTAATAAAAGTATTGCTCCTTTTGATCTTATTCATTCTGATGTTTGGGGACCATCCCCGGTAACTTCAATGTGTGGGTATAAATGGTTTGTTCTATTTATTGATGATTGTACTCGAATGACTTGGGTATATTTATTGAAAAAAAAGGATGAAGTGTCTGAGGTTTTTAAAGGATTTTACAATATGATACAGAACCAATATGGCAAAAGAATTAAATTTTTTAGAAGTGATAATGGGGGTGAATTTGTGAATGGGGTTCTTAGAGAATTTTTTGGTGAAAAGGGAATAATTCATGAGACGTCCTGTGTCGGAACACCACAACAGAACGGGGTAGCTGAGAGGAAAAATAGACATATACTTGAAACAGCAAGGGCTTTGTTGTTTGAATATAAAGTGCCGAATATTTTTTGGGATAGTGCTGTTAGTATGGCTGTCTATGTGATTAATCGGTTACCCACAAAAGCAAATAACTTTCAAACTCCACTAAAAACTCTTCAAAACTTTGTTGCAATACCTTCGGTCCAAAGCTTACCTCCAAAAATATTCGGGTGTGTTGCCTTTGTCCATATTTTAAAACAACAAAGATCTAAAATAGAGCCTCGTGCAATTAAATGTGTGTTCTTAGGTATTGGGTTACATAAAAAGGGCTACAAGTGCTATGACCCGGTTGAGAAAAAATGGTATGTTACCATGGACGTGACATTTCTTGAAACTGAACCTTTTTATCCTACATATTCGCCTCAGGGGGAGAGTGTGAATGAGAGCGAATATTCTGAGCAGGTTATGCATACTTTACAATATTCAAACCCGAACCATAATCCAAACCTGATCAGTCCATTAGCCACTGAACAACCTGAACCTGATCAAATTAACCATAGACCGAACCTGATCAGTCCAAACCCGGTCGGGTCTGATGAACAGTATCTGGTCGGGTCTGATCCAAATCAACAGATCGGGTCTGATCCAGACGGGTCTGATTCAACTCGGGTCGGGTCTGATTCGGGTCCACAGGTTATGCAGGAGATTGAGTTTGATCCGAATATGCAACAAAAGGTGTTTAAACGAGGAGAGAGTAGACGAGTGTGGATAAATACAGCCGAAGAAATGATACAAATGGACCAAATACCACAAGGGCCGGGATCTCCTGAGGATCATCCACAGGTAAGTACCTCTAACTATACTCTACCACCAAGAAAAAATAGAGGAAAACCACCAAACCGGTATGTTCCGGAAGATGGAACAAGTGTTGTGACTAAATACCCGATAGCAAATTATGTGAGCACAGAAAATTTGGTTCAGCCTTTGAAAGACTTTAGTGAAAAAATGTTGTCTCTAGAAGTACCAAAAAATGTGGAAGAAGCCTTAAAAGATCCTAAATGGGTACAAGCCATGGACTTAGAAATGGAAGCATTAAACAAAAATAGAACTTGGTCCTTAGTAGAATTACCAAAAGGAAAAAAACCAGTTGGGTGTAAATGGGTTTATACAATAAAGTTTGGTGCAAATGGTGAAGTTGAGAGATATAAAGCAAGATTAGTTGCAAAGGGCTTCACACAAACCTATGGTATTGACTTTCAGGAAACCTTCTCTCCAGTTGCTAAACTTAATACTATTCGAGTTTTGTTATCCCTTGCAGCAAATCTAGATTGGCCGTTACATCAATTTGATGTAAAGAATGCTTTCTTACATGGCAACTTAAAGGAGGAAATCTACATGGATCCACCTCCCGGGTATGTAAACATGGGACATCGACCGGTAGTGTGCCAGTTGCATAAGGCACTGTATGGTCTCAAACAGTCACCTCGGGCATGGTTTGGTCGATTCTGTAATGCTATGAAAAATTACGAGTTTGAACAGAGTGATTCTGATCACACTCTATTCTTTAAGAAAAGGCAAGGGAAACTAACTGTGTTGATAATATATGTGGATGATATGATAATTACAGGTGATGACAGGGACGAAATAAAGAGACTTGAGGAGAGACTCTCAAGAGAGTTTGAAATGAAGAACTTAGGAGGACTTAAGTACTTTCTTGGTATTGAGGTAATGAGGTCAAAACAAGGTATTACTCTCTCTCAAAGAAAATATATTCTCGATTTACTAGGAGAGGTTGGGATGCTTGATTGCAAGCCAGCGGACACGCCATTAGTCCAAAATCTTAAGCTGGGAGAACATCTAGATCAAGTACCCGCAAACAGAGAAAGATATCAAAGGCTAGTAGGGAAGTTAATATATCTATCACATACTAGACCGGACATTGCTTATGCAGTAAGCCTGGTAAGTCAGTTTATGCATAATCCAAGTGAAGAACACATGAAGACTGTCATGAGAATAATAAGGTATTTGAAGGGAACTCCAGGGAAAGGAATTCAATTCCTAAGGAATGGACATTTAGATGTGATGGGATATACAGATGCTGACTGGGCAGGGAATGTTACTGACAGAAGGTCAACATCTGGATATTTTACTTTCGTAGGAGGGAACCTGGTTACTTGGAGAAGTAAGAAGCAGAACACTGTTGCTCTGTCAAGTGCTGAATCCGAACTAAAAGGGGTGGTTAAAGGAATTTGTGAACTCATGTGGCTCAAGAAGCTAATGACAGAACTTGGTTTCCCACCTAATAAAGAGATGGACTTATTTTGTGACAACAAGGCAGCAATTGATATCTCACACAACCCAGTTCAACATGATCGAACCAAACATGTTGGGGTTAACAGACATTATCTCCGTGAAAACATCGAAGCAAAGATAATCCGACTGATATATGTGAAGTCAGAAGAACAACTTGCATACATTCTCACTAAGGCAACCTCGAGCAAGATATTCCATGGCATACTAAGCAAGTTGGCCATGACAGATCCGTACATACCAACTTGAGGGGGAGTGTTGGAGTGCCACAGGAAATCTATGCCAGACAAAGATGGAAGGTGGGGCACTCAGCCGAATATAGTAAGCTGGAGCAGAATTTTTATTTATTGCCTTGTATCTTATTGTAAAATATAGAAATAAATCTTTAGAAAGGGAATGAAGTAATATGGCAGATTGTTGCCTGATTACTAATCTCCTCATCTATATTAGTATACCAGAATTCTCATGTAAAATATACAAAATATTCGATTAAAATAAAAAGAAGGGAGGGAGGTTTGGGGAGTCTTGTGTTCTTTTGATGCTTACTTTAATTCTCTAAAATTAATCAATTACCATTATTAAGCCTTGTAACTTGTTATAATAATGATTGTGTATGTGATGTAAATTATGAGAAAACACTCAATAAAGTTCTAATTCAATCATTTTGCTAATTGTATCAGACGCGCTGGACCTTGTCAGATCCTGCATAATGATAATTCAAACACGCAAATGGCCTATTTGGAGGCCCCAAAATGAAGCAAGCATTGCTGGTAAATTTAGCAAGTCATTGTCGAATTCGGTTGAAACATTCTGTGTATATGAAAATTGCTTAGCATTGCTTATTGGTCGAAACACTCCATCCAATCATACCTTTTATTTTATTGAGGAAAGTCAATCAATCATTCCTGATAATTAACTTGAAGGATTCAAACCATTTAACTTCTGTCCCTAGAAAAAGTGATTGGCAACCAACTGCTTCTCCATTCTATTATAAATAAACAAATAGCTCAACGGAATATTAACAAACTGCTTGCTCCAGTGATACATGCTAATTATATCAGCAGTTTTACCACATTCAAAACAACTAACTTGTCCAAATCTATTAGACTGCTCGCCTGATTGATCTCCTCCCTCACACCCGAAGCAAATCCATCATTCCTTTTTCAATCATTTCCCAACATGGCTGACTGCTTAAGCCTATGTAACCAGTCATGCGAATGCGTGAATTCTGTTGGCTTGCCGGCTGCTATTGCAGCTGAAGTTCGCTCCTTCTGCTCCGTTCAAGAAAATTGGTCCTCTCTCACTGATGCTAAAAAAAGGTTGTATGCTGCTCAAACAACAGTAAACACTAAGGTTGCCAAAGAAATAGAAAAGTCAAGGGGTGTTCACCCTGAAGTTCAGTTGTGGTTGAGTCAAGTTGAAGAGACAATCATGGATACAACACTTGAGGGAGAATATGAGAAACTTACGATCTCTAGGTTCAACCTCTCTCGTCGACACAAGCTGGGGAAGCAAATTATGAAGAAGCTGCAGTGTGTGAATGGGCTAATTGAAGAAGAGAAGCAATTTACAGACTTTGGTATTGATCTTCCAGTTGATGTGGTGGATCTGATACCAGTAGCAAAGACATTTGGTATGGAGTCAATGCTAAAGAAGCTCCATGAATACCTCGAAGACAATGAGAGGTGTATCATTGGTGTGTGGGGGCAGGGAGGGGTTGGTAAGACAACTCTTCTAAATGTTTTCAACAATCAGCTCAGGGGTAGTGATTTCCATGTGGTGATTTTGATTGATGTGTCCAACAGAGAGATGCTAAATGTGAAGGACATCCAACGTGCAATCATTGACCGGCTGGGATTGCCGTGGGTTGATACAATTACTGAGGATGCTCGAGCCAGGTCATTGATGAACACTCTGGCAGCAAAGCGGTTTGTAATTCTGATAGATGATGTTCAAAAGAAATTTCCGCTCGACAAAATCGGCATACCGTTACCAAATTCCGAAAACAGATCCAAAATCATTCTCACCTCTCGCGAACAAGATGTCTGCATCCAGATGGGCACGCAGCATAACCTGATTGAGATGGAATTACTAGACGACCAGGCTTCATGGGATCTCTTCTTTAGTAATCTTACTAATAATGCTCAGCGTTCCATAAAATCTAGTTATTCCATCAAGAGGCGAGCTGAAGCCATCACTAAAAGCTGCCAGGGCTTGCCACTTGCTCTAAATGTCATAAGCTGTGCGGTGGCCGGGCTAAAGAGCTCAAATGACTGGAGAGATGCCATGACAGCGACAAAAATGGGTTTGGTAGAAATTGGAGGTGTGGCCGAGCAGATCTTTAAACCATTGAAGTATAGTTATGACAAGCTCGACTCAACTACCAAGAAATGTTTTCTCTACTGTACTCTGTTCCCTGAGTACAGTTCAATCAAGAAAGAGCAGCTTGTGGAGTACTGGATTGCTGAAGGTTTCATACCATCAAATCAGCCATGGAAAGGCTCTTTGATCATCATAAAAAAGCTAAGTTCAGCGCGTTTGCTCCAAGAAACCAACTCTGGACAAAAGGTTAGGCTGCATAATATAATTCACCACTTTGGTCAATGGCTAGCAAAACACGAGAGCAATTTCCTTGTACAATCTGGTAAAAACCTTGAGAGGGCACCAGAAATCGAGCAATGGACCGGGCCTAAGAGGATATCAATCATGTCTAATGACATCAAAAATATTTCCTTTTCACCCAACTGCAGTAACCTTGAAACCTTGTTGCTCCAGAACAATCCAAATTTGAAGAACCTGGATCCCACATTTTTTAAATCCATGAAATACCTTAAAGTTCTTGATCTATCCAACACCGGTATAAAAAAGCTTCCTCAGTGTGATGCATTATGTCAGGTACAATATCTGAACCTAAGCCATACACCAATTACAGAACTACCCAGAAATTTTTCGGTCTTGAAGGAGTTGAGATACCTTGATTTAAGTCTAACAGAAGCACTCAAGGAGACTCACGACAATTGTTCTAAATTACTAAAGCTAAGGGTCCTCAATCTTTTTCGGAGCCACTATGGTGTCCGTGACGTATCTGACCTGAATTTGGATAGATTGGAAGGACTAAATTTTCTTGGAATTACCATTTATACCGAAGATGTTCTGAAGAAGTTGACGGAGACGGACCCCTTGGCAAAATCGACACATCGATTGAGCCTAACAGATTGCTCGCATATGAAATCTATCCATGGTACTGATTTCAATCAAATGGTTTGTCTTCAAGAGCTTTACATTGAATCATGTCCAAACTTAAGTGAACTAGTGATGGATCAAGACGACAGGGGAGTATCAAAGTCAAATCTGCAGGTGTTAACTCTCTGGGAATTACCCAATCTTGATACCATATTGGTAAAATCAATGCCACATTATTTCAGGATGCTCCGAGAACTGACAATCTATGAGTGCCACAAGCTAGAAAGTATCAATTGGGTTGCAAGGCTTAAATCACTTGACAAACTCGTTGTATCCCGTTGCAAGGGAATGGTGCAGATAATATCTGAGCCAGAAAAGGGGGCACATGGTATACAAATCAGGGCAGATTGTATATCTGAAGAAGAAGAAATACAAACACTGGTTGAAGATGCTTCCCAAATAAGAATCAGTGAAAATAAGAAGAAGAATGATGAAGAATTTGCAGAAAACAATGAGTTTCCAAAATTAAGATCGGTTATATTGAGCGACATGAAAAATATGGTGAGCATTTGTAGTCCAAGAATATTTCCATCTCTCGAGAGTATTAGAGTTCAAGAATGTCCAAATTTGGCTAGATTGCCTGTAAACAATGAGCACAAAATTATAAAACTAAGGCAGATACGTGGCTCGTCAGAATGGTGGAGTAGACTAGAATGGGATGGGATGGAAACTAGAAGACAACTGGAGAAGTACTTCATTGCAATCTGAATTCATGATTCGAGTGGAGTATCTACTATATAAATGGATATCTGTTGTTGGTGTTGGCAAAATATGGTTTTTTTTTTTTTTTCAGTAGCTCTCATCATAATTTTTGTTTGTAATAAAAATTGTATTGATTAATTATTGTGAATAAATGTTCTTGCACTTGTGCTTGTTATAATGAGATGAGTATGAAGATTTGCACATAATCCCAACTGGAAATAATGTATTACGATTTGGTTTGTGAAGAAAGGTTTAAATCATAGTAGGAATTATCTACCGATACCGATCCGATACTGAGCCGATACTCACGGATTTTCTGTTTTTCGTCCAATTTCTGCTATTTTGGTCCGATTCTGGTCATTATTCATCTAAAAACTTGAACCTGTGATTGATTAAATAGAGTATAAACTATGCACATGCTGAAACTCGTCACATTCATTGATTAAATAGAGTATCAAGTATCAACTATGCTGAAATAGAGAAATATGAACACGTGATTAAAGATGTTAATAATCTTTCATTTGGTTCTACAATGTTTTTTTTTTTTTTTCAACAATATCTCCATTTTTATCATAATACGAATGACGATGAAGTGATCCAGCCAGCACGACATATATAGTTTCTGGCAGTAAAAGAGTGTGTTTATAGTTTTAATGCTTGTATTATATTGTATTAGTGGATTATTTGATTGTAATCATTTATCTAAACATAAATTATTGACAAATTAATTTTTTATCAATTTTTTCCTATTTTTTAGTCCGATTTTCCAATCCGAATCGCCCGTTACCGGCCGATACCCCGATTCCGTATCGGTATCATCCAGGACCGATCCCGATACCAATACTGATAATTCATACTATGGTTTAAATAACGGATAACAAATTCATAGCAGTGAGCAAATGTCATAGCCGAGAGTGAATAGCGGGCGATTTTTTTTGCACTTTGTAGGCAGGGGCGGAACCAAGGCCTGGGCCTTGGCCCCCCTAGGCCCAGTAAAAATACAGAGCCCCTTTAATTAAAAAAAGAAACAGGCACCCCTATTTCTAAGCGATGGAACTCTGGTGAGTAGCGACTGTGCTCTCGGCTCTGCGTCTTCGCAACTGGGCTCCGTGTCTGGACTCCGCGACTATAGCGACTGGGCTCTGCGTCTCCGCGATGAGGTGACTGGGCTCCGCGCCAGACTTCGTCTTCCTCTCCGTGCCACGCCAAAGAGAGCCGACAGGCGTCTCCGACTCCGTCTCTCTCCGCGGCTCTAGTTTGCAGAGACCCTAGCCCCTCTCCGAGCATTAGTTTGAATTAAATATTCACTAGTTTGCATTAGTTTGAATTAATTCTGGCCATGACCCTAGCCCCTCTCCGAGCACCACCTCTTTAGGTTTTTATAATTCATAGCATATATATCAATTTGTTTTTTTGCAACAGGAAGGAGGTTGATTTGCTAAGGAAAGAGAAGCAGGAGTAAAAGACGAAAGAAAAGAGCAAAATCAATTCAATAGATGTAATTAGTTTGTTATGATGTTTTTTTTTCTTTCCTTTTGCATCTTTGGTTGGGAGTTTCAAACTAATGTGGATTCATCTTTTTGCTAAAAATTCAATTTGGTGTGATTTTATGCAATTTTATTTTGAATGATACAAGTACAGAAAAGTTTCATCTAATTTCATAAACATGATAATTGGATTGCTATGTCTTTGTGGTTGTAAACTATAAATTTCTTGAATTAATAAAAGATACTTTGAAGAAATCAGACCATTAGCAGATTTGTAAACAGATCATAGTGGTTTAAGTTGTAGTTTCCAGTCGAAAAAAAATCAGAACATCAGTAAATAGTGAAAATTGACAGAATTAAAAATTATCATTGTATGATTGGTTTACTGGTGAATGTAAATGGGCTATTTTCTTTTGGTATTGAAAGAAGATAGGTGAGAGAGAAATGGTAGATCTGGAATAGGTGTCATTTAAATGATTGAGATTGGGGGGATCCCACAGGATCTAGGATTTTCGTCAAGAGAGAGAAAAAAAATATCGAATCGGGTTTAAATAGCTAATCGGATTTAAACTCATTAACTAATTGGGTACTCGATAAAAAAACAATACTTTCACTTGTATTTTTTAATACTCCGACTTGTAATTTCTAATGCTTTAACTTATAATTCTAATTACCAATAATAATTCATGAAATTTATTTTGATTTTAACACTAAATTTAACCTGAATTACAAATCAAATAATCAGAGGGAGGCAAAAAATTTCAAGAGGAGGACAAAATCGATCACTACCATTACATGTTGGGTCCGCCCACAGGTCTTTTGGATGGTAACTGGTAAGATAGAGGAATCTTCTCTCGGTTTTCTCATTAGAAAATCGTTTGAAAATTCAAGATCCTCATAATATGTCGTTGGAATGTGTTGGCGTATAAGCGTGTTTGATCATAAGCTAATCAATGACTTGTTTAAGAGATGAAGCAAGTAAGCTACGACCTTGACTTGGCCATGCATGTAGAAGAATTTTTTTTTTGTCTGTCAATATAATCCGTTTCTCACAAATAATAGCCTATCTCCAGTTCTAAAAAATGTTAAATTGAAACAGAATTCCATATTTTGACAAAATTCCAAATAGGCCTATCTCCAGTTCTAATTGCAAAAATATAATGGTCATTTTCTCACAAATAATGGCCTATCTCCAGCACTAGAAATTGTTTTTTTTTTTCTAGTAAAATTGGAAGTCAAATCACTCAACTACACATCTTTTAAATTAGAATTGAAAAGCATATTACAGAGCTAAATCAGACAGATAAAAATACCAGCACACCAAATTAATAAACCCTGTTTGAAAAACGGGAAGGCAAAAAATTCAATCTCTTCGCTATTTTTCACCGGAATCAAATTTTTTTATCCAAATCTAGCATAGCTGCCATCCTATCTGATCAATCAAAGCGCGACGATGAATAGATACAATTTTAGAGCATGACGGCGGTTGAAGAAGAGTGGATCCGATCATGAAGAGAGACATAATTAAGATGTTAGAGTGATTAAAAATGTATATAGGAGTAAGTGATAAGAAATTTAGAGTCATTTAGAGAATTTTGTAAGAATGAATGAATAGATTTGAAAATTAAAAATATTTAACTCGTTGTAAATTTTTTTTTATCAATAAAATTGTTAGTTAACATTTAAAGTTACTAACTTAAAAAAATATTAGCAGACCTAAAATATTTGAAGTCTTAAACAAACTTTTTGAATTATCAATTACATATTTGGAAATATTCAAATAAATTGTATAATACCGTAAAAAAAAAATTAATTCTTAACATACAATAAATAAGGAACAACTAACAGTTTCCGGCCCTCAGTCCCCCGAAAATTCCTGGACTTTTTACACTAATTTTATAAACAAGTTCATTAGATCCGGTAACACTATGAAAACAATCCTATAAACAAGTTCAATGGATGTTCTGCAGATGAAACCGCGTGATCCCAGATGAAAACGCGTGAAAGCGGTTGAAAACGCGTGGTCAACGAACAAAGTACAATTGAAGTACAATCGACAGTTAAACTAGGGACCACCTTTTGTGAACATACACATATTATCCTATTAACATACAAATATTATCCTGTGAACATACACATATTATCCTGTGAACATACATATATTATCTTGTGAACATACATATTGTACTTGAAATTATGACAGTTGAAAGCGCGTCGTTGCCGGTTATGGCAGTTGAAAGCACGTGGCCAAAAAAGTACTTCTTCCGTTACTGGCGGTTGAAAGCGCATCAGAACTAAGCTAAAAATGGAAGGTTTTTATACGCGGGAATTTTCAGAGGATTGTAGCCCGGAGAACGTTACCTTTTTCTCAATAAATAAAGCGTAATCTATAACCATTTACATATTAGAAAATGTTAAACTTTTGTACTAGTTTTACTGGTGATCAATTGAAATTAAAATATAACGATCTATATTTAACGGCATTTGTTGTAATAAAAATTTAAAATTTAAATGTTATGAAAATTAATTGACAAATAATCTACAAAAGAAATAATATGTCTAAAATGATTTGAGAATATGCTGTCCAAATTGTTAAAATAAATCGTTGTAAAAACATAATTTCACCCTAAATTAAAACCTCTAACCAAAGAATTCAAAACGGATGTATTCTGAAATCTGAATGATTTTAATGCTTTATTTTTTTTTTTCTCTTTGTTAATCATTTCTCAATTAGTATATTTGAATTCCATAATATAATCGGCTTGGATATCAAATTTTACATTTTTTTATTTTATTTTACTATTTTTTATATTATTTTTCAGAAATTCACTATTTTTCATAAAATCACCGCGTGCCGTGGTGGGCCCCCTTCTTCCTGGCCTTATCGGACTTTCCTTTTACTTCGATTTTATAAACATATGACAATAATAAAATTTGATTCAACTTTTAAGTGGGCCGAGGCTTTCCACCTACTGAAGTTAACTATTTTCAATTGCTTACCGTAAAATTGGGTCAAGGCCCAATAAGTATCTCGTCGGGCTGTAAATTGCAATAAAATAAACAGATTCAGAAATCAGAACTCAGAAGTAATCACTCCGATGGATCTATCAGTATGTGCAAAGTATTATTGCAGATCAAGCATACAGCGGTAAAATCAAACAACAAAATATTGCAAATAAGAAAATCAGCTCAACAGTTATTCTAGTGTTTTAGAATGCGATTTATACAGCCTCATATGCATTTACAGTCCCCAGCCTCATAAAATCCTCATGATTCTTATTTCTCATCCAAATTAAATTCCAGTCAAGTGGTTTGGACTTTGGATAGATGTTCCCAGCTTGATTTATAGGCTTTCAAGAGATGCATTTTTTTTTGGTTTGGAGGTGTGGGACTAAAAAGGATTGATTGTACCGGAGTCATCATGCCATGGTTTTTATCTTTTTTATTAGTGTTTACTTCATGCGGTTTCAATGCTGAGCGCCACATGGTTTGATTTTCTTTTGAACTAGGCTGATAGGGGTGAAAACGGAGCAGATTTGGAAAAAGCAGTGGCAATTGTTATATTTTTATTATTTTAATTACTTTTATTATGTAACGTGATATTTTAATGTTTGATTTGTCGTAACTATTATTAGACAATGTTGATATATGATGAATTTTTATTTTAATATAAAAAAGATATTTAACTTAGTAGTGCAACATGCCTTTGTATTTTCAAATCATTTTTATTGGTAATTTCATTTCCTACAGAGTACAAAAATAATCAAATATCATTTTTGCTAGTTACAAACATCGTGTGCCAACTGCCCGCTATCCGCTATGACATTTGCTCACTGCTATGAATCCGCTATCCGCTATTTAAACCGAATCCGTATCCTCCCAGGTACCTGACGGGTGAGAATCTGCTGCGATCCTACAGGATCGCAGGGTCCTGCGATTCCAATTTCAACCCTTCATTTATTACAATGTGGGAATCTTAAAAAGAGATAGTTTTTGTGCACGAATCTCAAAAAATATAAACGGCTGAGATTAGAATTGCAGGAACCCTGCGATCCTGTAGGATCGCATCGCAGCAGATTTATTTCCGGTACCTGACTGAACTTGATTGAAACGGACAGCTCAGATTTACTCTCAACACAGATGTTTAAATTGGCACCAATCTCAAAGCACAAATAATATTGCTCCTGTGCCATCCCGAGTAGTCCTTGGCGGAGAGTAAATCTGGGCTGTCCGTTTCAGTCAGGTTTAGTTAGGTACCTGAGAGGATACGGATCCTATTTAAACCTTTCCTCACAAATCAACCCATTTAGGAGGTCATGAATTCAAAACACATTATTTACCGTTGGGATTATGTGAAAATCTTCATATTCATTTCATTCAAAAAAACTGATCACTGCCAGAATATTTATTCAAATTAATTAATCAATAGAATTTTATTACAAACAAAAATTACAATCAGAACTACTGATAAACCATATTCTGCCAACACCAACAACTGAAATCCATTTATATACCCACACGAATCATGACTTCAAATTGCCATGAAGTACTTTTCCAGGCCACTTTTGGTTTCCATATTATCCCATTCTAGTGTATTCCACCATTCTGAAGAGCCCCGTATCTGCCAAAGTTTGATAATTTTGTGCCCATGGCTTACTGGTAATCTAACCAAATTTGGACAGTTTTGAACTCTAATAGTCTCCAGAGAAGGAAATTTACTGGGACTACAAATGCTCACCAGATTTTCCATGTCACTCAATATAACCGATCTTAATTTTGGAAACTGATCAATGTTTTCTGCAGATTCTTCATCAATCTTCTTCTTGTTTTCACTGATTTTTATTTCAGATGCCTCTTCAACCAGTGTTTGTATTTGTTCTTTTTCAGACATACCATTATTTCTGATTTGCATCCCATGCTCCTCCTTTTCTGACAAGTGCACCATTCCATTGCAACGGGATACAATGAGTTTCTCAAGTGATTCAAGCCTTTCAACCCAATTGAGATTTTCTAACTTGTGGCACTCATAGATTGTCAGTTCTCGGAGTCTTCTGAAATAATGTGGCAGTGATTTAACCAATATGGTGTCAAGATTGGGTAAATTCCAGAGAGTTAACACCTGCAGATTTGATACTCCACCGTCGTCTTGATCCATCACTAGTTCACTTAGTTTTGGACATGATTCAATGTAAAGCTCTTGAAGATGAACCATTTGATTGAAATCAGTACCATGGATAGATTTCATATGCGGGCAATCTGTTAGGCTCAATCGATGTGTCGATTTCGCCAAGGGGTCTGTCTTCTTCAACTTCTTCAGAACATCTTTGGTACAAATGGTAATTCCAAGAAATTTTAGTTCTTTCAAGGTATCCAAATTCAGGTTAGATACGTCATGAATACCATAGTGGCTCCGAAAAAGATTAAGGACCCGTAGCTTTAGTAATTTAGAACAATTGTCGTGAGTCTCCTTCAGTGCTTTTGTTAGACTTAAATCAAGGTATCTCAACTCTCCCAAGACTGAAAAATTTCCGGGTAGTTCTATAATTGGTGTCTGGCTTAGGTTCAGATGTTGCAACTGGCATAATTCATCACATTCAGGCAGCTCTTTTATACCAGTGTTTGAGAGATCGAGAATTTTGAGATTTTTCATGGATTTAAAGAATTTGGGACTGAGGCTTGTTAAATTTAGATTATTCTGGAGCAGCAAGGTTTCAAGGTTAATGCACTTGGGTGAAAAGGAAAGGTCTTTAATGTCATTAGACATGAGCGATATCCTCTCAGGCCCGTTCCATTGCTTGATATCCGGTGGGCTCTCAAGATTTTGACCAGATTGTACAAGGAAATTGTTCTCCTGTCTCGCTAACCATAGACCAAAGTGGCGAATTATATTATGCAGCCTTACCTTTAGTCCAGAGTTTGTTTCTTGGAGCAAACAGGCTGAAATTAGCTTTTTTATGATAATCCAAGAGCCTTTCCATGGCTGATTTGATGGTATGAAACCTTCAGCAATCCAGTAGTCCACAAGCTGCTCTTTCTTGATTGAACTGTACTCAGGGAACAGAGTACAGTAGAGAAAACATTTCTTGGTAGTTGAGTCGAGCTTGTCATAACTATACTTCAATGGTTTAAAGATCTGCTCGGCCACACCTCCAATTTCTCCCAAACCCATTTTTGTCGCTGTCATGGCATCTCTCCAGTCATTTGAGCTCTTTAGCCCGGCCACCGCACAGCTTATGACATTTATAGCAAGTGGCAAGCCCTGGCAGCTTTTAGTGATGGCTTCAGCTCGTCTCTTGATGGAATAACTAGATTTTATGGAACGCTGAGCATTATTAGTAAGATTACTAAAGAAGAGATCCCATGAAGCCTGGTCGTCTAGTAATTCCATCTTGATCAGGTTATGCTGCGCGCCCATCTGGATGCAGACATCCTGTTCGCGAGAGGCGAGAATGATCTTGTATCCATTATCGGTATTGGGTAATGGTATGCCGATATCTTCGAGCTGAAATTTCTTCCGAACATCATCTAACAGAATTACAAACCGCTTTTTTGACAGAGCCTTCATCAAAAACATGGCTCGAGCATCCTCGGTGTCTGTATCAACCCACGGCAATCCCAACCGATCGACGATTGTGCGTTGGATAACCTTCACATTGAGAATCTCCGAGTTGGATACATCAATCAAAATCACCGCATGTAAATCACTACAATCCGTGAGCTGATTATTGAATTCGTTTAGAAGAGTGGTCTTACCAGCCCCTCCCTGCCCCCACACACCAATGATACACCTCTCATGGTCCTGGAAGTATTTACGGAGCTGCTTTAGCATCGAATCCATGCCAAACGTCTTTGGTACTGTTATCCTATTTACCACATTAACTGGCAGATCAACACCAACATCTGTAAATTGCTTCTCTTCTTCTATCAGGCCTTTCACATACTCGAGCTTCTTTATAATTCGCTTCCCTAGCTTATGTCGGCGAGAGAGGTTGCACCCGCAGAGCATAAGCTTATCATATTCTTCCTCGAGTTTATCATATTCTTCCTCAAGTGATTTATCCATGATGGTGTCTTCTACTCGACTCAACCACAACTGAACTTGAGAATGAATACCCCTTTGCCTTTCGATTTCTCTGTCAACCTTTGTGTTTACTTCTGTTTGAACAGCTTGTAAGTTTTCTTTCGCAGTTTTGAGAGAAAACCAATTATCTTGAACGAAGAAGGAGCGAAATTCAGCTGCGACAGCAGCCGGCACGCCAATGGCATTCAAGCATTCGCATACCGAGCTACATAAGCTTATGCTGTCAGACATTGGGAACTAATTGAAAAGGGATGATGGTTAATTAGATTTTTTGAAAGTGGGTAAAAATATTATTTGTTTTAAATATTCCGTTGAGCTGTTTGTACTTATAATAGAATGGAGAACGCGGTTTAAATGCCATACACTTTTTCTTGCTAGGGACGAACAATGAATGGTTTGAAACCTTCAAGTTATCATGTATGAATAATTGATTGATTGATTTTGATTAGAGTGTTTCGACCAAGCAATGTTAAGAATTTTCATATACACGGAATATTGTAAACCATGTTTCGACATGGACTTGACTTGGCCAAATGTAAAGCATTCAAGAAAATCTGCTTACTTCGTTGTGGGGCCTCCAATATGGCCAGTTGCGTGTTTGAATTATATTATCATATATATGTAAATATATGTGCGTGTGTATATATGTGTATATATATTTTATATAGAGATGAGCTGCAGTGAGTTGCGAAGTAAAACGCGTTTCTACTTCACGCCGTATTTTTATTTTGAATGTCCAAACGATCGATCCGAATTGTTAGATGTTTAATCCATATTGAAATGTGCTTGGAGACCAAATTTTACATTTTTTGGAATTTTTTTACTATTTATTAAGCATTTTTTAAAATTGATGTTTTGTTGTGAACAGTAAAAAAAAAGTAAAATTTTCTGGACCATCAGATCAGTAACTTTCAAAATTGCTTAATAAATAGTAAAAAAATTCCCAAAAAAATGTAAAATTTGGTCTCCAAGCACATTTTATTGTAGAGATCACATCTAACGGTTTAGATCGACGATTTAGACTTTGAAATTGTAAAAAATTGCTTGTTGTAACTTGTTGTAACTCAAAAATTATTGTAACTTGATCCCTCATATATATATATATGAGAAAATGTTAATATGCTACGCGTAGCATAGAGGGCCTCCGTGCAACAGCTCAATATTTGAGTTTTCAAAATCCTAACGGTCGATCCGAACCGTTCAACACGATCTCCATATGAATATATACTTGCAAACCAAATTTTATATGTTTTACAATTTTTTTAGATAGGTATAAAATCATTTGATCTGAAAATTATATACCATTCAGATCAAGTGATTTTCTATCTATCTAAAAAATAGTAAAAAATTCTAAAAAATATAAATTTAGTTCTCAAGTACATATTCATATGGAGATCATATTGAACGGCTTGGATCGACCGTTAGGATTTTAAAAACTTAAATATTGAGCCGTTGCATAGAGGTCCTCTATGCTATGCATAGCACCGTAGCCAACTCCTATATATATGTATGTATGTATGTATGTACGTACGTGGGCTAATATGCTATGGGTTGCATAGAGGCCTCCCGTGCTACGGCTCAATATTTAACTTTTCAAAATTAAAATGGTCGATCCAAACCGTTCATCTTGTTCTCCATATTAATATGTGTTTGGAGACCAAATTTTACATTTCTTGGAAATTTTTTACTATTTTTTTAGATTTATTGAATATCGCTGTTTTTTATGGTTCAGATTTGTCTAAAAAACAACAATTTTCAATAAATCTAAAAAAATAGTAAAAAATTTCCAAAAAATGTAAAATTTGATCTCCAAACACATATTAATATAGAGAACAAGATGAACGGTTCGGATTAACCATTTTAATTTTGAAAAGTCGAATATTGAGCCGTAGCACGGGAGGCCTCTGTGCAACCCATAGCACCGTAGCCAAGTCCTATATATATATATATATAGGGATGGGCTACGGTGAGCCATGGAGTAAAATGTGTTTGTACTCCACGCTGTATTTTCAAATTGAAAATCCAAACGACCAATCCGAACGGTTAGATGTGATCTCTATATTGAAATGTGCTTGGAGACTAAATTTTACATTTTTTGGAGTTTTTTTACTATTTATTAAGCATTTTTGAAAATTGTTGTTTTATTGTGAATAGTAAAAAACAGTAAAATTTTCTGGACCATTGGATCAGCAATTTTCAAAAATGCTTAATAAATAGTAAAAAAATTCCAAAAAAAATATAAAATTTGGTCTCCAAGCACATTTCAATATGGAGATCATGTTGACCGGTTCGGATCGGTCGTTTGGATTTTCAAAATAAAAATATAGTGCCATGGAGCACCAACGCGTTTTACTCCATGACTCACTATAGCCAATCCCTATATATATATATATGAGTATGGCTAAATTGCTACCGGTAGCACTTCGACCTAAGTGCTTACGGAGTCAAATTTTAGTATTTGATGTTCAAACAACAAATCAAAACTGTTAGATGTTCAATTTATATTAAAATATGCTTGGAGACCAAATTTCGCATTTTTTTGAATTTTTTTACTATTTATTAAGCTGGTTTGAAAACCGCTTGACCTTGTAGCAAATAAACTCAAAACTTCTAAAATTCATGGATTTCAACGGTTTGAATTTAGCATTTGAAATCGATCCAATATACTTTTGGAGTTGTGCTCACCAAATCCTCTTAGTAAGCACATCACACCCTAGCTTTACTCTCCCTCTCTCTCTCTCTCTCTCTCTATATATATATATATATATATATATATATATAAGTAAGTCTACCATACATTGTAATGCATAGGCATTTTTGTACAATGGATTATAAATCACCTGATTCAAAGTCCAAATAATTGATCCAAACCGTTCATATTGTTCTCCATATTAATATGTGTTTGGAGACCAAATTTTATATTTTTTGAAAATTTTTTTTATTAAGTTTCTGTAGCATTGAAAAACAGCGGTTTTCAAACCATACTCATACTCATATATATATATATAGAGAGAGAGATGGGCTATGATGCATTGCAATGTATGAACCCCCTTATGCATTGCACTATAAATCATGGATTTAAAGTCCGAAAGACCGATCCGAACCGTTAGATGTTTAATCCATATTGAAATGTGCTTGGAGACCAAATTTTATATTTTTTGCAATTTTTTTACTATTTATTAAGCATTTTTGAAAATTTCTGTTTTGTTGTGAACAGTAAAAAAACAGTAAAATTTTCTGGACCATCAGATCAGCGACTTTCAAAATTGCTTAATAAATAGTAAAAAAATTCCAAAAAATGTAAAATTTGGTCCCAAAGCACATATTAATATGATGAACAAGATGAACGGTTTGGATCGGTCGTTTGGACTTTAAATCCATAATTTATAGTGCAATGCATAAGGGGGTTCATGCATTGCAATGCACCATAGCCCATCTCTCTCTCTCTCTCTATATATATATATAGACTGTCTAATTTGCTGCCGACAGCACTTCGGCGAGGTGCTTACGGGGCTATATTTTATTATGTGATGTTCAAACAACAAATTCAAACCGTTAAATGTTTAATCTATATTAAAATCTACTTGGAGACCAAAATTTATATTTTTTTACTATTTATTAAGCTGGTTTGAAAACCGCTATTTTCAGTAAATTTCTGCAACATTGAAAATAGCGTTTTTCAAACCAGCTTAATAAATAGTAAAAAAATGTAAATTTTGGTCTCCAAGTAGATTTTAATATAGATTAAACATCTAACGGTTTGAATTTGTTGTTTGAATATGTTACATCTGAAAAAAAAATCGTAAAACGTTATAACGTTTTTCACTGTAAAACTTGATAAAAATGACAATTTTATGAAGGTTGGATTCAATTAAAACGTCATAACGTTTTCAGAAAACGTTATAACGTTTTATACACTAAATTATGCATTTTATACACTATTTTCTACGTTTCTCACCAGCTGAATCGTTATAACGATTTACCAAAACGTTATAACGTTTTATCCGACAATGTGAGAGTCTATTTAGCAAAATTCTGTGTCTCTTTCTCTCTCACTCCGTCCCTTCTCCCTGCCTCTTGTGTGTTCCGCTAAAGAAAGAAGAAAAGAGAGAGAGGGCTTCCCCTTCCTCCAAAACTCTCCAAAACTCCCATGAAATCGAAGAAAGGAGCGAGAAATTGGTTGCTTCTCTCATCTAGCTCTCCCATTTGGTATTCCCTTCTCTCCTCTTTTCCCTCAAAATCCGAATTTCACCATTGTTAGGGTTTTTCGTTTTAAACCCGAGATTTGTATTTGAATTGCTTGTAGACTAGCTCCTTGAGCCTCCTTGATTGTTTATGTGTCGATTCTTTTCCCGATTTCACCTTGATTTTGGATTCCCATTTCTAGGGTTTTTGGTACCAAATCTGAAATTTGTAAATGTTGTTGATCGGTTAGGCTAATCCGACCAAATAGACTTGTAATCGGTAAACCTCTCTCTCAACCTTGACATAGAGTGATTAGTTCAATTTTCGACCAAATTAGGGTTTAATTAATCGGCAAATTGAATTGTTACGAGAACCAAAATAGTGAGACGGTAAAGGAATTGTTACCAAATTGGAATTGTGTATGGTCTAGAGGACCCAAACGTGAATATGAGAATTGATAAGAGATGTTAAGTAATTAAGACCAATGAAGAAAAGATTGACACTAAAATATATAAATTTCGTTAAGGAAAGTATAAAGAGATTAATACAACTCAAGCAAGCATTCGAACAAAGGTAAAACAAGGGTACATGTAATATAGGTGTAGGCTCGGTCGAGCAAGACTTTGCGGGACATTTCGAGACGTCTGATCCACAACTAAGCGGTACGCTCGTCGTAATCAGGTGCGGGATTCTTGGACTTGTTTGATATCTCATTTTCAGGAATTAAACTGTTTATTCGTTTGTCATGTTGAATGCTTAATTGTTGCATACTTTGAAATTCATGCTGCATATTGATTCTTGCATAAATGAGAATGATTGAATTGTTCGGTTAAGGTTATTTGGCATGTTGGTATGGTTATTAATTGATTAGTTCTATTAATTGTTCTATACGTGAATGAATCTGCCAGACCGACCTGTTTAAGTGGTTGGATTAAGGTGACGCTGCTGACTTATGCGTTGACCTGTTATGAATTTGCCAGACCGACCTGTTTAGGTGGTTGGATTAAGGTGACGCTGCTGACTTATGCATTGACCTGTTATGAATTTGCCAGACCGACCTGTTTAGGTGGCTGGATTAAGGTGACGCTGCCGACTTATGCGTTGACCTGTTATGAATTTGCCAGACCGACCTGTTTAGGTGGCTGGATTAAGATGACGCTGCTGACTTATGCGTTGACCTGTTATGAATTTGCCAGACCGACCTGTTTAGGTAGCTGGATAAGGTGACGGTGACCTATCCGTTGACCTGTTTAATGAATTTTCCAAGGCTAATAGCCGACTTTGGTTCTATTTGAATGAAATTGCAAAGTTGAGCAGTATGGCTGACTTTGATTCCGCGTGATTGCATTTTTGTCAAGTTGACCTGTATAGGTGACTTGTAACCAGACCTTAGGAAATGGTTAAGCCAAACAGCTACAGATGGGTGTCAGATAAAGGGTCCAGCTCGGTGGGCCATCTGTAGGTGCCAGTAACCCTACAGATGTGGGTTTGATAAAGGGTCCAGCTCGAAAGAACATCTGTAGTTGTTACAAGCCCTAATGTGTCGAGTTAAGCCAAATATATATTGTGTTTGAAATTCACCTTGGAAATTCCGTGAACCGTGATCCGGTTTTATTATTTGTTGTCGAGCATGCGCATTCCTTTTTATAATTATGAATATGAATTGATTTGAATTGCTATGGTTTGGGTTTCATTTTTGAATATGGAATTTGATTGCAAGTCCAATAATCTAACTGTGGCAAATTTCGCACTGAGAATTTATTCTCACCCCCTCCCTTTGGGTCATTTTCAGGTTTATTACACGAATACAGAGAGACGGTTCTGGATTTCATCTGACAGCATAACCACATGAAATTGGGGATTTGGGTGGTTGAAACTGACAGGATGCGGGAGACAATTCTAAATTATAGTTTGCTGTATTCTGTCAGATAAATCTTGTAAGGAATAAAGGGATGTGGTTATTATGTAATGGTGTTATTGGTAATCCATATAAAAGATCCACTCCCTTGCGTATATATATGTCTTAATAAATATACGCGGCAGGCTGTTATATCCTGGATTTGGGGTGTGACAGAATATCACATAATAAAATATAGCCCCGTAAGCATGTTCGCTTACAAAAGTATGCTACAAAGTTTCAGGTACAGCTAGCTGTACCAGTTTAAAACTTGAATCAACTCTCGTCTAAGACTGCAAGTGCACAGTCCTATCCGTATAGTATAATAAGGTATCGATCCTCAGGGACGGTATAATTCGACTCTAAATTCTTACTAATCTGAGTTAGGTACTAGAAGTGTAGAAAGTTGGGTTTGGTTTGTTTATATTCTCTAATTTCAAGTGACAATTCAATTAACAATAAATGAAAGCAATTAAAGGTTTTGGTTTTGAACAATGATAAAAGGCGTTCCCAGGGTTTCAGGTTTCATCCCAATCTCTGGCCTCTCTGGACTTGTCATGCGACTCGCATTATCTCTGATGCGACCCGTATGACGCGACTCGCATCATCTTTGATGCGGGTCGCTTGGCCCTCGAGCTGAGCTGACATGTGTTCGTATCTAAGTTGATTTCTTGTGCGAGGCTTCAACCTGTAGCTCTCATCTACTGGTATCTAACCTAAATTGATTGTCTGGTTTGCTAGAAGTATCCATAACCTTTCGATAATGGAAAGTTCACCTCTCGGCTACTATTGATCTTAGATCTACCTCACATACTCAATCACAATTGCAAGAAACATCAAGGTCAAATTACTAGAAGAGATGCTATAGACATCTAACAGTAGACAATCAAGAATCAATCAAGCAATCAAAATCAAGCAATCAATGAATACTCAAACAAAGAATCACACAAGTTCAAACTTAGATCAAAACAACATGCAACTCAAAGACAAAGTTTAGAGACTACATCCTAACCCTAGGAACTAAAGATCTACTCAAACATGATAAAAGAAAGCATAAAAGAGGGGAGAAGAGAAAAGACCATGATGAAGCTCGAAGATCCAAGGTGGATTGGAGAGGATCTTGCAATCTTCTCTTCTTCTCCAAGCGATCTCCAATCTCTCTCTTCTTTCTTCATCAACACTCCAATTCTTGAGGTTTTGAATCTTCCAATTCGGAACCCCCTCCCTGGTAGCAGGGGTGGTCTATTTATAGACATTTCAAAACGAGTGCTTCAATTCTGGGCCTTAATTGGGCCTTTGCTGTCTGCTCTGGAAGCTCGCGATGCGACCAGCGTCAGGTCTGATGCTACCCGCATCGACTCTGATGAGGGTCGCGTCAGATGTGATGAGGGTCGCGTGCAGAGTCTCAGAATTCAGTAACTTCCCTGATTTCGCCCGTTTTCTGCAAAATAAGAATGAAATCGCAGCAGTACCACATTCTATGGATATTCAATGTAAAATACGCGATTTGGTGATTTAAAACGCAGATTTTGGTACAAGAATTGGTCAGAACAATAGATCAAATATGGAGATATCAAATTCCCCCAAGCTGAACTCTCGCTTGTCCTCAAGCAAAGATCTGTTCTTTGTTACCGGGTTGGACTCTAAATGCAAGTTAAGTTCCTAAATGTGAAAATTTACATGAGTTGCTTAAATCAAGAATCTCGAGAATCTTTATGGTATGATTTGGACTTTCCTTGATCAATTTTGATTCACCCCACAAATTGACTAATCAAACTTCAATTTCTAGAATGTTTTAATACTTGCAAAGCTGAATACTCGAATTGATCAATCTATCATTCTTTTACTAAAATCAAGCTCTCATTTGTGAAGATTTTCCCTTTTTCTCCCCCAAGCTTGGAACAAGCTTAGGTTAGCAAGTCGCGGACTTCGTGTGTTGATATATGCAAAAGTTATTTTTCTTTTCTAAATTTGGGAGACGAGCTCAAAGGCGCCCAATAGGACTTATTGCCAGTACTCTTATTTTCTCCATCCTTTTTTTTTTAATTTGGGAGACGAGCTCAAAGGTGCCCAATAGGACTTATTGCCAGTACTCTTATTTTCTCCATCTTTTTATTTTTTTATTCTTTTGCTTTTGCACATATACCATGAATACACACATCCATTGGTATTCATTCATATCAATGAATATCCAAATCTATCTTTATTTAAAATCCTCATTTCCCTATTTAAAAGGCACAGTTTAGTTTCAAAAATTAATTTTCGATACAATTCAAGTTTTCATCCTTTCAAGTTCTCAAAACAACCCTTCCTAATCAGTTCTTTGATCAATTATGAGGTTAGTTCTAATTTTTCAAAGTCATCCAAATCACAACCAAAATTGTTCAACAAGTCCTTAACCCAAGCAATCACACAAATTTATCACCTAAAAATGCAAATTTTGGAAAAAGAAACATGACCTAAATGCAGATACATTTTTCTTCTATTCACCCCCCAAGCTTGAATGAAGCATTGTCCTCAATGCTTGAATTCACACAAGAAAAAATAAATAGAAGAAAATATGGAAACTAACCAAACATGGAGTGAAGGGTGAGGCGGGGGCGCCTCACTGGTTGGTGGAAGGTGGATCAGGCGGTTCTGGGCGGAGCGCCCACTTCAGAGGTGTATGAACCATATGCTGGTTTGCTGGTAAAGTCCTGAGCTTGCATGTGGCTGAATGAGTGCCTATCACCTTCTCGATCAAGTCCTCAATCACAATTTTCTGAGCTTTCAAATCCTCCAATATTATGAGGATGTGAGCTGGGTTGAGGCCTGCATTTAAAATCACATGACAGGATTTATTTGGGCCTAGGAACTCATACCTGAGGTTAGCTGGAAGAGGCTTGAGTTCAGGAGTCGGCGACTCTGTGTGGGTCTTGACACGGTCTGCGTCAGGTTCACTCGGGTCGCGTGAAGACCTCGCGTCAGCTTCATCAGATCCTCGTTCTCTGTTTTCCAGGCCTTCAGACTGTGGCACGCGACCCGCGTGGGATTCATCCGGCCCGCGTCCTAGTTCATCCAGATCGTCAAAATTTGCTTCTGCTGCACACATCTTCTCCTGCAAATTATCCAAATAATCAGAATAATTACTCATTATTCGTGTATCGGATCCATCTGGTCTGTAATGCCTACGAGATTGTTCTTTGGCCAATTGATCGACCGCATCAAGCCAGCTGCATGTTTCTGTTTCGGAGGGACACTTCATAGCTCGGTTGAGATTAAACTCCACTTTCTCATCTCCAATCCGCAGAGTCAGAGTTACGTTCTCCACGTCAATGAGTGTTCGAGCTGTCTTCAAGAATGGTCGTCCCAGAATGATAGGGATTTTCTTGTCCTCCTCCATCTCCATCACCACAAAATCAACAGGGACATAGAACTTACCGACTAGAACTGGCACATCCTCCACTATGCCAAGTGGTACCCTGACAGAAGAACCAGCAAGCTGTAGAGTCATGCGCGTGGGTCTGAGCTTGCTTACTCCTATGCGCTCAAAGATGGTGCATGGCATGAGACTCACGCTGGCCCCTAGGTCACACAGGGCTCGCTTGATGGTAGTTTTCCCAATTTTGCAAGGAATTGAGAATTTACCAGGGTCCTCTAGTTTGGGCGGGAGCTTGCTACTAAAGATTGCACTGCACTGCTCTGTGAGTTTCACCTTTTTGTGCTCCTCCAAGCTTTGCTTGTTGGAAAGGATGTCTTTGAGAAACTTGGCATAGGTGGGCATTTGGGTCAAAGCCTCGGTGAATGGAATCGTGATGTGCAATCCTTTAAGAACCTCGACAAAATTAGCGAATTGTGCATTCAATTTGGTCTCAGCTAATCTTTGAGGGAAGGGTACATGTAGTCTGTATGGAGGTGGCTTCTCAGTCTCCTTCTTTTTCTGACTCTCAGACTCACCTGACGCGGGTCGCGTGTCTGGGATGTGGGTCGCATTTACTGGCTCTTCAATCGGTGATGCAGGTTCAGTTGATCCTACGCGACCAGGACTCACCTTTTCAGAGCTTGATGCGAGTCGCATCTCTGGTACGCGGGTTGCGTCAGGTGGAATCTGATCAGTTGGGTTGGCTGGTCCTTCATACTGGGTCCCACTTCGCAGTGTGATCGATTTGACCTCTCCTCTGGGGTTGGGTTCTAGTTGAGCAGGTAACTTTCCAGGTTGAGGTTGGCTTGAGATGACTATGTGACTCAATTGCTCCAGCAACTTATTTTGAGCAGCCATTTGAGAAGACATAGATTGCATCTGTTCCCACATGATTTGATTCATTTTCCCTTGCTCGTGCATGAAGTCACTCGAATAAGGTGCCACATGTGGTTTGGAGAGACCGGATTGAGGTGCTTGGTTATCCTGATTGGGGAAGGAAGCATTCTGGTAGAAGTTCACGTTGTTATTGCTGTTGCTTCCAGAAGGGTTGTTCCAGTTGTTGTTGTCAGAGGGGTTATTGAAAGGGGGTCTGGGAGCATTGTTGAATGGCGCAGGGTTATTCTGATTCCACCTCCAGTTTTGTTGCTCAATAGGGTCCTTGGAGTAAGAACGGTTGAAGGGAGGTTTTGGAAAGAAGGAAGGTTCATTGTTGATGGAGTTGACCTGCTCGATCTCCTCTTCAGCTTGCACCAATGAACATTGCTCGTAAGCGTGCCTTTCGTCACCACACATGACACATGCTTGCGGCTGCTGCTTGACTGCTTTCACACTTAGCTTGTCCATTGCCCTTTGCATAGCATCCAACTTGGCGGTTAGAGCAGTGATTTGATCGACTTCGTACTTGCCTCCACCTCTGGGTCGGGTATTGTCTCTGCCGGACCATTGTTGATTCTGTGCCATGTTGTCAATCAAGTTCATGGCCTCCAGAGGTTCCCTTGACATTAACGCCCCACCTGCAACTGCATCAACAGAAGTGCGAGTGCTCTCAGTTAGACCATCATAGAATGTTTGAATCAACAACCAATCAGGAATACCATGATGGAGACAAGAGTATTGCAATTCCCTAAACCTTTCCCATGCCTCATTGAGGGGTTCATCAGACCTCTGCCTAAAACTGGTCCGTTGGTTCCTTACCTTGGCGGTTCTTTTGTAGGGGAAAAACCTAGTGAGAAACAACTTAGATAATTCCCTCCAATTGGTAATGGAATCCCTTGGTAACGACCCTAACCATTTCTTGGCTTTGTCCCTAAGAGTAAAAGGAAATAAAGCGAGTTTGGTGTAATCAGCTGTCGCCCCATTGGTCTTGATGGTTGTGATGCACTCGAGGAAGGTTTGGAGATGAGCATGTGGATTCTCGTGATCCATTCCATTGAACACATTCTGCTGAACCATGTTGACAACTCCTGGGTTGAAATTCGGTTGTTGTCCGGGAATTCTTGGTAGTCTGATCGCGCCTCTGACATCTCCAGCCCTCGGCACATTAAACTCTCGTAAGGTTCTTGGCATGAAGACATCCATGTCGTCATCAGACTGGTCCGTAAAGTCTTCCCTTTCTCTATCTCTGATTTCTGCATCCCTGTCCTCCCTGCTCGGATGTTCTGACATTGTCTCTGTGGCGCGAGTCTTTTCAGAAGTAATGCGGGTCGCGTCAGTCGTGACTCGAGTCGCGTCGACTTCGATGCTGGTCGCGTCAGCTGATGACTGAGCAGGAACAGTGTCGTCTGGAGGAGTGTCGTCAAAAAACGGTCCTCTGCTCCTCAGTCGGTAAGTCAGCTTGTATTTACCTCCAGGAGGGGGAATGAAAGCCAGTTTTTAGTAATAAGGAAGTAAAGCAAAAGAAAAGAAAAGATACAGATTAAAATCTAGATTAACTAAGATAAGCAAAAATCTAGAAAAGAATTACTAGCCGTCCCCGGCAACGGCGCCAAAAACTTGTTCGCTTACAAAAGTATGCTACAAAGTTTTAGGTACAGCTAGCTGTACCAGTTTAAAACTTGAATCAACTCTCGTCTAAGACTGCAAGTGCACAGTCCTATCCGTATAGTATAATAAGGTATCGATCCTCAGGGACGGTATAATTCGACTCTAAATTCTTACTAATCTGAGTTAGGTACTAGAAGTGTAGAAAGTTGGGTTTGGTTTGTTTATATTCCCTAATTTCAAGTGACAATTCAATTAACAGTAAATGAAAGCAATTAAAGGTTTTGGTTTTGAACAATGATAAAAGGCGTTCCCAGGGTTTCAGGTTTCATCCCAATCTCTGCCCTCTCTGGACTTGTCATGCGACTCGCATCATCTCTGATGCGACCCGTATGACGCGACTCGCATCATCTCTGATGCGGGTCGCTTGGCCCTCGAGCTGAGCTGACATGTGTTCGTATCTAAGTTGATTTCTTGTGCGAGGCTTCAACCTGTAGCTCTCACCTACTGGTATCTAACCTAAATTGATTGTCTGGTTTGCTAGAGGTATTCATAACCTTTCGATAATGGAAAGTTCACCTCTCGGCTACTATTGATCTTAGATCTACCTCACATACTCAATCACAATTGCAAGAAACATCAAGGTCAAATTACTAGAAGAGATGCTATAGACATCTAACAGTAGACAATCAAGAATCAATCAAGCAATCAAAATCAAGCAATCAATGAATACTCAAACAAAGAATCACACAAGTTCAAACTTAGATCAAAACAACATGCAACTCAAAGACAAAGTTTAGAGACTACATCCTAACCCTAGGAACTAAAGATCTACTCAAACATGATAAAAGAAAGCATAAAAGAGGGGAGAAGAGAAAAGATCATGATGAAGCTCGAAGATCAAAGGTGGATTGGAGAGGATCTTGCAATCTTCTCTTATTCTCCAAGCGATCTCCAATCTCTCTCTTCTTTCTTCATCAACACTCCAATTCTTGAGGTTTTGAATCTTCCAATTCGGAACCCCCTCCCTGGTAGCAGGGGTGGTCTATTTATAGACATTTCAAAACGAGTGCTTCAATTCTGGGCCTTAATTGGGCCTTTGCTGTCTGCTCTGGAAGCTCGCGATGCGACCAGCGTCAGGTCTGATGCTACCCGCATCGACTCTGATGAGGGTCGCGTCATATGTGATGAGGGTCGCGTGCAGAGTCTCAGAATTCAGTAACTTCCCTGATTTCGCCCGTTTTCTGCAAAATAAGAATGAAATCGCAGCAGTACCACATTCTATGGATATTCAATGTAAAATACGCGATTTGGTGATTTAAAACGCAGATTTTGGTACAAGAATTGGTCGGAACAATAGATCAAATATGGAGATATCAACTTGTGATCAATATGACCACTATTCTTCAACTTGTGAACGGAGGAAAGGGGCTGATGCTATGGATAATAAACCAACTGGAGACTAAAGAGCATAATTGAAGAATGAAATGTTTAGCTTAGTTTTTGTTGTTCTTTTCAAGGTCAAGTTTATGTTGTTAATGTAATAGTTTGACTTTTGCATAACTGAAGACTATAGAAAACAATTTCCTATATAAGATGTCATAATTATAAGTTTGGTTCAGTTTTTTTTAGCTGTTATAAATTTTTTTTGTTATTTTTTTGTTCATTATGTTGCAACTTTATTATTATCTGTTTTTCAGTCATTTGGCAAATTCACCAACTTTATGGGGGCTTAATGCAAAGTTTCTGTTGAATTTTTTTTAGCTATTATAAATTCCTTGTTATTTTTTTTGTTCGCTATGTTGTAAGGACTATTACTTTTGGCTGTTATAAATTCCTATTATGAACTATTTTGAGAAGGATTTGGTTGATATTGTATTTTAATGTGGGATAAGGACTAAATGGTAAAAGATGCAGCTGCTTGTCAGATCCTTAATTTCGATTAATATGTCATAGAAAGAATATTTTAGATGTAATGATAGGAATATTTTGTGAATTTGTGTTGTATGAAGACGATTAAATATGTCTTTTAATGAAACTGTGATTTTTATGAATACCGATTATGTATTTTCATTGTTTATTTTTATGTGCTTGGTTGATTAAGAACTGCTTATCTTTATGTGTTTCTATTTTGAAACTTTACAAGTTCTTATTTCAACATTTTCTTTCCGAGGAACTTTTTAATTTCTAGTTGTGTATCACTTGGCATCATTTGCTTTCAATTACTAAGCTTCAGGTATGCACAAGATAAAGAGTTTGAGATGAATTGTCATCTTCTTCCAAACTTGATCATATATCTTCAAGCTAGTATGAGTATGTTGATATTAAAAGTGATATCATAAGTGACATTTACAAGGCAAGTGCCCATTTGCATTAGCAAAATTGTTAATTACATCATCTAGTTTTGAAACCCCACTGATGACAGAATTACCCACTAGAACTAATACTCCTGGCTACTGGTATATGTACCAGCACACACAAAACTAAACCTAAAATTGATCTTCAAGCAGCTTACCTCAACACAAAACTATGTCAGTTAACAAAACATTCAATTAACAGAATGACTGGCTTTATTTAACAACTACTAGATAACTTCAATTACGCTACTCTATTGGATCTACTGCTGCTCCTCCTGTCAGGTTTGGGTTGACCGCTTCCACCATTTGAGTATCCTCCTGGCTGCACTCATGAATGGAAATGCTCTCCAAGCTCTAAGGCAGCACAACTAACAAAAAAAAGAAGCTATATTTATTAAAGGTAAAGTCATAGCAGTAGGCAAAATATCTTCAAAGCTACTCCAAAATATCTCAAGAGTCTTAAAATGTAGATTATGCAAAACAAAAAGTCAGCATGAAGCGAGCAAATATAAGCAATTTGTGTTTTTCCAATTACTTAATAGTCCCGATCTTAAAAGGAGAATTTTCAGTTTGACAAATTTTGAAACAAAACAATAAAAAAAAAATCAAATCTGATGAACAAAAAGAAATAACTTGATTATGGGTTGATATCAATCACGAAAGGAAATAATTTCAAATATATGGCCTCCAAATCTCCAATCACCTATAAATTTGGTATACATGTGCATCGTTGGGGTCGGGGTCGGTGTCAAAACGGACAGGAGGGTCGACGGGGTGGAGGCAAGCATCGGGGTTGGGGCCGATAGGGGCGCATAGCTGGCGGAAAGGGTGCAGCTTCCGCTCCAAAGAGTCGAGAGAGGAGGGAGGAGCAAGAAGGTGGAGCTACGTCTAGAGAGAGGGAGACAGATCTTTTCATTATTTCTCTTCGATTTAAAATTTCATGTAAGAAAAAAACAATATTAGTTTGATCAAGTTAAATTCCATGTGCCATGCTTTTTATGCCCTTATTGACCGCTAAAATAAATTGTTACTAAGTTAGATGGTTATTGCTCAATTTAAAAATTAGATTACCTCAATTCTTTGAGATTTTGGCGGTGAAGTAAAGCATTGAGATTTTGGCGGTGAAGACTTGACTTCATCCATGACCGATTGCAAAGTAGAATTAGCGAATTCACATTCGCTGGCGAGAGGAGAGAGCGCGCTCGTGACTGTATCTGTCGGAAGAGACGAAGAGACGCGATCAGCCATTTTTGGTAAGAACTGGAGACCGACTGCCAAAAAAGAGAACCGGAGAGACCTAATCGGATGAAGCGCGCGTCTAATTTAGAAACGAAAAGTCACGGACAAAGACAATCTGAACCTCTCATCTAAAATTAGATGTGTTGTTGAGATTTTGGGAGAGAACTGGGGCATAATTATTGGGGCATTTGAGCCCTCCTCATATATATATATATATATATATGAGGAGGGTTCAAATGCCTCCATGTTTTTGTGTCTCCATCATGCCTCCATCTCTCTTCATCATTTTCAAAGTTCAAACAGTCGATCCGAACCGCTCAACCTAACCTCCATACTAAAATATGTTTGGAGACCAAATTTTATATTTTTAGGAATTGTTTTACTATTTTTTTAGATAGGTACAAAATCAATAAATCTGAACCATCTAAAAACAGTATTTTTGTACCTATCTAAAAAAATAGTAAAAAAATTCCTAAAAACATAAAATTTGGTCTCCAAACATATTTTAGTATGGAGGTTAGGCTGAGCGGTTCGGATCGACTGTTTGAACTTTGAAAATGATGAAGAGAGATGGAGGCATGATGGAGGCACAAAAACATGGAGGCATTTGAACCCTCCTCTATATATATATAAGACAAGTACAATTAAGTTGCTTTAACGAAGTACCAGAGCGTCAACTAATTTACCTATTAGTAAAATCATAAGCAAGAAATTATATATATAATACTGGACATGTTCACCTGATCGGTTTTTACAATGTGCTGTCCCTTTAAAAAAAGGAAGTTATTATAAACTGTTTTGAACTCTATATATAATAACATTTTTTTTCTTTATATAATTCAAAATTCAAAATGCTGCAATATCTTGCTTGTTTATTTTCTTCAATCTAGCGAAATTGCTCTGTTACTTCCACGGTATGAAGAGATTTTCTGACAACAACAAAATGCAGGATTGCTTATTGGACCATAAATTTTGTTTAAAAGAAAATAGGGGCTTAATTGTGTAAAGACAAATTGGTAATATTGCAATCAATGGGGCCAAATAAAAAATAAACTTATTAATTAATTGATAATTCTATCAGTAAAAGAATTAGAAAAACGTTGGTACTCTGTGATTGGAACTAATAAGCAAAGAAACAATATATATTTTTTAGTATTTTTTTTAGAAACAATATATATTAGTCCAGAGTTTTTGTATGTGGAAGTCCACCGCATACTGCGTACTACTTATGAAGATGGGTACAAAATTCAATGATCTGAATTTGAGTAGTTTTTGTAAAATACTTAATATATATAGTAAAAAAAATTCAAAAAAAAAATGTAAAATTTCATCTACAAGCACATTTTATCGTGGAGATCATATTAAACTATTTGGTTCGACTATTTGAACTTTAAAAATGTAGAAAATGGTTGTGGTAACTCAAAATTGTGGTAATTGGATCCCTCCTCTCTCTATATGTTACGTTACGAAATTTTAACAATTAATTTTTAATGATTTAAAAGCAAGAATCGAAAATCGTGCTAACAAAATGAAAGTTTAAACCTTAATTAAGGTTCCTCTAAATAAGTAAGTCAAGTGTGAATCGAAACCGCGTTGAAATTTCGAGAATTTGAGACTTTATAGGCTCAGTGGGTCCGCACTGGTGGTGAGTGCGGGTGGCTGACCCGCACTGGCCTCTGTTTGCCTTGGATTGTTGTCTGAATTTCTCCTCAGTGCGTCCGCACTGGTGTGAGTGCTGATGGGTGACCCACACTGATTCCAATTTCTCTTTTCCTCCAATTCTGACCAAGTCCTGAGTGCGGGTGACTGACCCGCATTGAAATTGAGTGCGTCCGCATTACGCTCAGACATTTCCTTTGTTCAGTGCCGTTTTCATGAAAATTTGACTAAGTATGGAGTGCGTCCGCACTGATGGTGAGTGCGGGTGGATGACCCGCACCGACACCTGTTCTTTTCCTCTGGAAGGCGCTGGAAAGCTCAGCTGCTGAGTGCGTCCGCACTCAAATCCAGTGCGAATGGGCGACCCGCACTGGATGATTTGAGGGTTTATTTGCATAATTCATGCTCTCTCTCTCTCTCTCCCACTTCATTTCTTTCACATATTTGAATGAAATTCCGCCAAGAGAGAAGAAAAAGAGAGAGAGAGTTTCCCTTCCCTCTCTAACCCCCGATTGTTGCGAGAAATCGAAGCTGGAACCGAGTAAGCGCCCGTGAATCTCTCCTAACTCTCCGATTCGGTATTCCTTTCTCTCCTTCTCTCTTTCGAAACCTCGAATTTTCTCGATTTCTCAGATTTTTGTTTTAAACTCGAGATTTGTGTTCGAATTGCTCGAGGATTAGTTCCTCTACACTCCTTGCTTGTTTATTTGTCAATATTTTTCCCGATTTCCTTCCGATTTGTGGATTTTGATTTCTAGGGTTTCGTGCCAAAACTGAAATCGGGCATAATCGTGAATTGATTTGTTTAATCCAACCGATTAGACTTGCAATCGGTAGGGTTACCTCTTGACCTTGAAATTCTAGAACGTTTAACGGTTAATTTGAGGTTTTGACCAAATTAGGGTTTAACCAATCGGTAAATCGAATTGTTACGAGAACTAAATTGGTGAACTAGTAAATGAATTGTTACCAAATTGAGATCGTGTATGGTCTAGAAGACCCAAATGGAAATTGTGAGAAGTTAGAGATTTTAAAGCAAGAAAGAGGAATAGGAAAGCATAAACCCTAATATAACTCGAGTGAATACCTCGATCATGAACCAAAGTTAAACCTAGTATACGTGTAATATAGGTGTGGACTCGATCGAGCAAGACTTCGCGGGGCAATTCGAGACGTCCGATCCTTAATTAAGCGGTACGCTCGTCGTATTCAGGTGTGGGATTCTTGGACTTGTTTGATAATTTATTTTCAGGAATTAAACTGTTTATTCGTTTGTCATGTTGAATATCTGATTGATTGCATCATTGAATTGTGTAAAGCATTTGCATAGCCCAATCAAATTAAACTCGAATTGATGTGACTTGAATGATTTGCATGCTGGTATGGTTATAGGTTGTGTTGATCTATTATGATCTGATTTTGATTGAAAGTCACCACGAACTATGTATGTGAATGGATTTACGAAGTTAAGCACTTGGATCCAATGAATTTGCAAAGTCGGGCTGTATGTTGACTTTGATTCCCAGGATCCTAATGGCCTTAGGTGAACGACCCTCAATGTTTCCCAGTACCGGTTGGGACGAGGGAGGGTGATTATGTTATGATGTGTGAATTGGAATCGTGGGTGACTAGTGTGTAACTTCTATGGCTCGGTGGCATTCTCCTACTTGTTAATGCATTTGGAAGGTCAATTGAATATTGCGAATATTGGAAACGATTCTAAAGATAATTTTCTTTATGTAACTTGAACCAGACCTTAATAAACGGTTAAGCCAAGCGACTACAGATGGGTGTCAGATAAAAGGGCCCAGCTCGGTGGAGCGTCTGTAGGTGTCAGTAACCCTACAGACGAGGGTTTGATAAAGGGTCCAGCTCGAAAGAACATCTGTAGTTGCTACAAACCCTAATGAGTCGAGTTAAGCCAAAATATGTGTTGTGTTTGAAATTCATCTTGGAAATTCCGTTAACTGTGATTCATCTGATTAATTGTTGTCGAGCATTGGCATTCTGTTATTTATGAATATATATCTGTTTGAATTGTTTTGGTTTGGGTTTCATTTTTGAATATGGAGTTTGATTGCAAGTCCAATAATCTAACTGTGGCAAATTTAGCACTGAGAATTTATTCTCACCCCCACCCTTCGGATTATTTTACAGGTACGGGTGCGACTGATTCCGGAGAGGCACGCGTGTAGTAGGCCTTAGTAGTTGACCATCACAGGACCCTAGATATGTTTTGTTGTGTAAGTTTAGGGTAGGCCTCGTGGTTGGTATCCGGATGAGATACTTTTGTTGTATTATATTCTGACCAGACTGTGTACTCTGATTATCTATTAGAAACATGTTTTGTTTTGCTTGTTATTTTGTTTGAACTGTTTATTACCTTGTAAGCATACACGGCGTTGTATGCTTACGGTGGGGGACTGTTACGACCCGTAGTCACGGGGTGTGACATTATATATAGAAAGAGAGAGAGATGAGGGATCCACTCACACCCTTTTTTGGTGACACCGGATTACACCCTATATTTTTAAAGTCCAAACAGTTGATCCAAATGTTCAACAGGATGGATATGTTAAAATGTGCTTGCAGATCAAATTTTACATTTTCTTTTTGAATTTTTTTTGCTATTTATTAAGATGGGTACAAAAATTCAATAGTCTGAATATAGCGATTTTGTTAAATACTTAATAAATAGTAAAAAAATAAAAAAAATGTAAAATTTGATATATATATATATATAGGGTCTGTCTAAATTGCTGCTGGCAGCATTTCAGCAGAGGTGCTGCCGGGGCTATATTTAGCCGTGTGATGTCCAAACAACAAATCCAAACCGTTAGATATTTAATCTATATTATAATCTACTTGGAGACCAAATTTTACATTTTTTGGAATTTTTTTACTATATATTAAGCTGGTTTGAAAACCGCTGATTTCAATGCTGCAGAAATTTACTGAAATCAGCGGTTTTCAAACCAGCTTAATATATAGTAAAAAAATTCCAAAAAATATAAAATTTGGTCTCCAAGTAGATTATAATATAGATTAAACATCTAACGGTTTAGATTTGTCATTTGAACATCAAAAAAATAGAAAAAACAGTGGCAGCACCACCGGCAGAAATGCTGCAATGCATGAACCCCCTTATGCATTGCACTATAATCACGGATTTAAAGTCCAAACGACCGATCCGAACCGTTAGATGTTTAATCCATATTGAAATGTGCTTGGAGACCAAATTTTACATTTTTTTGAATTTTTTTACTATTTATTAAGCATTTTTTAAAATTGCTGTTTTGCTGTGAACAGTAAAAAACAGTAAAATTTTCTGGACCATCAGATCAGCGACTTTCAAAATTGCTTAATAAATAGTAAAAAAATTCCAAAAAATGTAAAATTTGGTCCTCAAGCACATATTAATATGAAGAACAAGATGAACGGTTCGGATTGGTCGTTTGAACTTTAAATCCATGATATATAGTGCAATGCATAAGAGGGTTCATGCATTGCAATGCACCATAGCCCATCTCTCTCTCTCTATATATATATCTATATATATATATATAGATAGATAGATAGATAGATAGATATAGAGCAAAGCTAGGGTGTGATGTGCTCACCAAGAGAGTTTGGTGAGCACAACTCCAAAAATATATCGGATTAACTTCAAACGCCGAATCCAAACAATTGAAATCCATCTATTTTATGAATGATGCATTTACTCTTTTTTTTTTTCTTTTTTTTTTTTTGAAAATTTGGCAGTAGCTGCCAAAATATATAAAAAAATAAAAACATAATACATCAGTTCTTATGAAAAGAAATACAACTAGCACAGCTCAAACACTATCTATTCACCAGCGGCCTTCCCCTTGGATCCGTACCCTGCAGACCCGCTAGGCTTGGTACCAACAACGTACCAGTATCACCCAATGCTACCTAAAGAGCCTGTTCATGGCTATCTACCGCCCAATTTACATGAACCAAATGTCCCAGCACTAACACATCACCTACATTATTGAAAGCTAGAGAGAAATTGAAACAATGAGAAACCAGAAATTAATTTAAACTAAGACAGCCTTGCATCAATTTGAGATTAATCAATGCAATTATTTTGAAACACATCCTCCGTGTAATCAGTCCGGATCCTGCAACAGATTTGTCCCCAGTAGCTTGCGCCCCCCTATGTTGCAAAAGATTAACCACATCCTTCCTTCATCAAAAATCCTTTCTGCTAAGATATTCGAAGGAGTTGACTTGCCAGTGAAGATTTTTTTGTTTCTTCTTTTCCAAAGATGCCAACATGTACAGGCAAAGTAGGATCCCCATTCTACCCTGCACTTCCTGCCTCTTCTATTCACCTGTTCCTTTGACACTGTCCAAATTTCAAGTATCGTACTCTGAGGCACCATCAGCCTATATCCAATTTTTGCCGCCATTTCATACCATACCTCTACTGCACATGGGCACAAAAAAATGAGGTGCAGTGCCGACTCTGTAGGACAATTTCCACATATTACACAACCCAAATTTACCCCCATGTTTCTATAACTCATCACATCCATTGTTAGAATTTTCTGTTTAAGCAGGAGGTAAATGAAAATGCGGACAGTGGGTGGTACTATGAGCTTCCAAGTGCATGTGTGCAAGGGTTTAGTCAACCCCATTCCTGACATGATTTTGTATGTCGATTTTGCAGTATACACCCCTTTCTTACTCCATTTCCACTCCATCCTGTCACATGACTTATTGAAGGTTATGTCTTCCATCACCACCACTTCCTCATGCAGATAGAATCGCCTTTTGTGGTGATTTTTTGTCCACCTTTGAAGTTGAGTTTTGCATATCTCTAAATGAAATTGAATATGTCGCTGCAAATTTGATATAATTATGATCAATCTATTTTGAAATATAACAACAAGAGGAATGATCCGATAGTGAGACCACAATAAACATGTTGTTTTTTCCGAAGGAATAGGCTATAGTGTTTTACAAAGTAATATCCTAAAATTCAATGTAATGTATTAAATTATTTTATAAGGTTTGAATGTTCAAAAATAGACTGAATTTAAAGGAAAAATCTTGTGAACTATGTTTCAAAGTAAAATTTAATTCTTCAATGATTTAGATTATTTTTTTAATTTAACAATTTTTCGATCTGATTTGGTCAATTCTTACCGATTTTTTCAATTTTGATTCATAGTCAATTATCAATTCCGCTTCCAATGTTAATTATTTAATAATATAATAATAAATAATATAATAATTTCAATAAAACAACAATAAATTAATAATAATTCGTTTTGCTTATCACTGATGGAAATCCTGTCTATGCCTATGCCAATTACACTGATAAAAAATAAAGAGACAAACTGAATCGAACGAATAAAATGCTAAAATATTCAAAATGAATTGTCTGTATTCTGTAAATTAGAGGATTTGTATTTTTCATTTTTGCTCACTCATCGCCATTGTGCATGAAAAAAACATTAACAATGCATCATAATATCACCGAAAAATAATTAATTACTTTATATTTTCAATTGATCATTAGAAATTAGAAAAGCTTTTGATATTCTTTTAAATTATTAAAGAAAAAATGTAACAGGCATCTTGACCAAATTTATAGTTTGCTTGTCTTTTTCTTTTCTTTTTTTCAAAAGTTCTGTCCCACAAATAAATTACAAAGAAGTTTCATAATTAAGGTCCATTCAAACATAGCTTTCATAACTATCAAACCTAGCTAGCCGAAGTTAGTGGGATGGAAATTCATTAAAATAATTAATTTAACAATCTTGACAACCGTAAAAGAATATTTTTATATTTTTATAATCCAATAAGTGAAATATACTATATATCTATGCATATCATGTAATGAAAAATGATAAAGTTTTATGCTAGTTATATCGTTCATCAATTAACATGTAATTACAACGATTTATATTTAATGGCGTATGATGCAATAAAACATGAAATTTTAAATAGTATGAAGATTAATTCACAAATAATAAATAAAAGAAATAAAATGTCTATAATAATTTGAAAGTTTATTATCAAGATTGTCAAAACAAAAACAAAAAAAATTCCAACCTACTTTTATTCAACAAAAAACGTCGCACAGCTCCTGCAGCGTACGGGGAGCATATTTATGCAAATTTATACACAGCCCAACATCCTTTAAATAACAAATAAATAAGTAATGATTACAACATCTTTAGATTTTTATAATTATGAGTGAAAGATGTTGTAATAATAATTATTTATTTTAATAATATATTATTATGCAGATTTTTTGGGCCTGAAACTCATAATACTATTAATATATATAGCGCTATTTTATTTTATTAATTTTTTTAATCTGCACATATAAATTCGAATTAAAATATGCATATACGAACGCACGCCATATATGCAATATGCGGTGAACTTCCACGTACAACATTTAAAAATATTAATAGTTCCTACATCTCATGTTCCCAATAAGAAAAATAATAAAATCTAGGCTGCAACAGAATATATACGGCCATTTTTATTAATATCCCTAAAAAAAATAAAAATTTTAAAAATGCCCCTGTCTCCCATTTTTTTTTAAAAATGTCCTGACCGCCAGAATTACGGGCGGCCCAAAACACAAGCGGAGCGCCCGTGGCTGGGGCGCCCCATGGCCTTTTTTTTTTTTTTTTTTTAGTATTTTGATTTGAATAATTTTGTGAAAAAAAAGTTTTCTTATTTAGAATGTATGCCAAAAAATAAAATATTTGATATATTTACGAAGTGATGTCGTAAATTTTTTAATTTTTATTTTTTTGGTGAACTTTGATTTTATTTGTCAGTTGGATATCACAAGTCTAAATATAACACTAATAAAGACTTGGCCTTTATTATGGTTTTTATAATATATGTATAATATACACATATACACATATACATATACATATACTAGTATTTTGATTTAAATAATTTTGTGAAGAAAAAGTTTTCTTGTTTAGAGTGTATGCCAAAAAATAAAACATTTGATATATTTATGAAGTGATGTCATAACTCTTTATAACTATGATTTTTTATTTTTTATTTTTTCAGTGAACTTTGATTTTATTTGACAGTTGGATATCACAAGTCTAAATATAACACTAATTAAGATTTTTATAATATATGTATAATATACACATATACATACACACACACACACACAAACATACACACACACACACATACACATACACATATACATATACACACTACTACAAAAATGGTCATTGTACACTGCACATTGTACACGGATTTGACAATTTTACGTAAAAACCGTGGAGAAATTGTAATTTTTTGGGTGCCCGGAATATCTGTGAAATCTCTACACGGTTTTTTATTAAAGAATCGGTGTAGAAAGCCTTGAGAGAGCTACACGGACGTTTATTAGGGAATGTACACGGCTTATTGTCTAAATAACAGTGTAGAAAGCCTTGATAGAGCTACACGGATATTTAATTAAAGAACCGTGAAGAAATGACCAACTTGTACACGGATGTCTGTTTAAATAACAGTGTACAAAGCTTGAGAGAGCTACACGGATATTTAATTAAAGAACCGTGAAGAAATGTCCAACTTGTACACGGATGTTTGTTTAAATAACAGTGTAGAAAGCTTGAGAGAGCTGCACGGACGTTTAATAAAAAGCCGTGTAGAAAGGTTATTTTAGGGTTTTGGTAAGGGCGCGCCTTTTCGAGCACCAAGTTGGTTATATAAAAGGCCTTCTCCTTCCAGCGCCGTTTTGATCAATTCTCTCTCTCTCTGTAATCTAATTATTTACAGAGGGGGTAATATGAAGATCATGTTTTAATAAAGAAAGAGTTGATCGAATAAAGAGTTGGGATGAAGACCTTCAATAAAAATGGAAGAGGAGGGATGAATGACCTTCAGAGCCAGACGAAGTGTCAGATGAAGAGTCCAATGAAGAGTCGGACGACTCTTCATTCGACTCTTCATCCGACTCTGAAGGTTGTTCATCCACCTCTTCTCTTTTTTTTGAAGGTCCTTCATCCAACTTTTTATTTTCAGCTAGCTCTTTCTTTATTAAAATATGTATCTTCATATTACCCTCTCTAAACCCTACTGGCACCAAAAGGAAAGAATCACCCACTTGTAAACTAAAAATATCCATTAACGACTGGAAGAGGGGATCCCCTCTTCCAGTCCTTAATGGAAATTTTAGTTTACATATGAATCTTTATTGAACTCTTTCTTTATTAGAACATATTGATCAATCTGTACTCTCCCTCTCGCAGTTAACAATTGGGCGGAAATTTAGGTTTATCAATTATTTCGGATCGCAAATCTATAAAGATGAGCTACTGTTTTTGGAGCTCATAAGATGACCAGTCCGATATAATTGATAACCTACATCTCGAATTCCCATGCGAATTGCTTCATTTCCCCAATTAATTGGTCTGATTTGTGCGCTAAAGTTTTTTTGGAGGATAATTTCAGAGCCGGATAGTCGGATGAAGGACCAGAGCCGGGTGGGGAGTCGGACGAGATCGTCTTCATCTAACTCTCCATCCGATTCTGAGGGTCCTTCATATATCCACCTCTTCCAGTCCTTGATAGAATTTTTTAGTTTATATGGATTTAACTTTTGTAATTAATGCTCAATAAGAATTTGTAATTTTTGTATAAATTAATGTACATGAATTTTTTGTTCAAATTGCTATATATGTTTTGGAATTCAGGATTTTAAATGTCTTCCTCTTTTTTGGAAATTGTTTGTTTTGCTATCTGAAAAACATAAAAAAAAAAACCAAAAAAAAATACAATGCTAAACGGACATTTAATAAAGAGCCGTGTAGAAAGGTAGAATTAAAAAAGGTTGTTTCTTTTAATTAAAAAGAGTTAAAAAATAATTATACACGGCTGTTTATATAAAAGTCCGTGTAGCTCTCTCGACTTTCTACACGGCTTTATAGATAAATGTCCGTGTAGAAAGGTTTAGGGTTACAAAAAGGCCTTCTTCCAGCGCCGTTTTGATCAATTACTCTCTCTCTCTCTCTGTTGGTCTGATTTCTGCGCAGAAGGATCGAGACCGAAGCTGAGATCTTTGAAGTTAATTTGCATTTCTCCTCTCTATCTTGCTAGGGTTAGTCTTCCTCTTTTCTCTCGCTAATTTTCTGGTACTTATTATTGCTTAATTATTTAGGTCAATTATTTATTAATGCATTCATGCTTGATCTGTTAAGGTAATGTAAATAATTAGTGTATTGTGGTCCAATAACCGACCTATTGATGCTTTTAGGTCCATGCCCGTTCAAAATTAATCTAATAGGGATTAATTTTGGATAGTCCCCCGTTTGGGACTGCTCTTTGAATATTGTGTCTCATTTAGGATGTGAACACATTAATTAGCGGGATTTAATTAGTGTTTGAGAAAAATTCGTCAGCATTTCTCCTTATTGCTCCTACGAGTATGTGGTTTACGCATACTTGGGGAGTTAAGGGGAAATGCTGTCAAATTTTTCTTAAACACTAATTAAATCCCGCTAATTAATGTGTTCACATATGAGGCATAATATTCAAGGAGTGGGTTACGATTGTAAACCGGCCCGTTTGTAAGCCAAGAATTTGTAACAATGTATGTTGCTCGACCACCATGACTAATTGGAATCATTATTTTAATTTAATTTACAGATGGATCGAAGTTGGATGTACGAATTGCGACGTGATACTGCAGAATATTTGGCTCGCGTTGATGAGTTCATAAAATGTGCCGAGAGTTATAGAGCGAAGACAAAGGATAACGACATCTTGTGTCCTTGTAGAGATTGTAACAATTTTAAAAGATTTGGGGACTTGGAAGAAATTAGAGCTCATTTGATTTGTCGGGGATTTCAGAAGAGATATACGTGTTGGTTTATGCATGGTGAGAAAATTGGGGAATGTAGTGCTACCAATAGAAATTTTGTTTTGGAAGACAATGTTGATATTAATGTAGAAGTTGATGATAATTTTGAGCTTCATTCCAACGATGATTTTGAGAATGTCGAAAATTTTGATAATCTACTTGAACTTAATTACAACGAGGATGATTGTGTGAATATTGATGAAAATGCAGAATACGATTTTATTGAAAATCTAGAAGACATGTTACGTGATGTGGAAGATGAAATTAGTGATAAAAATTATAAAAAATTTCAGTATATGTCTAATGAATCCAAAAGGCCGTTATATCCCGGGTGTACCAAATTTTCAAAACTGTCAGCTGTGTTGAAATTGTTGAACTTAAAAGCAGACAATGGTTGGAGCGACAAGAGTTTCACGTCCTTATTAGAGCTCTTACGAGAAATGCTCCCAGATAACAACGAGTTACCCTGTACAATATATCAGGCGAAGAAGTTGATCTGTCCAATGGGCTTGAAGGTCGAAAAAATACATGCCTGTCCGAATGACTGTGTATTGTACCGTGGAGAGTACGAGGCCATGCATGTTTGTCCTAAATGCGGTGTTTCACGGTACAGACGTAAGAACCAGGACACTGACGATGGTAACGATGAAGGAAACAAGGGTCGGGCTCCGGCTAAGTCGGTGTGGTATTTTCCGATAATACCGAGATTCAAACGGTTATTTGCAAATCCCAAAGATGCGAAATTATTGCGTTGGCATGAAGACGAGCGCAAAAGGGACGGTAAACTAAGACACCCAGCTGATTCTCCTCAGTGGAGAAACATTGATAGAGATTTCACAGAATTTGGTGGCGAATCAAGAAACCTTAGGCTAGGGTTGAGCACAGACGGAATGAGTCCGTTTGGAAGCATGAGCAGTCGGCACAGTACTTGGCCAGTTCTTATATGCATTTACAATCTTCCTCCTTGGTTGTGCATGAAACGCAGGTATATAATGATGTCATTACTAATCCAAGGACCCAGACAACCCGGAAATGACATAGATGTATATCTCGCACCATTAATTGAGGACCTCCAAAAATTGTGGAGGGATGGCGTCCGGGTGTGGGATGCGTACGGTAAAGAGCAATTTGAGCTGCGGGCCATGGTATTTTGCACCATAAACGATTTTCCCGCGTACGGAAATTTATCGGGCTATAGTACTAAAGGAGCAAAAGCGTGCCCTATCTGTGAAGATGACACGCAGGTGCTGAGGTTGAAAAATTGTAAAAAGAATGTTTTCATGGGGCACCGTAGGTTTCTTCCTATTAATCACTCATACCGTAAGAAGAAGAAAGAATTCAACGGGAACACTGAGCTTGGAGTGGCACGTCGTCCGTTAGACGGGAAGGGTATCTTCCTGCTGGTTAAAAATCTTAAAGTTGTTTTCGGAAAATGTGCCAAAGCACCACCGAAAAATATTTGGAAAAAGAAGTCCATATTTTGGGAGCTACCGTACTGGGAATATTTAGAAGTGAGACACTGCCTAGGTGTCATGCATATTGAGAAAAATGTCTGCGACAGTCTGATCGGCACATTGTTGAATATTCCGGGGAAGACTAAAGACGGTATCAATGCTCGAAAAGACATGGTGGAAATGAAAATAAGACCCAAGCTTGCACCGCAGGATAAAGGGAAGCAAAAGGCATACCTACCTCCCGCAATGTGCACAATGTCGAAGACCGAGAAAACAAGCTTCTGTAAATGCCTTCATAGTATTAAAGTCCCATCAGGGTATTCTTCGAATATTAAGAAGCTTGTGTCCATGAAGGACATGAAATTGATTGGTCCGAAATCCCACGACTGTCATGTTTTAATGACACATATGATTCCTGTTGCAATCCGAGGAATTTTACCAAAGCCCGTTCGGCAAGCCATCACGAAGCTTTGTTTTTTCTTCAATGCAATTAATTCCAAAGTGATAGACCCGCTAAAATTGGACTCTCTGCAAAAGGAGGTCGTCGTTACTCTTTGCCATCTTGAGATGTATTTTCCGCCATCTTTTTTCGATGTTATGGTTCACCTTGTTGTTCACCTTGTGAGGGAAATTAAGATTTGTGGTCCCGTGTTCCTGCGGTATATGTATCCATTCGAGAGATTCATGGGTATTTTGAAAAGTTACGTAAGGAACCGACATCGGCCCGAAGGTAGCATCGTAGAAGGATATTCCACGGAAGAGGTGATTGAGTTTTGCACCAACTACATGACCGGTGTTGGTCCTATTGGCGTTCCAACATCTCGATACGAGGGAAGGCTCCAAGGAGTAGGGACTATTGGGTTGAAAGCCATACTTGCTGATAGAGATGAACTGTTAAAGGCACATTTTATTGTACTACAGCACATGGCAGATGTCACTCCGTATATAGATGAGCACATGGCAATCCTTCGACAACAGAACTACACGAGAAGTCAGAAGTGGATTACTGACGAGCATAACCGTTGTTTCATAGGATGGCTGAAAGAAAGAGTGAAGTCACACTCCGAAATGTCGCCCGTAAGTGAAACGGTTAGATGGCTGGGCCAAGGACCCCAAATGGTTGTTAGAACATTCCAAGGATACGAGATTAATGGATATACATTTTACACTAAATTACAAAGTGATAAGAGCACCATGCAAAATAGTGGGGTGACGTTGGTGGCGACGTCTCAAGAATTCAGTAGATCAGGGGATGCCCGGCCTGTAATGGCATCAAAGTCATATTACGGTGTTATTGAAGAAATTTGGGAGCTCGTTTACAATGCTCACCTCAGCATTCCCTTGTTTCGGTGTCAATGGGTCGAAGACCGTGGCGTTAAAGTTGATAACGACGGGTTCACAATGGTAGATTTTAACAGAGTCGGGTATGTTGATGATCCGTTCATACTCGCCAAGCAAGCAACCCAAGTCTTTTATGTCACTGACCCGAGTGATGCTAGGTGGAGCATCGTCTTACCCGGAAAAAGAAGGATTGTTGGGATAGAAAACGTAATCGACGAAGAAGAGTACGACCAGTTCGATGAGATACCTCCATTTTGTGCCGATGTGCAAGCTGAGATAGCAACAACTACTGAAGAACAAGACGAAGCAAATTACATGAGATCTGACCACAGTGAAGGACTATGGGAAAATGTTCAAACAGTGGAAAAAAAGAAAAAAAGGAAAAAAAAAACCAATGTATAATATTTATTTCGTTTAACCGTGAACAATTTCATATTTATATTCCAGAAAAAAACAATTTATAATATTTATTTCTTTTATAATATTTCAGAGATGAATAGCCGAATAGATAAGCATAGTTTATTTGCATTACTGATGAGATCTTTGGATGACTGTAAACCGATCGATAATATTTTACTGTGTTTTTGTATTTTACATTTTATTTGTTTATTTATTCCTTTTAAATATAAATTTTATGAATATAGATATCTGATAAGCAGAACCGATGGTGAGAGAACCCATCGAACAGCCCCCTTTTCCTTTAAGAAGAGAGCCGTTTTAATTAAAACTCCGTGTAGAAAGGTTTTTCACACAGACTTTTAACTAAAAATCCGTGTAGAAAGGTATTCCACACGGACTTTTAGCCCTACTCTTTATTAATTAGTTTTTACTCTTTTACATGTATTAATTATGAGCAGGCTTTTGCATCGTTGGAACTTATGACTATTAAATAAAAGAAAATTGAAAGGGCACCATATTCATTCCCTAACCCTTTAGTAATTAGAGCCATATTTATTGACCAAAACCATTAGAAAGAATCGTACACGGACATTTAATCAAACGTCCGTGTAGAAATAGTTATGCATGAATCCTGTAAAATGTTGCATTTATTTTGAAGCGCGGAATTCGAATAGTTGCCTTTCTATTTAATTATCTGAGAAGACGATCAAAACAACTTCATAATTCTTTTGAACTTACTTCTTTAATTTGTTCCCAGGAAAAATGGATCCCTACTCATCCGATGACTCACAAAATAACAGTGACTACTCAAACTCTAACGATTCAAATAGTTCTGAGAGTGAGTTCTTCCAGCAAACTGAAGGTTCAGACTCGGACGACTCACAAAATGACTTACCCACTGGAGGCATACAGTGCACAGTATGCGAAGAGGTCGGAAAATATGAGTGGTTGTTCCATTGCAACCACTGTGGAGACTCATACCACCCGTTATGCGTCTGCTCATCGTCTTACCAAGGCAGCAGAGATCCGAGATACAATTCATGGATCTGCCCTGGGTGCGAGAACGATGACCAAGAAGAAGAAGATGATGACGAAGACGACGATGAAGAAGAAGAGGAGGAAGAGGAAGAGGCTGCTGGAGAAGATGATGAGGAGGAAGGAGAAGAGGAAGACGAGGAGAAGAGAAGGGCGAGGAAGAAGCAGAAAAAAAATGAAGAAGATCAAGAAAGCAATAAAGACAAAAAAGATGAATCTTCAAATAAAAACAAGAAATAGATTATTTTTATTTTTAATATAAAATAATTTATATTTCATTTGTCTATATTTTAATTGTTTATATTTTATTAATCTTTACTTAAATATTAATATTAATATGAGATTATTAATATAAAATATAAATATGAGATTATTAATATAAAATATAAATGTACTAATTTAAATATCAGATTATTTAAAAATATAAAAAATAAAGAGGCACTTTTTCGATGGGTTCGTACGCGGACCTTTAATTAAACATCCGTGTAGAATACTTTTATACACGGTTTTTTAATTAAAAATCCGTGTATAAAGGTATTTTAACACTTTAATTAAATATCCGTGTAGAAAGGTATTTTAACACTTTAATTTAACACGTTAATTTATATCTATAACATTATTAATTATTTACATAGCATCATTTATTTAACAAAAAATAAAAAATTATAGAAAACAAAATGTTGATTAAATTAAAGCAAATATATTACATCAAAAAGGATCATGGCTAATACATCATATAACACAAAAAAACTGATTAAACAAAATACAGAAGAAGAAAACAAAAAAAGCTAGCTAAATTAATGAAACATGCCTTCATAAAGGCCCTGGCGCGACCCCGGCCTCCTCCTAATCCAGGGGCTCTTTGGCCTGATCCAGCGATCGCCCCTCCTTATGTACGGCTTTGGTGGTGGGTGCTCCCTTCGACTTCGGCGTGGCACATTTGAAGGCGGCCACGGCCATGTCCTCCTGTAGTTGGGAGGAGGCCTGAGATAGCCGGGAGGGACTTCGAAACCGGGGGGGAGTTCAAAATTAACATCAACCTCTTCGGGCGGGACGTAGCCGGAGGGCAATGGCCACGGCACATTTGAGGGGTGAGCACTGCCGGCCGGAGGGACTTCGGCCATTTCTACTTGCAAATAAAATTTATATAAATATCTTGATCGAACTAGTTTTATATAGAATTTTGAAGAGCCGTTTCGTCTTCTAAGAATTTTAAATTAACAAATATTTGCACACGGACGTTTAATAAAATATCCGTGGAGACATTCTCTATCATTTGTAAACGGTTTTTTACTTAAACATCCGTGTAGAAAGTTGCCCTATTTAAACTGAAAATGTGCCTTTTAAATAATTATCTAATCGAAGTCGGAACGACGTCGCTTCAAACTCTAAAATTTTATTATTTATAAATATTTGAGTTTAGATGCAAATTAAGTTTAAAAATATAAAAAAACATAAAAATATGTCTTTACATTTCGAACTTCCCAAGGCGCGAATTTGTTTCCGCGAACGCATAGAATTTATACACGGATTATTAATGAAATAACCGTCTAGAAATGTCTTCCTTCACGGATGTTTAATTAAATATCCGTGTATAAATGATTTGCGCGAAATAAAATGCGTGCTGGGTCGGCCTGGTCACTTTATTTTCAAAATCCCTTCGTCTCCTCTAAACCCTAAACCCACGCGTCTCCTCCTCTCTCTTTCCGTGGTTCCTCTCTCTTGGTGCTGCCACTGTTGGTGTTTCGCTCTGTCCTCCTGTAGTTGGTGAACCTCTAAGCTCCTCTCGCTCGCTCGGTAGATTGTAGAAAGAACGATGACACATTCAGGTGAGGATAATGTAGAGAATGTAGCTGTGATGGATAATGTAGAAGGAGAGAATGTAGCTGTCATGGAAGAAGAGGTCTCGCAGGCTCGGCCTGAAAAAAGGAAAAGAGGTCCGACAATGTGCAAGAAGATCACTGAGCAGAAGGAAATATTGCCAATCGAATTCCACAAGAACGGCTGTGCGACGGGTGATAATCGGGCAAAGTACTCAAATTTTTGCGCCTCCACGGTGAAGAAACATGCATCTATCCTGGTCGAGCGCTGGGATCAGTTTGATCAAAAGAAGGACAAGGACCAATGGTGGAACATTGTGAAGGTAAAGTACCTAACAATTCTAATTTTTTTTTTGGAGTAGATGAACTTACATGCAGTAGTTTCGTTGTCAATCAGGACCAGTGGAACATCGTGGACGACCCAAAAGACAAGATAAAGGGAGTGTCTTTGAAGATAATGAATGAAGCTTGGAAGCAATTCAAGAGCAGGTTGAAAACACTTTACATGGATCAAGGGAAAGATCCGTTGCCAGTGTATCCTTGGCTGACACAAGAGGTGTGGGAGGAGTTCCAAGCTTTGAAGAAAACAGAAGAATTCAAGGTATGTAAATTTAGGTAACTCATTAGAGCATCTCCAACAGTGATTGCTTATGGATTGCTTATGTTGATGCGTCAATTGTTTCTGTAATTGCTGGGTTGTACGGCTATTGCTTATTTAGCAATTGTTGGAATTAATTTCATAACCGCACAAATTAGCAATTAATTTCAATTGCTGGATTGGAGATGCTCTTAGTTTTTGTTCTTTCTCAATCTATACCCATCTTCCTTAAGTAATGGATTTACTTTGATGTTCGAAGAAAAAAAGTGAGAAGGGCAGGAAGATCGCCAAAATGAACAAGTACCCGCACAAATTAGGGTCAGGTGGTTACGAGGGTAAGTCGAAAGAATGGGCAAAAGTTATTTTGAAAAACCAACAGTTTGACTCACCCGTGGTTAAGATAAAAAATCCTAGGGGCCAAGATTGGCTCATGGGAAGATCTGAGGTAACCCTTGAGGGGCGGATAGTACTCCCAAAAGACGTGGAGCCCGTTGCTCATAAAATGGTAAGAGCCTTTTGTTATAACTGTGTCATTCAAACAAAATCATAACTCTGTGTACATTACTTAGTGTTTTGTTATAACCAATTTTTTAATTAACAGTTGGAGGTGGAGGAGGTCAATTCTGGTGCCCGGACTGTCGCAAGTCAAGAAGATTCCTTGTCCTTGGCGCTCCCGAATCCAGAACACACCGGTCGAGTTAGGGGCAGAGGGGTCTACACGGGCTCGAAGGAGGAATTCAATGGAGCAAAACCCCGGAGAAGACCTCGTGCCAAGGTCAACAAAGACGAGATGGAATCAAGGTTGGCGCAGGTGCGCCAGGAGGTACGCGAGGAGCTTTCAATGGAGTAAAACCAGAAGCTGGCTGAGCTGGAATCAAGGATGGTGAACTAAATGCACCAAATTAGGCAGCCATCCGAGGACCGACCTCCCGTTTCTCCGGGAATTCGGCGAAGCAGTCAGGCATCCGGGACCGAAGTGATAGGCGGCTTGGACAATCTAAAGGTAACCACTACTTGTTCATAATCGAAAGGTATTGTTGATTCTCGCGGTTAATTCGCTAGACAATATTATTTCATTCTAAAGACAACTAATTGCTGATAATTATTGCAGGAGGCCACAGCATGCGACCTCGTCATGTATTTCGGTACTACTCCTCTGACCATTGCTAAGGGCACTGTATATCCTCCTGCAGCCGGTGATCAGTTGAGGCCCAACTATCTCCGCGTAGCGATTGAGAAGATCACGCAGGATTGGGCTGTGAGAATACCTCTTCCTGTCCCTGTCGATGAAATGGTGGTGCTTGATGATGCCCGCTATTCGACAGTCCAATGGCCGAAAAATCAAATTATTTTGGACAATGTACGTAAACTCCAAATTAATGGGATATCTTATTCAAATCATTCTTTTCAAATACTTGAAAAAGACATATACAAAATTTGATACAGATACGAAGAGGTGAGACAATCAATGAGGATGAAGCGTTGTCACCGGTACGGGACATGGAATTATACTTGGTGTCTGTTGCGCCAGAAGTGCCTGATGCGCCAGTGGATGCGCCAGTAGATGCGCCAGTGGATGCGCCAGTGGATGCGCCAGTGGATGCGCCAGTAGATGCGCTAGTGGATGCGCCACTAGACCGTACGGGGCTCACAGCAGAAGAGGTTAGCCGTTTGCCTGGTCAGTTGCAGACTCTCCACGCCCACTTGATCAAGGCACCCAAGGACATGACGGCTGTTACCTTCAGTGTCCCCCCCCGGTATGTTTCTACACGATGGCAGGGAGGTCGTGCTGCCTTTCACAGAATTCAACGACTTTCTACAGGGCGCCTCGTCAAGCGATAAATGGCTCGATGTGGGAGTCATCACCGTTTTCCTCATGTTAGTGACCAATCAATTATTTATATCATGTGTATAGCACTCAAATATATATACTCTAATGTAAAATGATGATTTTTCAGGTTCCTAGTCCAGAAATGCCGTGAGACCGCATCGAAAGGTAAGGTGAACTTGTGTGCACTTTTGGACCCCGGCAGAATTAATGGAAACATGTTGGAATGGTATGAGGATGATTGTGTCGACTACTTGCATAAAGCGATGCATCATGCTCGTGGGGATCAAAAGAAATTTCTTCTCCTGCCATACCACCAAAAGTAGGTTACTTGTAACCCTTAATTGTTTATATTTTCAGTTAAACAATTACACAATGAACCATAGCAAACAGTTGTGTCACCATTACATGCTGAAATATATATGTCACTAATTTTATGCTAAAGTACTACAATTCTTCTCCCCCCACAGCTCCCACTGGTGTTTGTTGGTGATTGTGCCACTTGAAAATACGATTTATGTCATGGATTCAAGGCGGCCCGACAAATCCATCACCACTCAGCAGTCTAAAAGAGTCATGACTGTTATAATTAAGTAAGTTATCTAAATATCACTTGGTTTGATTTTTTTTTTTATAATTGTGGAATTGCTAATTACAGTCACTCAATTTTGTAAGGGCTTTTCGGCAATATCTTAAAGAGGGTGGAGTGCAGAGCACGGGTAAGAGCAGAAATAAAATGAATGGGCTCTGGAAGGAGGTGAGCACACTATAATTTTATAATTTCATATTTTTGGGTTCAAAAATTTATTGTCATTCTGACATAGGCTGCTGAATGTAAATATCAGTGCCCGCAACAGATTGGCGGTTGGGAGTGCGGTTATTACACGATGATTTTTATGTTTCACTTTGTTGAGAGCATACAATTCAAATGGCCAGCATATCCGGTATGTAATTCATATGTTTTGCCTTGACTTGTCCATACAATTAATATTGATTTCCTCTAAACTTGTTTTATTAGTTGCATTGTTATAATTGCAATAATTTATTTCTATAAAGCAAAACAGAGATGTAGTTGCCGTATTTTTGTAACTTGCATGTTTCGAATTTTTTGTAGTATTCACCAGATTCAAAGAGTTACTCCAAGGAGCAGTTAGATCACTTTAGATGTATGTGGGCAGATTTTTTTATAAAAGAATTTTGTAAACCAGAATATGGATTTGTATGATCTTTGTATAATTCAGTGTACATGAATTTTGTATTAATTTTTTATATAATTTGGAAATTTCGAAAATTTACCGGTTTTGGTATTCTTATTTTGGAAATTCTCTGTTCTGGAATTGATCTGATTTTAAATGGCTGACAAAACTGGAGGCTAGCCAAAAAAAAGCAAAATTTTTAAAAAAAAAAGTAGTTCAATTATACACGGACATTTTAAAATTTATCCGTGTACAAAGGTTTTTCCAAATTAAAAAAATAAAGAAGAAAATTAATACATAAAATTATATATTAAAAAAATATTAAAAAATAAGAGAGCTACACGGATATTTAATTATACATCCGTGTACAAAGATCATTCAATATAAAAAAAATATTAAAAAATAAGAGGGGTACACGGATTTTAATTATACATCCGTGTAGAAAGGTGTTTCCACATTAAAAAAATAAAGAAGAAAATTAATACATAAAATAATATATTTAAAAAATATTAAAAAATAAGAGAGCTACACGGATATTTAATTATACATCCGTGTAGAAAGGTGTTTCCACATTAAAAAAAAAGAAGAAAATTAATACATAAAATAATATATTTAAAAAATATTAAAAAATAAGAGAGCTACACGGATGTATAATTATACATCCGTGTAGAAAGGTCATTCAATATTAAAAAATATTAAAAAATAAGAGAGGTACACTGATATTTAATTATACATCCGTGTAGAAAGGTCATTCAATATTAAAAAATATTAAAAAATAAGAGAGGTACACTGATATTTAATTATACATCCGTGTAGAAAGGTGTTTCCACATTAAAAAAATAAAGAAGAAAATTAATACATAAAATTATATATTAAAAAAATATTAAAAAATAAGAGAGCTACACGGATATTTAATTATACATCCGTGTAGAAAGGTGTTTCCACATTAAAAAAATAAAGAAGAAAATTAATACATAAAATTATATATTAAAAAAATATTAAAAAATAAGAGAGCTACACGGATATTTAATTATACATCCGTGTAGAAAGGTCATTCAATATTAAAAAATATTAAAAAATAAGAGAGGTACACGGATATTTAATTATACATCCGTGTAGAAAGGTGTTTCCACATTAAAAAAATAAAGAAGAAAATTAATACATAAAATTATATATTAAAAAAATATTAAAAAATAAGAGAGCTACACGGATATTTATTTATACATCCGTGTAGAAAGATATTTCAATATTAAACAAAATTAAAAAATAAGAGAGCTACACGGATATTTAGATAAATAACCGTGTAGAAATCTAATTGTACACGGTTTTTTATGTAATAATCCGTGAAGCTCGGTTATGGAGAGCGCCAGTGTCAAGTATTTGTAAACGGCTGTGTATGTAATAATCCGTGTAGCTATTCGGTAATTGTACGCGGTAAATATCCGTGTGTATATATACAAGGATTTCTAAACCGTGACAGCCTACGCGGCGGGAAATCCGTGTAGCTCGCTTGTTTATGTCCGTGTATAATCACTTATTCTGTAGTAGTGACATATACATATATACATATACAAAGCTACATATATACACATACTATTTTAGTAGCTCTAAACTACTATTTTGAATAAAGGCCAAGTCCTTAATTAGTGTTATATTTAGACTTGTGATATCCAACTAACAAATAATATTAGTATACACATACACATACATTTTTGCTTTGGTTCATAATACAATTATAATTTAATATTAGTTAGTGACAAAAAAAGGTAGAATATTACAATTCATGCAACATATATACATATTGTTTTTTGTACACATGCAATCCCATGTGATAAAACATAACATATACTCCTCTGAATCCAATACAATGTTTGTATAAAAGTTATGTTCTTACCAAAAATGCTTGGTTATGATCTAGTTTTGTAACGCCACGCTATTTTAGGTATGATATTTAATAAAAACCTTATTTAAAAATTTCATGAACTAATTCTTTTGACAACCTTCCGAAATTAACTTCAATTGAAATTTTCAAATGAACAACCATTAGTGTTATAATCACAGATCACTCATAATTATTAGGATTTGAATGAAATTTAATACCTAAAAAGATAACTTCATGATCTCCAACTTTCATGTAGAAGTCTACCAAAAATTCCGAACATAGGATTCTCAATAAAATTGTAAAGTCAGTAAACATTTCTGTCCGGAAACTGCAGACCTCCATCGACCAATTTTATCTTTTCTCATCACTGGAAATTCCGATTAAGGTGAAACTAATTGCGTTAGAACCATAACAAAAAAATCTACAACTCTTATGTGGAAACTAATTCCATATTCCGAATCCATAATTCCAGTATTGTCAATCTGTGAAGATGCAAATTTAAAGCAGCAGAAACAGATTTATGTTCTTAGTTCAAATTGACAAAATTAAATTGACTATGGCCCATAAAGGCCCATTTCAGCCCAATCCAAAAGTGGAAGGCAGCCCCAATCTCACATGTATATAAACCCCCCCCTCAAACTCTCAAACCCTAGCCTCCACTGCCCCCTCCCCTCTCCCCCAAATCAGATCCGAACCCCTGGTGGATCCAAACCGTCCAGTCAGCTTCCATGAAGAACTACCATCCGTACGTTCAGAATATGAGCTAGACTTCAACACGGGAATTGTAGTGATCGAAGATACGGACGATTGAGCACTAGATTCACCTCGATCCGAGCTTCCACCACCGAGATATGGCCAAAACCGTGGCTGCTGTTCATACTCAAACCAGAAAACGGAGCTGAACCAGTCAGCCGAGTTCCGCAGGGACCTGCACTCCATACGTCCGGAATCTCAAGGATCCTGCAAGACGGAAGTTGTAGTGCTCGCAGATACGGATCCGTTAGCGCTGGTCTCACCCCGATCGGAGTTTCCAACACCGAGAACCATCCAAAACAGTCACTGCTGCGCATATCTTCTCTAAACCGCAAACTCCAAGTAACAAAGTTTCGATTAAAAATCTGAATTTCTTTCTTATGGATAAATACCTAATTATTAAGTTGTTATCTTTCTATAATAGGCTAAAAAGATTATAGATACTCATTATCCTCTTAATAAATATTTAGTAGGTGTCGGATCCATGATACATTAAGAAAATAAAATATTGTATATATTTCTTTGATAAAGGATTTTGGATTTCTAACTAAACAAGTTTCGGATTCTCATTTAGTTTATTTATTTCTAATTATATTTATATATATATATAATAAGTGAATCAAATAATATGTGACTTGATAGTACCATGATATCAAGGATTAAATAGTTAAAGTTTAGAAATTAGAATTAATAAACTAGGGTTATAATGATAAATAGAAAACTTAGAAAATAAGAACACGTGAACTCAAACCTTATTAATTAGAGGTATGTTCATTTCTTAGGTTCGATTCTTGAGGAACTAAGAGACGTAGATAACGGTCAAGAAATTACTACGCAAACAGGTGCGGGCTTCCTAGACTTTATAAAACTATCTTACTTGTCTGTTGTCATTCAATTGTTTATTATTATGGTATTAGTTGGATTGATGCATACTGTTTTCGAACATTCGTATGATATGAGTAGAATATGAATTGCATGAAAGGATAGGATTCATACATTGAATTGCATAAGTAGGATGTGTTGAGCATAGCATGAATTGTATAAGTAGGATGTGTTGAGCATAGCATGAATTGTATAAGTAGGATGTGTTGAGCATAGCATGAATTGTGTGATTAAATGATTGCGTGTGAAATGAACGGATAATGAAAGTGAACAGGGGCCAATATGCTTGCATATTGGGATGTATACATTGGGTCTGGTATTCGAATGGACCCCTCGTTAACGTGGCGTTGGATGGATTTCCCGTCACAGGTCAAGACCTAGCGTAGGGTGGATTCCCCGTCTAGTGAGACAACCTCCCACTATTGGTTGGATTTCCCAGTGGTTTGGCGTTCCCGTCACAGGTCAAGACCTAGCGTAGGGTGGATTCCCCGTCTAGTGAGACAACCTCCCACTGTTGGTTGGATTTTCCAGTGGATTGGCGACCTCCCACTGTTGGTTGGATTTCCCAGTGGTTTGGCGGCCTCCCAATGTTGGATGAATTTCCCATTGGTTTGGCGGCCTTCAAATGTTGGATGGATTTCCCATTTGATAGGCAAGTTTGAATGTGAAAATATATGAAAGTAAAAGTAATGATAAATGATGCATTGCATTTAGAAAAGACATACGCATTATATTTCTTTTCATGTTTGTGAGAATAAAGTAAAAATTTTATAAACTCTGGGCTGGAACTAAATCCCGCACTGAGAGAAAGTTCGATCTCTCACCCGTTCCATTTTATATGGGTTCCAGGTAATGAAGAGGAGGCCTACGGACAAGTTCGTGAGTAAAAGAAAGCGGAAGGATCCATGTTTAGGATAAATGCCACTTAAGTTTATCTTGTTTTCGTTTGTTTATTTTCCAGTAAATTGGTACACTTCAACATGCATGGTTGTTATCGTATTTGTAACCATGTATGTCGTGACCACCGTTGAACTATCTTAGCTATTGTTGTAAGACTTTTATTTGTGAGATTGATGTGGCATTTATGAATTTTATTGATAATGTATGTGATGTGTGTACGCCTTACGTATAAATACGTGGCGGGTTGTCTCGGGGTGTGACAAGTTTGAACCGAAATTTCATACAAACTAAGGCGTATTAGATCTAACATATCAAAAAAATAGTATGCATGTGATCCATGACATGATGTCTCTTCGTTAAAGATCTCCAACATATTGCATCTCCAAATGACATTCATCAACATATATGTGCATACATAATAAAAAATAAAAATTCTCAGTTAAAATTTTCGTTCAAAATTATAAGAAAATATCTATACATAAAATTAATTGAATCTGTATAACTTTTATACGAACCACTGAAAATCAATTTCGTAAAAAAAAATTATTGCATATTATATGAATTTACGACATCACTTCATAAATATATCCAAATGTTTTATTTTTTGGCATACACTCTAAACAAGAAAATTTTTTCTTCACAAAATTATTTAAATCAAAATACTAGTATATGTATATGTGTATATGTGTGTATGTATGTGTGTATGTATGTGTGTATGTGTATGTGTATGTGTGTATGTATGTATATGTGTATATTATACATATATTATAAAAATCATAATAAAGGCCAAGTTCTTATTAGTATTATATTTAGACTTGTGATATCTAATTGACAAATAAAATCAAAGTTCACCAAAAAAATAAAAATAAAAAAATCAAAGTTATAAAAATTTACAACATTACTTCGTAAATATATCAAATATTTTATTTTGGCATACACTCTAAATAAGAAAACTTTTTTTTCACAAAATTATTCAAATCAAAACACTAAAAAAAAAAAAAAAAAAAGGGCCATGGGGCGCCCCAGCCACGGGCACCCCGCTAGTTACCATGGAGCGCCCCAGCCACGGGCGCTCCGCTTGTGTTTTGGGCCGCCCGTAATTCTGGCGGTCAGGGCATTTTAAAAAAAAAATGGGAGACAGGGGCATTTTTAAAATTTTGATTTTTTTAGGGATATTAATAAAAATGACCGGAATATATACCCTTTGGAATATCACAGTTGCATATTGACAAATAATACCTCGTGGAGAGAAAGGGAAACACTCATTTGGTTAATCGTAATAGAAATTTTATATTATAAAGAACTAAATAAATAAGTCAAACACTGAATATATATAATGTTTCCCAGTGTTTCAGTCTATAAAATGTTCTTAATTCGTATAAAACATGAACATACTGACCAGTATACAGGAACTCCAAACAGCTAAATACAAGAATTAGAAGGCAATTCTCCTCTGTTTCTTATCAGTTTGGAAAATGTGGGGTTAATCAACTAAACAACAATGCAATCCAAAAGACCAGAAAAACAAACAAAAGGTACAGCCTTACATATATAGACGATTAATTATTATAATCTTTTGAAAAAAAAAAATACAGCTATATTTTCATTAGACGGATCGAGGACCATTGTGTTTCATTGCCCATTTGACATCATAATAAATAATGGAAGCTGATATGAGTACCCGCGCTACAGTACCCGCACCTAAACTGTCATAACTGTTTGTGGGGACCAAACTGCTATAACTGCACTTCAGATCTGTAACTTTTTTTTTTAATATTAATAGTCAAATTTTGAAGTATGTAGTTCAAAGAACATAAGTATTTATATCTATATAGTAAACAATGTAAATGATAAATTAATTATTTTTAAATAATCGTACCCGCAATTTTTTTTGAAATTTCTGATGTCGTACCCGCACCTAAACTGTCATAATTGCTTATGGGGACCGCAACTGTTCCAGATCTATAATTTTATTTTAAAATATTAATAGTCGAATTTTGAAGTATATAGTTCAAAAAACACAAGTATTTATATCTATATAGTAAACAATGTAAATGATAAATTAATTATTTTTAAATAATCATACCTGCACCCTTTTTTGAAATTTCTGACATCGTACCCGCACCTAAACTGCCGTAATTGTTTGTGGAGATCGCAACTGTTCCATATCTATAACTTTTTTTTTAATATTAATAGTAAAATCTTGAAGTAAGTTCAAATAACACAAGTATTTATATCGATATAGTAAATAGTGTTGTAATTTTTACATAACTGCTTGTGGAGACCTAAACTGTCATAATGTTGTAATTGAATCCCTCATCTTTTTACATATGACACTGAAAGTATTAATATCTAAATATTGAAAGTATTTATATCTATCCACTCAAGTATTTATTTTTACGAGGTCAACTATTTTTGTTAGAGAAATGTAGACACGAAATTAGTACCGAGGCTTTGAAAGGGTGCTGCTGGGATTTTAGAATAATAATTAGTTGAGACTATATAATATTTTTTTATAATAATAATTAGTGGAAACAATATAATTAGTGGGGACCATAATACATTATTTCTCTAAATAGAGTTACTGTAGCGTGGGTACTGTGCGGGTACTGTAGCGCGGGTACAGAAATAATTATTCATAAATAATTGGGTATTCTTTTTAACGGATAAAGGGGATTTGTTTCACTAATTTAGTGGAATTTTCTAAAATCTCCCCCATTTTTATATTTTTGTTGCTAAACACCTGTTACATGACTTTGTATTTTCAAATCATTTTTATTGGTAATTTCATTTCCTACAGAGTACAAAAAATAATCAAAAATCATTTTTGCTAGTTAGAAATATCGTCTGCCAATTGCCCGCTATCCGCTATGACATTTGCTCACTGCTATGAATCCGCTATCCGCTATTTAAACCTTTCCTCACAGACCAACCTTTTAGGCGGGGCCGGTCCTGAAGATTTTGAGGTCCGGGGCGAGATAAAAGTTTGAGTCCTTTATATAGGGGTGTAAATGAATTAGATATTATCCGATTTCATTCGGATCTGAATCTAGAAAATTACTTAAATTATCTAATTTGTATTTGTATCCATATCCGAAAAGTTATAACGGATAAAAATACTATTTAATAATTAACTATCTATATCCGTATTCGTATCTGAAAAGTTACAACGGATAAGGATACGGTTTAATAATTAACTATCTGTAACTATCTGTATCTGACCGTTTACACCTCTACTCCACAAGAAATGATTTGTTAAATATCAATAATTTATTACTTATATTTTAGTTGCATGGTATTGATATATGATCGTTAGTGTAGCTGGTTCAAGACTCTCTTTGTTTTTTTGTCCTATATGCTTAGAAAAATAATATTATTAATCTTGAATCGATATATTCTAATTAACAATATACCCATTATGAGATGAATAGTGACTAATATTTTAGTAATATGATATATGTTTTGTATTCAACAAATTTATTATGAAAAAAATTATATATAGATATTATACTTTACTAGAATGTATATTAGTATTTTTTTTTTAATTATCTGAATTATATTCATATCCGTTCGATATCTGATCTGTATTCGTATACATCTAATATCAACTCCGTATCTGTATCCGGAACTATCCATATTCGCATCCATATTCAAAAAATTATAATGGATAAAGATACGTCCAATCCATATCTGACCGTTTACACCCTTACCTTTATAGAAATATATGTATGTATCTACATACATACATACATACACATATACATATAATTTTATTAATATGTCAATTGATCATTCTTATTTATAGAAAAATTTAGAACTTTTATATATACAAAGTTTGATTTCTAATAATTTATTTTATTTATTTTTAATATATACAAATAATATTTTTTTTTAATATATACATACTAAAATTTTTTTGGGGCACTTTGGATCCTGGGCCCAGAGCCATCGCCTTGGGTGCCTTGCCCCAGGACCGGGCATGCTTTTAGGAGGTCAAGAATTCAAAACACATTATTTACCGTTGGGTTTATGTGAAAATCTTCATAACATTTCATTCAAAAAAACTGATCAGTGCCAGAATATTTATTCAAATTAATTAATCAATAGAATTATATTACAAACAAAAATTACAATCAGAACTACTGATAAACCATATTCTGCCAACACCAACAACTGAAATCCATTTATATACCCACACGAATGATGACTTCAAATTTCCATGAAGTACTTCTCCAGGCCTCTTTTGGTTTCCATATTATCCCATTCTAGTCTATTCCACCATTCTGAAGAGCCGCGTATCTGCCGAAGTTTGATAATTTTGTGCCCATGGCTTACTGGTAATCTAATCAAATTTGGACAGTTTTGAACTCTAATAGTCTCCAGAGAAGGAAATTTTCTGGGACTAAAAATGCTCACCAGATTTTCCATGTCACTCAATACAAGCGATCTCAATTTTGGAAACTCAATGTTTTCTTCAAATTCTTCATCAATCATCTTCTTCTTTTCACTGATTTTTATTTCAGATGCCTCTTCAACCAGTGTTTGTACTTGTTCTTCTTCAGACATACCATCATTTCTGATTTGCATCCCATGCTCCCCCTTTGCCGACAAGTGCACCATTCCATTGCAACGGGATACAACGAGTTTCTCAAGTGATTCAAGCCTTGCAACCCAATTGAGATTTTCTAACTTGTGGCACTCATAGATTGTCAGTTCTCGCAGTCTTCTGAAATAATGTGGCAGTGTTTTAACCAATATGGTGTCAAGGTTGGGTAAATCCTGGAGAGTTAACACCCGCAGATTTGATACTCCCCCGTCGTCTTGATCCATCACTAGTTCACTTAGTTTTGGACATGATTCAATGTAAAGCTCTTGAAGATGTTCCATTTGATTGAAATCAGTAACATGGACCGATTTCATACGCGGGCAATTTGTTAGGCTCAATCTATGTGTTGGTTTCACCAACGGATCTGTCCTCTTCAACTTCTTCAGAACATCTTCGGTACAAATGGTAATTCCCAGAAATTTTAGTTCTTTCAAGGTATCCAGATTCAGGTTAGATACATCACGGATACCATAGTGGCTCCGAAAAAGGTTAAGGACCCGTAGCTTTAGTAATTTAGAACAATTATCGTAAGTCTCCTCGAGTGCTTCTGTTAGACTTAGATCAAGGTATCTCAACTCCTTCAAGACCCAAAACCTTCTGGGTAGTTTTGTAATTGGTGTCTGGCTTAGGTTCAGATGTTGCAACTGGCATAATGCATCACATTCAGGCAGCTCTTTTATACCAGTGTTTGAGAGATCGAGAACTTTGAGATTAATCATGGATTTAAAGAATTTGGGACCGAGGCTTGTTAAATTTGGATTATTCTGGAGCAGCAAGGTTTCAAGGTTACTGCAGTTGGGTGAAAAGGAAAGATGTTTAATGTAATTAGACATGAGCGATATCCTCTTAGGCCCATTCCATTGCTCGATATCCGGTGGGCTCTCAAGATTTTGACCAGATTGTACAAGGAAATTGTTCTCCTGTCTCTCTAACCATAGACCAAAGTGGCGAATTATATTATGCAGCCTTACCTTTAGTCCAGAGTTTGTTTCTTGGAGCAAACACGCTGAAATTAGCTTGTTTATCATCACATAGCCTTTCCATCGCTCAGTTGCTAGTATAAAACCTTCAGCAATCCAGTAGTCCGCAAGCTGATGTTTCTGGATTGAACTGTACTCAGGGAACAGAGTACAGTAGAGAAAACATTTCTTGGTAGTTGAGTCGAGCTTATCGTAGCTATACTTCAATATTAGAAATATCTTGTCGACACCTCCAATTTCTCCCGAACCCATGGCCGTCATGGCATATCTCCAGTCATCTGGTCTCTTTAGCCCAGCCACCGCACAGCCTATGACATTCAGAGCAAGTGGCAAGCCCTGGCAGCTTTTAGTGATGGTCTCAGCTCGCGTCTTGATGGAATAACTAGACTGTATGGAATGCTGAGCATCAGTACTAAGATTACTAAAGAAGAGATCCCATGAAGCATGATAGTCTAACAATTGCATCTTGATCAGGCTACGCTGCGCGCCCATCTGGATGCAGACATCCTGTTCGCGAGAAGCGAGAATGATCTTGGATCCGTTCTCGGTATTGGGTAATGGTATGCCGATATCTTCGAGCTGAAATTTCTTTCGAACATCATCTAACAGAATTACGAACCGCTTTCTTGACAGAGCCTTCATTAACAACATGGCTCGAGCATTCTCGGTGTCTGTATCAACCCACGGCAATCCCAGCCGATCGACAATTGTGTGTTGGATGACCTTGACATTCAGAATCTCCGAGTTGGATACATCAATCAAAATCACCACATGGAAATCGCTACAATCCATGAGCTGATTATTGAATGCACTTAGAAGAGTGGTCTTACCCGCCCCTCCCTCCCCCCACACACAAATGATGCACCTCTCATGGTCCTCGAAGTATTCATGGACCTGGTTTAGCATCGAATCCATGCCAAAAATCTTTGCTACTGGTATCATATTTACTGGATCAACTGGCAGATCAACACCAACATCTGTAAATTGCTTCTCTTCTTCTATCAGGCCATTCACATACTGGAGCTTCTTTATAATTCGCTTCCCTACCTTGCGTCGGCGAGAGGGGTTGAACCCGCAGCGCATAAGCTTATCATATTCTTCCTCGAGTGATTTATCCATGATGATATCTTCTACTCGACTCAACCACAACTGAACTTGAGGATTAATACCCCTTTGCCTTTCAATTTCTTTGGCAACCTTAGTGTTTACTACTGTTTGAACAGCTTGTAAGTTTTCTTTCGCAGTTTTGAGAGAGAACCAATTATTTTGAACGAAGAAGGAGCGGAATTCAGCTGCTACAGCAGCCGGCACGCCAATGGCATTCAAGCATTCGCATGACGAGCTAGCTAAGCTTATGCAGTCAGACATTGGGAACTGATTGAAAAGGGATGATGGTTAATTAGATATTTTGAAAGTGGTAAAAATATTATCTGTTTAATATTCCTTTAAGCTGTTTGTATATATAGTGGAATGGAGAACGCGGGTTAATGGTTTGAAGCCTTCAAGTTATCATGTATGAATTATTATTAATTAATTGATTGATTTTGAATGGAGTGTTTCGACCAAGCAATGTTAAGAATTTTCATATATACGGAATATTGTAAACCACGTTCGTCATTGACTTGGCCAAATGTAAAGCATTCAAGAAAGTCTGCTTACTTCGTTGTGGGGCCTCCAATAAGGCAAGTTGCGTGTTGGAATTATAGGAATTGGATTTTGTACAAAGTCAGGCCTTACCGTTTGATTTCCTTTAAAATTTGTATCAACATATTTAAAACTCAATAACTTTAAATGGATCTGTAAATCTAAACCATCCGTGTAAATTTTAACATAGATTGGACAATTTACAACTAACTTTGGATTAGATTTTGTCCAAAACCCTTTGGACTAAATCTCCACCCGGAATTATATATATTATCATAAATTCATAATACAAGACAAGTACAATTAAGTTGCTTTAACGAAGTACCAGAGCGTACCTATTAGTAACTGAAAATCATATGCAAGAAATTATATATATAATACTGGATGGACCTGTTCACCTGATCGGTTTTGAGTTTTGACAGTGTGCTGTCCCTTTAGAAAAGGAAGTTATTATAAACTGTTTTGAACTCTATATATGATAACATTTTTTTTTTTCTTCTCTTTATATAATTCAAAATTCAAAATGCTGCAATATCTTGCTTGTTTATTTTCTCAATCTAGCGAAATTGCTCTGTTGCTTCCACGGTATGAAGAGATTTTTCTGACAACAACAAAATGCAGGATTGCTTAATGGACCATAAATTTTGCTTAAAAGAAATTAGGGGCTCAAGTGTGTAAAGACAAATTGGTAATATTGCAATCAATGGGGCCAAATAAAAAATAAACTTATTAATTAATTGATAATTCTATTACTAAAAGAATTAGAAAAACGTTGGTTGTCTGTGATTGGAAACTAATAAGCAAAAACAATATATATACTGAAATATACTTTTTTGAAGGATTATGTTATATTGACTACAAATTTATTTGGCAATCATAACAACTAGACAATGACTAATTAGAATATTATTGATCATTCTATGATTGGTTTGAAGAATTATTGATATTAAATTTAAGTATCTCTATTATAATAAAGAAAGGTTTAGTCCTGAGTAATTTAAAAAAGTTACAGTTTTATCGACATTAAAGAGAATATATCAATAATTTTATTTAAATTTGTATTGACTTTTATTACTGTCAAATATACATGGTTGTCAACTTATTCTTTATTATTTTTAAATTCTTATAACAATATAAAGTTTAATAGCCTTCGGAAAATTCTCAGAAAGTTCATGTAAGTTGTGTTTATTGGTTGAAATACGTTGAATTTATAAATTTTCATGGTCCTTCTGCAGGTGAGAACCCAGAAGGAATAGCTTTTTATTTAAAAATAATAAGAGCTGCTGAAAGGGACTCGGTCAACTTTGGAAAATAGGAACAGGTTGATAAATTCTTAGTCGTCACCAGGCTTCTAAATAGCTAGCTATAGCGGCGCTATAGCTACGCTATAACTTTTCCGGACCATAAACGCTAAGCTATGAGATAAAATTGCGCTAACTCAGCTACGACCGCTATAGCTATAATAGTTGACCGCTATTACCGCTATATGAGACCCGCTATAGCTACCGCTATGCTACATGATTTTTTTTTTGCAATTTATATGGACTTCTGTACTTCTATTCTTATTTCTAATGCTACATGGTCTTCTACGATAAGTATACTAAACCAAATTATATGCTTCTATTTTTATTTGTGATTTATTCTATCATTCTATATCGAGAAATATTCAAATACTAATTATTCATTTTGATTACTCTTTTAATAGTATTCATTTGTAAAATTATTATCGTTCGTTTCAATTGAAAGCTAATTTTGATTATTATTATAATTATAAAATGTTTAAATATGTATATTGACTTCATTTACCTTATAAAATTAATTGCTCTTTGTTTATTATAATATGTAATACTATGAAGTATAAACTATTAAATAATGTTACTTTTTAGATTTTTTTTCATTCTTATTTGCGTAATTGATAAAAAGTATAGACTTAGATTAGTTGTCATATAGTTGTTACATCAATTCTCTAATATTGATTATGTTGATAATTAGTAGAAATATAGAATATAAAGTTTGAAAAGGAAAAATCGCTATTTGTGATAGCTTCCGCTATAGCTACGCTATTCGCAATAGCTTTTTTTTTTGGTCTCCCCGCTATGCCGCTATAATCGCTATTTAGAACCTTGGTCGTCACACAACACTTGTAGAACTAAATACAGTCAAGGGCGGTAGGGGTGTAAACCAGCTGGGCCTTAGCTTGGTTCGTTTATTTTGGTCCGAGCCTGGACCGAGCGAGCTAGATCTAGGTTATCCGAGCCAAAAACCTCTGGCTCGCTCGTGACAAGCTAGTCCGAGCTAGCTCGCGAGCTGACGAGCTGGCTCGCTAGGCTTTATTGGACTGTTATTATACAAATTTAAAAATATAAAAATAAGAAATCTCATTCAAAAAATTTAAGAAATTGTTCAGCAGGCACATCTTCAAGCAACTGAAAATCATACCCTTTCTTCTCAGACCAAAAATACATCAATTTTGCATAATTGCGCCTTTGAAAATGGGACTAGACTTATATTTATACGGGGCTAAACCCTAAATCCACTGTAGCTTAACGAGCCGAGCTGGCCCAGTCCGAGCTGACCCCTGGCTCAGCTCGTTTATTTTGGCCCAAGCCTGAGCTGAGCAGGCTTGTTAACAGCTCGGTCCACTACCGAGCGAGCTGTTAGCGAGCGAGCTAGAGGTGAGCCACGAGCGAGCCACGAGCCGCGAGCTTTTTTGACAGCCCTAAAGGGTGGAACTGGGGGTGCAAGCGGGGGTCAGACACCCTCCATCAAACTATCAATGTTGAAACCATATATACATGCATCAACCATTTATCTCCTCTATATTATGCATCTTAAATTAAATTGACTGTCCTGAAACTGGAACGGTTGAGATTGATCGATCTAAATTTGAATTGAATCTAAATCCTCCAATCAAATAATCTGTCTTTCTTTGTTTAAATGCATACTTTATATTTTTAGAAGTCTAAATTTAGTTAAAATTGTACCCGCCACACGTATTGTCACACGGAATCGTACTGAACACCTATTTTTTCTCTGACCTTCCATCATTGCGCCTCTCCCGACCCAAACCCTCTTCGCCCCTGGGCCTCTAGGCCTCCCCGTCTCTCCTCCTCTCTGCTCACCTCAGTCATCTCTACTCCGTCGGTCAACTCTTCTCTACTCCGACGCTCCTTTTCTCTCCTTAAGAACTCTCTCTCTCTTTTCGGTGAAAAGACAAACAGAACCCGACTCTCTCTTTCTTTCTCCTCCTTTGGTTAGAGTTTTTAGCTGTGAAAATTTTGTTGGTAGAAACCACACCTCCGACTGCTGAGATCTGGCCTGATTGGAAGAAATTTTTCAATGGAATGGTTCAGGTCAGAATTTAGGAAACCAATTAGACCATAGTTTTGATCTAATTAGATGTCGACTCTATCCATGTTCAGTCAATCTGATGCAATTGCACTTTGATCCGAGCATTAAATTTAAATTTTAATGTTGTGTGCCTAAACCTTATTTTTTTTAATTGTTTATATTTCTGGTTAGTGAGATTCATAAGCACCAATAAATCATTGTGTTATTGGTGCTGTATTCCTATTGATACTACTTGTGCATTCAATATTTGTGATAAATTCATATTGATACTACTTGCGCATTCAATATTTGTGGTAAATTCCTATTGATGGTACTCGTGGATTCAATATTTGCGGTAATTGCCTTATTGTAGACTTGTGCAGTTGTGCAGATGTGCTAGAATTTAATTAAGGGTGTCAACAGGTCGAGTCTGGTTGTGTCATGTCATTCATGGATCGAATAGTAATATTTAATTACTATTCTTATGCTGGTTAGATCTGTGACATGAATCAGCATGGAAGTGAAGCTGGTCAATTAGAAATAGTATTCACATTCATCTACATGCATGATAACTTGTATCGCTATATATTGTATAATAGATAATAGATGGTAGCACACAGCTTCTACTATTAATAGTATTCACATTCATCTACATGCATATATTGTATAACAATTAGAGATGAAAATATAGTTCAAGAGCAAATCACGAACTATATATGGTACCAGATTTTAATTGCAAATCACGAACAATATATGGTACCATATTGCCTTCAATAGCTTCAAGAGCAAATCAATAACGGTTATTGCCTTCTGTTTATTGCTTTTGATTTTCTTCCTATTTTCCTATGTTTATTACTGTGTAAAGATGGTTAGTAGGGAGAGGCAATCTGCGTGCTTTGGAGGTAATTCTGAAAAGTTGCAAAACGCAATTCTACATGCTCAGACAAGAAGGCATACTCTTCTCTTTCCGTTATATGTGTCTTATGTTGTTATCCAGTAGTATTTTCTGATGCATTTTATTTCAGAGCTTCTGGCGAGCACGAGTCCTCTAGAATTAAGAGTGAAGTTTGAGCTCTTGGTACAAATTTGGCCCTTCTGAAGGTATGCTAAATTTAAGGATGTGAAAATGAACTACAGAGATTTGTCCTTATTGCCATAGTTTGACATGATTATGTGTTTCGATTGAGTTATTTTATTTTATTTTATTTCAATTACCATTACGTGAAAGTAAAAAATCCTAATTTACCTTACTCTTTGCCCAATTTTTTTTTTATTTTAATATGCTATTCAAACTTGATATACCTGTGTCCCTCCAAAATAAAAAGGAACACAAGATAGGAAGAAAAAAAATATAAGTTTGTTTACCAGCAGCACATTAAGCGCAAACGTATTGCTTAAAATTAATTCTTATTGATCTGAAAAGAAAAATATTTCAACCCCTGAAATCTTATGGACCACTATGGAGCGTATGTATATTGGCAGATTACTTCCCAAATTCCATGTAAAAGTTATTTTCTTATTATAATAAAGAAAAAATGGTAGGTGAGAAGCCTACTATATTTAAGTTGCATGTCTTATTTCATTGCTATTTTATTTTATGTTACAGGAGTTGTCTGATCCTGTTATTAAAATAGGGAAGATGCTTCTATCCTTGGCATTCTGGGAAGATCCAATGAAGTCACTTCTGTTCTGTTGCTTTTCTACTTTCATTATTATCTGGTTCAGTTTTTGCACTTATCTCTTGAAGCTACTGCACACTTTTTTTCCTTCTATTATGAAATTTCAAGGGACTATTCATAGGTGCACTATTTTTTTCTTTTCTTTTAATGCATATATAAAGAACTAAACTAAGAAAAATGTTATGAGTTCATTCTGGTATGTTCTGACAACCATAATTTAATCTTTATCAGGGGATGGATAGCATATGCAACTGTAGGAATCCTTCTATTCATGGCCCTATTCATACTTTTGACCAAGCTTAGTAACCGGGGGAGGTCCATAGAGGAGCTGAAAGTGGTGGCCCTACCTTCGCACATTGCTTATGGCTTGTGCCTTCTCAGGTATGTAGTGGAACTAGCTGGTATAGTGATTCTGATTAATTTTATTTTTATGGAAATCCCATTCTCTAACAGTATCCAGAAAAATACCCAAAATGTTTTTGGTTGGTTCGCTGATAGCACTGTATGGTAATTCAATGGAATATTTAATCCTGTAAAATTGCCAATATTGCCCCATCATTTGGAAACTTGGCCAAGTCAAGGTCTAATTTGGTAGAGTCAAGCCGAGCTTTCCCCAAGTTCGTAGGATGTGGAAACTCTCTTGACTAGGGTTTACTCGGCCAAGTCATGACTGAGATAAGTGTCGCTCGCTCAGCCCCAGATAATAATGAAGTCACTTCTGTTCAAATCACCGCGGCTCAAATAAAGTCACTAATGGATAACGATCATTAGTAGGGAATTTTTTGCTAGCAGTTCAAATTGCAAAACTCAATTCTACACGCTCATACAAGAAGGCATACTCTACTCTTTCCGTTCTATGTGTCTTATGTTGTTATCTAAAAGTATTTTCTGATGCATTTTATTTCAGAGCTTTTGGTGAGAACGAGTCCTCTAGGATTAAAAGTGAAGTTTGAGCTCTTGGTACAGATTGATGGAGTAAAAACAGTTCAACTGGTGAAGATGATCAGAAGAAGCTTGTGATGGTTTTTGCTGCTACGAACTCCCTTGGAACATTGACGAAGTTCTCAGGTTTGCAAAATATATTTTCCTTAAATGTAAATAGATTAATGTTATGAGTGAGGCTCCGGTACTAGGTACGGATCAATATTTTCATTTTCATAGTCCAAACAATTGATTTGAACTATTCAACATGATCTCTATATGAAAATGTACTTATTGATCAAATTTTATATTAGAAATTTTTTACATTTTTTTTCGATAGGTGGAAAATCACTTGATCTAAAGGGGGGCTCAAGACCATTAAAAATAGTGATTTTCTACCTATCTAAAAATATAGTAAAAAAATGTAAAATTTTGCCTGCAAGTATATTCTTATATAGAAATCATATTAAACAACTCAGATTGACATTTGGACTTTAAAAATGAAAAATATCGAAGTGCAATACGGACCAATATGCACTATGCATAGTACCGGTTTAGTGTACATGTGCCATTATTGCCTCACTCTAAATGTTATTGCCATGTATATATGCATTTTAGGTACTGATCTGATCTGTTCAAGATAGTAAGAAGCAAAGGGTTTAGTGTACATGTGCCATTATTATGGCTTGACAACATAACATTAAAAAGCTCAATGTTGTAGATGTATTGTACTATATAATTTAAAATGTTGTACTTTAGAGCCATCTTAAGGTGCACGTGATGCAGGAGGTTGGAGAAGTATATATACATACCTCTGCCAGATCTCAAAAGTAGAAAGGAGCTCATCAAAATTAATCTAAGAACAGTGGAGGTATGTGATGTTCTTTTACGAGACAAAATTGATGTTTTAACCTTTTAATATAACAATTTTTTTCCTCAATAATGATCTAAATCTGCATAATTGGGATTGATGTTTCAAGTATTTCTTGCAGAGGTCAATTTTGGTTTGCAGGGATGAGAGATCACAACAATAGTATAGATTGTTTATGTAATGTGATGATATTATTCACTTAATGCACACAATGTTTTCATTTAATGAGTTTGTCCAATAAGCAGTTGTATTTCTATAGATTTTGTCTTTTTTCCTTTGGCTTTGGTTAGCACAGCAGTTTGATTTGGTACAGTTGTTACAATAACTGCCAATTGCGAAAAATAAAACCAATAATCTAGAGAGCGACATTGAGAGAGAGGAAGGTGCTTCTCCAATTTATTTTTTAAGAAAATAATTATCCTCTAATAATTTTTCTTTTCATTGTTCTTTGCAATATGTTCCTGTCGCAACGCACGGGCTCGATACTAGTACACAGTTGTTTACAGATGCATACTTATTAGCACCTCCAAAAACCCTCCAAAAAATATCAGGGCTCTCAAATTCAAATCCTGGTTCTACCCCTAAATACAGTGGTTTACACTTTTCCAATTGGCAGTTAAGTGGAAAGCCCAACAGCTTACAGCTCATGAGTCATGACGCACTGTGGGTTGCAAAGTGAGACTTTTTGAGGAAAAACAAGGATCAAATTTGATAAAATCTGGCGTACAAAAACTTGAGAACATGTACATTTCTGGTATTATTATTAGAGTTTCTAATATAATATGACAGTTTTTAATCAGTTTCAGAAATATAAGAGATTTTTTTATTTAAAAATCTACATATATGATATTATTAGAGTTTCTAATATGATATGGCAGTTTCTAATCAGTTTCAGTGATATGAGAGAATTTCTTATTTAGAAACTATGCAGTAAAGTTTTTTATTAAGAAACTGTTTATAAACTCTATACTAGCCAAATGATAGATTCAAATTATTTCTCTTTTTTAATTTGTTGATGACGTAACTTAATAGAAATTCTAAAAACTATTTTAGGAATGTGAGAGTTACAAACTTTAGATATTTTAATTTTTAAAAAGTAATTAATAATCATTTAGAAACTCATTTAAGTTGCTGAAATGTAGACAAACGCGGATCGGATGAGTTGCAAATTGTCATTAAAAAAAATGCAAATTGAGATTTGGGGACACATAATGGAAACATTTTTTTAGAAGACTTAACTTAAAAAGGGTATATTATCTGCTCCCTATTTTTCTTCAACTAGTTTAATTATGCACAAACTTGCTAGTTCAAAAAAAAAAAGCATGATACATGTAACAAAACCCATAAAAATTTCAAGTTTTATTAGAAATTTATAATTATTAAGGTTATTCAAGGGACTTCCCTACGAGAATTATATCAGTTGAAGGAGACATTAATTTTTAAATTACAAAACGAATTTCTACAGAACTTATTTTGCATTAAAAAAATGGGAAATTTCATGTATACCCTCAAAAGCTTTGAAATTACGTATCCGGCCCCCCTCTAAAATTCATAATTACATATTTACTCTTCTAAACTTCAAAAACTCACAAATTTATCCATTTTATTGTCTTTTCTATTAAAACTCATTTTAAATTTATGAAGTATTCATTTTACCCTTCATTAAAAATTAAATCAAATAGCATGTTTAGAAAAAAATGTCAGTTTTCTAGTTGGTCAGTATCTGACAACAAATGAGTCATTTCAAAAGCTTACTCATGCATATGTATCTAAATGCCATTGTGTAAACGTCAGAAGTAGAGGAATGACCCATTTGTATAACATCCGATAATCCTATTTATTATTATGAAATTTATTTTGGATTTATTTACAATATTAGTAAATATGAAGGTTTAATATGTAAAATTCCATCTTATCCTTTGCAAAGAATATAAAAAAAAAATTGCCAACGTGGCACTCCTTGCCACATGGCTTGTTCCATGATAAACTCCTCTATTCTTTTACCCCGTATAATATAAGTCTCCTCCTCTAACTTGTAATTTGGTTCATGAAGAGCAAAGTTAGGGTGTGATGTGCTCGTCAAGAGAGTTTGGTGAGCACAATTTCAAAACTATATTGGATTGACTTCAAATGCCGAATTCAAATCGTTGAAATTCATGTACTTAATGAATGATGTATGTACATGCAAAATTTTTGAAAGTTTCGAGTTTATTTACTACAAGGTCAAGCGGTCAAAGAAATGAATATTTTATAAGTTAATTTGTAAGTTGTTTTATATATTCAATTTTTATCATTTATTTGACTGCTTGACCTTATAGCAAATAAACTCGAAACTTTCAAAATTTTGTGTATACATGTATCACTCATTAAGCACATGAATTTCAACGGTTTGGATTCGAAAACATCGCTATTTAGAACACTGCCTCTAACCAAAGAATTTAAAACGAATGTATTCTGAAATCTGAATGATTTTAATATTTTTTTCTATCTATTAATCATTTCTCAGTTAGTATATTTAGATTCCATAATAAAATGTGTTTGGAGATTAAATTTTACTTTCTTTTACTATTTTTTTATATTATTTTTGAGAAATTCACTATTTTTCATAAAATCACCGTGTGTGCCGTGGTGGCCCTCTTCTTCCTGAATTCGTATCATCTGCATTAACTCAAAACGGAATCTTTTGAGTTAATGAATCCTGACCATCCGATCTATCTTAAGATTTGCACAAATTAGATCTGCACTAATATTAAAGAGCCCCTATATCATAAACTAAGGTTGAATTGACTCCGTTTAAAATTAGACGGTTGAGATTCATTAATTCAAAAAATTCCTTTTGAGTTAATGCAGAGGATACGCATTCCTTCTTCCTGGCCTAATCGGACTTTCTTTTTACTCCGATTTTATAAAAAAACTAGGTGCATCGTTGCGGCTACGCCGCAACAGCTTTTTTTGTGTGAACGTCGGTGTACATGGGTGACATTTAGTTTGTCTTTTGTTTACTTGTTGTAGTACATATTGCCATCAGAATCTAAATCGGATATAAATCATCAGCTTGTAATGAAAATGTCATGAATATTGAACATAAACAATCTATCGGTTTATATTTGTGAAGTGTGTGACATGATTTACTATATATGCTTCGTCTTCAAGGAGCAAAGATGTTGTGCATGTAATGTCCCTACATGAGAGAATGGGAATGTGAATTTATTGTCTGTAAAAATGGGACAACAATTCATTATGTAAAGAGTGAAAGTGGCCGTAGAAATAGAGCAACAATTGACTAGGTAAAGAGTTCCAGTGCAAGTGAGAATGACAATTTATTGTCAGTAAAAATGGGAGAACAATTTACGCTTCTGAATAGCACTCATCTAGAAATATTCATTGATATGACAAACGAACTACCATAATAAATATGGAAATAGTTAAACTTACCAGAAGATATGCATCTTAATGGGACCTGATAGTATGCCGCAAGTGGCTCAATGGCTTCTGCATTGTAGTTCATATAAGGCAGTGAGTTCACCAACAAAATTGGAATTTCTCCAATTTAATCTGTACCAAAAGAGATTTAAGAAAATTAGGAAAATATTTACCAAATGGAAATGACTAAAATAATAAGTTCCAAATGAGACATTATGAATATAGAATTTGAAGTACCGATTTGAATAATTTGAAGTACCGATTCGAAGAATTTCAAGTTCCAAATAGAGTGAATTCACAGCAATCCCCTCTTTATCATATGAAATTCAACCTATCACGAAGATGTTGTAATTTCATAAATTACCCTCAACATTTACAATAAATCATGCATGGATTTAAAAAAGTAGGATTTGTGCATATCCCTGCAAAATATAGAAAATGTCAAATTAAACTGTGCAGAAAACAAAAATCATCCTCCCTTTCTATAAATACAATGTTCTCTACATAAATGAAAGTGAAGGGCGCAACTTAGGCATATATCAATATAATTCAAAGGGCATGAAATATGTATCATTTTTGGAAGAATATGCTTCTGAAAATTTGGTGCTTTGTAGGGTAAACATGAAAATTTTCAATTTATTTGGCAAAAATAAAAGATAAAATGCACATGTAGAGGTTTTGTTGGAGCTTACATTGTGTCTGCTACCTTGGTACTTGGATCCAGGTTTGCCGAGGCTAGCAATGAGCCAGGGAGGGCACTCTACCGTGGCCAACAATTTGTCAATTCTGATCAGACGGTCGAGATTCAAACTCAAATTAAGTTCCTTTACTAGATCCAGATCCTGATAACTTGCAACAAATTTTGTTCTAGATATATGGCACAGAAGCAACCTTGGCCAACAAAGCATGATGGTGTAATGACAGGTGGTGTAATTTCAACCTGTCTCAAAAATTCGGTGCAAGTAATTTACTAATATGAAACTTCTAATTAAATGTGGTAAAGAGGACATACAAAAAGAAAGAAAATTGAACTTTCATTTGCTTACCATACCATCACCTCTACTGTAGAAAATCTTACTAATTTGCTCTTTTGATGTAAGCCTTTTCTACAGTATACAAGCACAGGTGAAATTATAACAGAAGAGCTCCAATAACTTTACAAAAGGCACATAGTGATTTTGAGCACTGCAATAGAGTAGCAAACATAACGACCGGTGAAAATAATGATGATGATTATAATAAGATTTAGAATGTTGCATCCATATAAGAGGCTCTCTTTCACACATAATTCAGCTCTCTTTTTTATGGGCATTTTCCAATGGGCATAAACCAGTTGACAGAAGAAACTACTCCTAACTACTACTATTGATAGACTACATATAATGACTAACATCGATCATTCTTATACTTGAGATGCGCAGGAAAAGTGAAATTGATAAGACATTGGAGCTTCCACATAAGATTGATTTTGAAGGAGGGCAAAAAACCAACAATCCAAAACTAACAAAAGTTATACATGAGTTGTGAAACAAAGGTGACTGAGAAGGCATCAGGTTTCCTAAATGTCATGAATTGCAAAGGGCATCAGATTAATGTGTCTTTTTCAGGCTAATTGGTCAACGTGTCTATTCCAGGCTGGAATTGGGCTCATCAGCTAGGTGTGTTTCACCTACGGAGGCAAACACGTGTGTGTGTGTGTGTGTGATGACGTGTGGGCATGTGAAGTTCTAGCCGGTCCATAAGGATTGCATGTGTGAGTGTGTGTGCATGAGTCCCGTGTGTTCTTAATGAATTCTTCAAAGGTATTTGACATATCAGGGTTGGGTAATAGTAGATGGCTTGACAGGTGTAATTCTCCATCATCCATTATTACTGGGAATTCAAAAGTACTCAGATGGGAATTTTGTCGAATACCTGTTATACCATTGAAGGAGGTGTTCTACTTAAAACATGAAGCTCTGTAGGTGAAGAAAGTGGTAGATTACACGGATGATTTAAATTAAAAATCAAATAGTATTGTTTGGAATTAGTGCCAAATATATCTTATTTATTGGCTGAATTTGGTAAAAGCCAATACCCCAAAACAATCTACTGACGAGACAGTGCTACAATGCACTGAAATGTAGGAAAATCAGACTGAAGAACTTCCCAAAAAAAGAAAAGGAGTCACCACAATTTAACCGAGTAATTGGCAGTTTAAAGAAAAAAACCAAATAATAGAAAGAATCCCAACCAAATCAAAGCAATACCTACATGGGAGCATCAAGAGTCGAATTTGCGTTATGACGAGCCTCTTGAAGTTGAAGTTTGAATTCTTCGAAATCATTTTTTGTTTTTCGGAAGAAAAAGGCAGAAAGACTGAGGTTCGGGATTGGGGATGATGCGAAGGTGAAGGGGAGTAAGACGGCGGAGGGAGGAGAAATAGAGAGTAGGCGGGCAGAGCAAAGAGAGATGGCGTGGTCCGTTCTGAGAGGAGAAGAGGAACGATGTGGGATGGGACAAAAGTAGAATGGTCTAAGGTTTAGGCGGTGACGATGAGGAACAGTGTCCAGAAAGAAAAGAGGGAGCAACACGTAGCAAAGAAAGGAAGAGACGGCACCGACGCGTGTTTTTCAGCCGTGAGATATGGAGAATAAATCTGGATCTGTATGTTTTCCATCCGACGGTACATATTGGGGGTGTTACTGTAGAATGAACAGTAACATCCCATCCAAAATTAATATATTGATAATGACAATAATAAAATTTGATACAACTTTTAAGTGGGCTGAGGCTTTCCACCTACTTTCAATTGCTTACCGTAAAATTGGGTCAAGGCCCAGTATCTCGTCGGGCTGTAAATTTCAATGAAATAAACAGATTCAGAAACCAGAAGCAAGCACTCTGACCAGTATACAGGGACTCCACACAGCACACTGACCAAGAAGCAAGCACTCTGAATATATATAATGTTCCCGGTGTTTCAGTCTATAAAATGTTCTTAATTCGTATAAAACATAAGCACACTGACCAGTATACAGGGACTCCAAACAGCTAAATACAAGAATTAGAAGGCAATCCTCCTCCTCTGTTTCTTATCAGTTCGGAAAATGTGGGGTTAATCAACTAAACAACAATGTAATCCAAAAGACCAGAAAAACAAACAAAAGGCTAGCACAGCTGAAGTAAATCCAGTACATGCCAGTGGCAGACCAGTACTAAACATCATTGATAGAAGGTACAGCCCTACATATATAAACACTTACAATCTTTTGGAAAAAAAAAATACAGCTCTATTTTCATTAGACGGAGGACCATTGGGTTTCATTGCCCATTTGGCATCATAATTAATGAATAATTGGGTATTCTTTTTAACGGATATAGTGGATTTGTTTCCCTAATTTAGTGGAATTTTCTAAAATCTCCCCCATTTGTATATTTTTGTTACTAAACACCTGTTACATGACTTTGTATTTTCAAATCATTTTTATTGGTAATTTCATTTCCTACAGAGTACAAAAAATAATCAAAAACATTTTTGCTAGTTACAAATATCATCTGCTAATTGCCCGCTATCCGCTATGACATTTGCTCACTGCTATAAATCCGCTATCCGCTATTTAAACCTTCCCTCACAAACCAACCATTTAGGAAGTCATGAATTCAAAACACATTATTTACCGTTGGGTTTATGTGAAAACCTTCATAACATTTCATTCAAAAAAACTCATCAGTGCCAGAATATTTATTCAAATTAATTAATCAATAGAATTTTATTAGAAACAAAAATTACAATCAGAACTACTGATAAACCATATTCTGCCAACACCAACAACTGAAATCAATTTATATACCCACACGAATGATGACTTCAAATTTCCATGAAGTACTTCTCCAGGCCTCTTTTGGTTTCCATATTATCCCATTCTAGTCTATTCCACCATTCTGAAGAGCCGCGTATCTGCCGAAGTTTGATAATTTTGTGCCCATGGCTTACTGGTAATCTAACCAAATTTGGACAGTTTTGAACTCTAATAGTCTCCAGAGAAGGAAATTTTCTGGGACTAAAAATGCTCACCAGATTTTCCATGTCACTCAATATAAGCGATCTCAATTTTGGAAACTCAATGTTTTCTTCAAATTCTTCATCAATCATCTTCTTCTTTTCACTGATTTTTATTTCAGATGCCTCTTCAACCAGTGTTTGTACTTGTTCTTCTTCAGACATACCATCATTTCTGATTTGCATCCCATGCTCCCCCTTTGTCGACAAGTGCACCATTCCATTGCAACGGGATACAACGAGTTTCTCAAGTGATTCAAGCCTTGCAACCCAATTGAGATTTTCTAACTTGTGGCACTCATAGATTGTCAGTTCTCGCAGTCTTCTGAAATAATGTGGCAGTGTTTTAATCAATATGGTGTCAAGGTTGGGTAAATCCTGGAGAGTTAACACCCGCAGATTTGATACTCCCCCGTCGTCTTGATCCATCACTAGTTCACTTAGTTTTGGACATGATTCAATGTAAAGCTCTTGAAGATGTTCCATTTGATTGAAATCAGTAACATGGACCGATTTCATACGCGGGCAATTTGTTAGGCTCAATCTATGTGTTGGTTTCACCAACGGATCTGTCCTCTTCAACTTCTTCAGAACATCTTCGGTACAAATGGTAATTCCCAGAAATTTTAGTTCTTTCAAGGTATCCAGATTCAGGTTAGATACATCACGGATACCATAGTGGCTCCGAAAAAGGTTAAGGACCCGTAGCTTTAGTAATTTAGAACAATTATCGTAAGTCTCCTCGAGTGCTTCTGTTAGACTTAGATCAAGGTATCTCAACTCCTTCAAGACCCAAAACCTTCTGGGCAGTTTTGTAATTGGTGTCTGGCTTAGGTTCAGATATTGCAACTGGCATAATGGATCACATTCAGGCAGCTCTTTTATACCAGTGTTTGAGAGATCGAGAACTTTGAGATTAATCATGGATTTAAAGAATTTGGGACCGAGGCTTGTTAAATTCGGATTATTCTGGAGCAGCAAGGTTTCAAGGTTACTGCAGTTGGGTGAAAAGGAAACATGTTTAATGTCGTTAGACATGAGCGATATCCTCTTAGGCCCGTTCCATTGCTCGATATCTGGTGGGCTCTCAAGATTTTGACCAGATTGTACAAGGAAATTGTTCTCCTGTCTCATTAACCATAGACCAAAGTGGCGAATTATATTATGCAGCCTTACCTTTAGTCCAGAGTTTGTTTCTTGGAGCAAACACGCTGAAATTAGCTTGTTTATCATCACATAGCCTTTCCATCGCTCAGTTGCTAGTATAAAACCTTCAGCAATCCAGTAGTCCGCAAGCTGATGTTTCTGGATTGAACTGTACTCAGGGAACAGAGTACAGTAGAGAAAACATTTCTTGGTAGTTGAGTCGAGCTTATCGTAGCTATACTTCAATATTAGAGATATCTCGTCGACACCTCCAATTTCTCCCGAACCCATGGCCATCATGGCATATCTCCAGTCATCTGGTCTCTTTAGCCCGGCCACTGCACAGCCTATGAGATTTAGAGCAAGTGGCAAGCCCTGGCAGCTTTTAGTGATGGTCTCAGCTCGCGCCTTGATGGAATAACTAGATTGTATGGAACGCTGAGCATCAGTACTAAGATTACTAAAGAAGAGATCCCATGAAGCATGATTGTCTAACAATTGCATCTTGATCAGGCTATGTTGCGCGCCCATCTGGATGCAGACATCATGTTCGCGAGAGGCGAGAATGATCTTTGATCCATTATCGGTATTGGGTAATGGTATGCCGATATCTTCGAGCTGAAATTTCTTTCGAACATCATCAAACAGAATTACGAACCGCTTTTTTGACAAAGCCTTCATCAACAACATGGCTCGAGCAACCTCGGTGTCTGAATCAACCCACGGCAATCCCAACCGATCGACAATTGTGCGTTGGATGACCTTCACATTCAGAATCTCCGAGTTGGATACATCAATCAAAATCACCGCATGGAAATCGCTACAATCCATGAGCTGATTATTGAATGCATTTAGAAGAGTGGTCTTACCAGCCCCTCCCTCCCCCCACACACCAATGATGCACCTCTCATGGTCCTCGAAGTATTCATGGAGCTGGTTTAGCATCGAATCCATGCCAAACGTCTTTGCTACTGGTATCATATTTACCGGATCAACTGGCAGATCAACACCAACATCTGTAAATTGCTTCTCTTCTTCTATCAGGCCTTTCACATACTCGAGCTTCTTTATAATTCGCTTCCCTACCTTGCGTCGGCGAGAGAGGTTGCACCCGCAGAGCATAAGCTTATCAAATTCTTCCTCGAGTGATTTATCCATGATGATATCTTCTACTCGACTCAACCACAACTGAACTTGAGGATTAATACCCCTTTGCCTTTCAATTTCTCTGGCAACCTTAGTGTTTACTACTGTTTGAACAGCTTGTAAGTTTTCTTTCGCAGTTTTGAGAGAGAACCAATTATCTTGAACGAAGTAGGAGCGAAATTCAGCTGCGACAGCAGCCGGCACACCAACGGCATTCAAGCATTCGCATGATGAGGTAGCTAAGGCTATGCAGTCAAACATTGGGAACTGATTGAAAAGGGATGATGGTTAATTAGATGTTTTGAAACTGGTAAAAATATTCTGGTTAATATTCCTTTAAGCTGTTTGTATATATGATGGAATGGAGAACGCGGGTTAATAGTTTGAAGCCTCCAAGTTATCATGTATGAATTATTAATAATTGATTGATTGATTTTGAATGGAGGGTTTCGACGAAGCAATGTTAAGAATTTTCATATACACGGAATATTGTAAACCACGTTCGTCATTGACTTGACTTGGCCAAATGTAAAGCATTCAAGAAAGTCTGCTTACTTCGTTGTGGGGCCTCCAATAAGGCAAGTTGCGTGTTGGAATTATAGGAATTGGATTTTGTCCAAAGGTCTTTGGACAGAATCTCATTCAAAGCCAGGTTTTACCGTTTGATTTGCTTTAAGATTCGTATCAACATATCTAAAACTTAATAACTTTAAATGGATCTGTAAATCTAAACCTTCCGTGTAAATTTTAACACAGATCGGACGGTTTACAACTGATTTTGGATGAGATTTTGTCCAAAGCCCTTTGAACAAAAACTCCACCCGGAATTATATATATTATCATAAATTTATAATACAAGACAAGTACAATTAAGTTGCTTTACGAAGTACCAGAGCGTCACCTAATTTACCTATTAGAAAACTGAAAATCATATGCAAGAAATTATATATATAATACTGGATGGACCTGTTCACCTGATCGGTTTTGAGTTTTGACAATGTGCTGTCCCTTTAGAAAAGGAAGTTATTATAAACTGTTTTGAACTCTATATATAATAACACTTTTTTTTCTTTTCTTTATACAATTCAAAATTCAAAATGCTGCAATATCTTGCTTGTTTATTTTCTCAATCTAGCGAAATTGCTCTGTTGCTTCCACGGTATGAAGAGATTTTTCTGATAACAACAAAATGCAGGATTGCTTAATGGACATAATTTTTTTTAAAAAGAAATTAGGGGCTCAAGTGTGTAAAGATAAATTGGTAATATTATATTGCAACAATGGGGCCAAATAAAAAATAAAATTATTAATTAATTGATAATTTTATTAGTAAAAGAATTAGAAAAACGTTGGTACTCTGTGATTGGAACTAATAAGCAAAGAAACAATATATATACTGAAAAACGAACTTGTGGATAATTTCTAGACGTTGATTTTTCAACTTATTGATTCACATAAAAACAAAATTCAAATGTGATTTTTTTTAGCACATAAAGAAAATAACATAGATCACATCTAACGGTTTTATTTTGACTTTTAAGCTTTAAATTTTGAGTTATTAATGTTTTTAAAAAATGGAGGTATGATGGAGGCACAAAAAATAGAGGCATTTGAACCCTCCTATATATATATATATATATATATATAGAGAGAGAGAGATGGGCTGGTGCATTGCAATGCATGAACCCCCTTATGCATTGCACTATAATCACGGATTTAAAGTCCAAACGACCGATCCGAACCGTTAGATGTTTAATCCATATTGAAATGTGCTTGGAGACCAAATTTTATATTTTTTGGAATTTTTTTACTATTTATTAAGTATTTTTGAAAATTGCTGTTTTGCTGTGAACAGTAAAAAACAGTAAAATTTTCTGGACCATCAGATCAGCGACTTTCAAAATTGCTTAATAAATAGTAAAAAAATTCCAAAAAAATGTAAAATTTGGTCTCCCAAGCACATATTAATATGAAGAACAAGATGAACGGTTCGGATCGGTCGTTTGGACTTTAAATCCATGATTTATAGTGCAATGCATAAGAGGGTTCATACATTGCAATGCACCATAGCCCATCTCTCTCTCTCTCTCTCTATATATATATATAGTAAGGCTACTATGTTTTGCAAATTAAAATAGGTGTTTTAATTTACGTTCATATCTCTAATTTCAAAGTTCAAATAGTTAATTTGAACTTCTCAACATGTTCTGAATTTTTTATTATTTTTTATTTAATGAAAAACACTCATTTTGAAAACTTCTAAAAAAATAATAATAATTTCCAAAAAATGTAAAATTTGGTCTCTAAGCATATTTCAATATGAAGAACATGTTGAGAAGTTCGGATTGACTATTCGAACTTTGAAACTAGAGATATGAGCGCAAATTAAAACACTCACTTTAATTTGCAAAGCATGGTAGCTTACTCATATATATATATATATATATATATATATATAGACACACACACACAGAAGTACCTATTAGTAAACTGAAAATCATAAGTAAGAAATTATATATATAAGAGAAAAGGTTTCTGTCCACTGGGTTTTGTCCACCATTTATCCACAACCTTATCTACTCTCATCTAACTGTCTTTTTACAGTATACAAGATTCAATTGAAAATTTACAATATTATTTGAAAATTTTACAGTATACGAGATTCAATTTTACAGTATATATTTTACAGTATGCAAGATTCAATTGAAAATTCTACTGTATACAAGATTTAATTTTTACAGTATATAAGATTCAATTGAAAATTCTACTGTATACAAGATTCAATTTTACAGTATACAAGATTCAATTGAAAATTTTACTGTATACAAGATTCAATTTTACAGTATACAAGATTCAACCCAGTGCAGACGCTAATAATTAACTCTAACTGCCAATAACCGCTAATAACTAACTCTAACTGCCAATAACTTCCTATAACTGTAATTTCCAAAAATACAGTTTGAAAGTACATTTATTTTGTCCTGTTGTGCAAGTTGCAATCTTTTTCTAACTATCATGGGACCACTTCAAATAGTTGCTGAATGTTTTGTGATTAACTGATATATTTTATGTGATATATTGTATAATTATAGAGCATGTAGAAATAATTTTACAGTATTTGCGCAAGTCAAAGCTGTGGATAAATGGTGGACAAAAAGCTGTGGACAATTAGACGCTTCCTATATATAATACTGGGTGGACCTGTTCACCTGATCGGTTTTGAGTTTCGACAATGTGCTGTTCCTTTAGAAAAGGAAGTTATTATAAACTGTTTTGAACTATATATAATAACATTTTTTTTTCTTTATATAATTCAAAATTCAAAATGCTGCAATATCTTGCTTGTTTATTTTCTTCAATCTAACGAAGTTGCTCTGTTGCTTCCACGGTATGTATACCGTATTATCCAGAACTTTTCAAATTAAGTTTTCCGTGAAAAGATAAATGCAATATATCATCCAGTTTACAGTTTACTTTTTCAATTCGTTAGATTCAGGTTAGAAAAAGGTAAATAGCAAAGGTTTAAATAGCGTTTATCGCGTCATAGCGGAACAGTAAAAAAAACAACGCTATTGTTATATTGTGCCGCTATATATAGCGTGCTATAGCGCCATAACTTTTATGATCCAAAAACGCTATAGTGGGCTATTTAGAACCCTACTCAATAGAACAACAATTAACGAGAGCCTTTCCCACAGAGAAATGTCTTTTAATACTAGTTTCTCATGTAGAAGAATTTAATTAACTAGTACTGGGTTTTTCCTATTCATGATTCTACAAATTTTCATAAGATAACATGTTTTTTCTTTATATAATTCAAAATTCAAAATGCTGTAATATCTTGCTTGTTTATTTTCTCAATCTAGCGAAATTGCTCTGTTGCTTCCACGGTATGAAGATATTTTCTGACAACAACAAAATGCAGGATTGCTTAATGGACCATAATTTTTTTTTAAAAGAAATTACGGGCTCAAGTGTGTAAAGATAAATTGGTAATATTATATTGCAATCAATGGGGCCGAATAAAAAATAAAAATATTAATTAATTGATAATTCTATTAGTAAAAGAATTAGAAAAACTTTGGTACTCTTTGATTGAAACTAATAAGCAAAGAAACAACTATCTAGAACAACTAGACAATGACCAATTAGAATATTATTGATCATTCTATGATTGGTTTGAAGAATTATTGATATTAAATTTAAGTATCTCTATAATAAAGAAAGGTTTATATCCTGAATAAGACATTAAACTATAGAGAATATATCAATAATTTTATTTAAATTTGTATTGACTTTTATGACTGTCAAATATACATGGTTGTCAGCTTATTCTTTATTATTTTTAAAATTTTATAACAATATAAAGTTTCATAGCATTTGGAAAATACTCAGCAAGTTCCTGTAAGTTGTGTTTTATAAATTTTCGTGGTCCTTCTGCAGGTGAGAACTCAAAAGGAATAGCTTTTATTTAAAAATAATAAGAGCTGCTGAAAGGGACTCGGTCAACTTTGGAAATTAGGAACAGGTACTTGATAAATTCTTAGTCACACAACCATTACTTGTAGAACTAATATAGTGGTTTATACTCTTCCAGTTGGCAGTCAAGACAAGAGGAAAGCCCAACACCTAGCTTACAGCTCATGAGTTGACAGGCTGTGGGTTGCAAAGTGAGACTTTTTTTTTAGGAAAACAAGGACCAAATTTGATAAAATCTGGCGTACAAAAACTTGAGAGCATTTACATCCTTGATATTATTATATTATTAGAGTTTCTAATATGTAGCAATTTTTAATCAGTTTCAGAGATATAAGAGAGTTTTTTTATTTAATAATCTACATATATGATATTATTAGAGTTTTGTATTTGATTTGGCAATTTCTAATCAGTTTCAGACATATGAGATAGTTTCTTATTTAGATGCAGCAAGGTCTCTTATTAAGAAATTATTTATAAACTCTATACTGATCAAATGATTGGTTTAAATTATTTCTTTTTTTAAAATTTGTTGCTGACGTGACTTAATAGAAACTTTAAAAACTATTTCAGGACTCTGAGAGTTAGAAACTTTAGAGACTTTTATTTTAAAAAAATGATTAACAGTTATTTAAAAACTCATTTGAGTTGCTGAAATGTAGACAAATGTGGATCGGATGAGTTGCAAATTGTCAAAAAAAAGAGAGTTGCAAATTGAGATTTGGGGACACATAATGGAAACATTTTTTTTTAGAAGACTTAACTTAAAAAAGATATATTATCTGCTCCCTATTATATCTTCCCACAAGCATGATACATGTAAGAAAACCCATAAAATTTTCAAGTTTTATTATAAATTTATAATTATTAAGGTTATTAAAGGGACTTAATTCCCTTCGAGAAAAATATGGGTTGAAGGAAGCATTAATTTTTAAATTATAAAACGAATTTCTACAGAACTTATTTTGCATTATAAAAATAATAAATTTCATGTATACCCCTCAAAATCTTTGAAATTACGTATTCCCCCTCTAAAATTCATAATTACATATTTAGTCTTCTAAACTTCAAAAACTCACAAATGTAACCATTTTATTGTCTTTTCTATTAAAACTCATTTAAAATTTATGAAGTACTCATTTTACCCTTCATTAAATTAAAACTAATAGCATGTTTAGAAAAATGTCAGTTTTCTAATTGGTCGGTATCTGCCAACAAATGGATCATTTCAGAAGCTTACTCATGCATATACCTAAATGCCACCATGTAAACGTCAGAAGTAGATGAATGACTCATTTTTCCTTGAAAAATGTCAAATTAGAATACTGAATTTTTTCTAAAACATACTACATATATTTAATTTTTCAATAAATGATAAAATGGGTACTTCATTAATTTAAAGTGAGTTTTAATAGAAAAGACGATAAAATGAATAAATTTGTGAGATTTAAAGTTTAGAAGAGTACGTATGCATGTAATTATGAATTTTAGAGGTGGACATGTAATTTTGAATTTTTTTAGGAGTATATATGAAATTCCCTCCATAAAAAAATTGTGAGTACAAATAAATATTATTGTGAAATATTCAAGACATATATAATATAATAAACATCGTGATTAACTACACAATAATTCAATTGAAAAACACAAAAATTGTAATATTTTAAAGTGAAATTACACCTTAGCGCATCAAATATATCTTTGAATGAGGGGAGAAAAACATGATACAAGAGCAAACTGATCAGTGGTGGAACCACATACATTCAAGCTAGGGTAAATGACTGGCTATTTTTTATTTTGAAAAGTAATACTAAACTCATATATAGTTGGTTTGGATCTGAATTTTGTCTACTGTTGAAGTTGAATTTTGCATATCTCTAATTGAGTGAAAGTTTTCAATCAATGAAATTGAATATGTCGCTGCAAATTTGGTAGAGCTTTCATCAATCTATTTTGAAATATAACAACAAGAGGAATGATCTGATAGTGAGACCACAATAAACATGTTTTTTCCGAAGGAATAGGCTATATCGTTTTACAAAGTAATATCCTGAAATTTAATGTAATGTATTAAATTATTTTACAAGATTTGAATGTTCAAAAATAGACTGAATTTAATGGAAAAATCTTGTGAACTATGTTTCAAAGTAAAACTTAATTCTTCAATGATTTAGATTATTTTTTTAACTTAACAATTTTTCGATCTGATTTGATCAATTCCTACCAATTTTTTCAATTTTGATTCATAGTCAATTATCGATTCCGCTTCCAATGTTAATTATGTAATAATATATTAATAAAGAGGAGGGTTTCAATGTCTCATGCCTTTCATACCTCATCATACTTCATATTTTATATATTCGTTTTCAAAGTCTAAATTGTCGATCCGAACCGTTCAACATGATATCCATACTAAAATATGGTTGGAATGAAATTTTATAATTTTTGAAATTTTTTTACTATTTTTTAAGATGGCTAGAAAATCTTTATTTTTTTAAATGTCCAAAAACAGTGATTTTGAACCTATCTTAAAAAATAGTAAATTTTTTTCAAAAATAATAAAATTTCACCCCAGACATATTTTAGTATAAACATCATGTTGAACGGTTCGGATCAATAGATATAAAATATGAGGTATAGGAACCCTTGTCTAATATAATAATTTCAATAAAACAATAATAAATTAATAATAATTGTTTTTGCTTATCACTGATGGAAATCCTGGCTATGCCAGTTACACTGATAAAAAGTAAAGAGAGACTGAATCGAACGAATAAAATGCTAAAATATTCAAAATGAATTGTATTCTGTAAATCAGAAGATTTGTATTTTTTTTTATTTTTGCTCACTCACTATTGTGCATGAAAAATAAAAATAACAATGCATCATAATATCACCGAAAAATAATTAATTACTTTATATTTTCAATTGATCATTAGAAAAGCTTTCGATATTCTTTTAAATTATTAAAGAAAAAATGTAACAAGCATCTTGACCAAAAATCCCACAAATAAATTACAAAGAAGTTTCATAAGGTCCATTGAAAGCTACAAGCTAGTTTCATAAGGTCCATATTCAAACATAGCTTTCATAACTACCAAACCTAGCCGAAGTTAGTGGGATGGAAATTCATTAAAATTATTAACTTGACAATTTGGACAACCGTAAAAGAATATTTTATATTTTTATAATCCAATAAGTGAAATATACTATATATCTATGCATTTCATATATATAATGAAAAACGATAAATTTTTATGCTAGTTATATAGTTCATCAATTGACATGTAATTACAACGATTTATATTTAATGGCACATGATCCAATAAACATGAAATTTTAAATAGTATGAAGATGAATTTACAAATAATAAATAAAAGAAATAAAATGTCTATAATGATTTGAAAGTGTATATCAAGATTGTCCAAAAAAAATAAAATCCCAACCTACTTTTATTGAAGTAAATTAAAACCTTTAAAAAAGTTCTACTCAAAACAGTTGTGTTTCGAAATCTGAATGATTTTCGACTTAGATTTGCATCAATTGCATCAAATTTATTTCAATAAAAAACATGTTCCACAGATCCTGGAGTGGGGTTGCAAACGAATCGAACCAAATCGAACTTATCTCAGTTTGAGTTTGGTTTGAATTAATTTCGAACTAAGTTTGGTTTGAACTAATTTCGAATCGAATTTTTTACGAACTCAATTTCGAATCTTTTACGAACTTTTTTACGATAAGGAAGAGTGATTGTAGTCGCCGAAAGCAAGAGATGAAAGTCGTCTAGGGTTTTAGAACTAAGTGCGAGGGTTCTAACTTACGAGTTATGACTTATGGCTGGGTGGCCTTATGTTTTAACTTTTAAGTCATCAGCAAAAATTAACATTTCATGTTACTTTGAATTTCGAACCAAAATAGTTTGCGAACCTATTTCAAACGAACCAAGTCCAGTTTGAATTTGGTTTGAATTAATTTCATACTATTTCGAATCAAATTTTTTACGAACTTTTTCAAATCAATCTTGAATCGAAACACGAAGTACGAATTTTTTATGTAGCCCTATCGTGGAGCATACGGGGGAGCATATTTATGCATATTTAATTATTTATACACAGGTGTAAAGCTTAAGTGTCAATGTTGTTTTTAAATCGAATATTTTGTCTATTTCGATTTTTTAAATAAATTTGATTATTGTAATTATGTTACAAATTTTTTGATAATATTATTTTTATTAAGTTTAAACACATGAATTTATAAGTATTTTGAAATCTACGGTTGAAAATTGCTGAAAATAAAGTTTGAAGTATCAAAACAAATAGTATGATCGCATAACACCTGAATGTAGATATTCAGAATGAACTATGAATGCTTCACAATTCATTCCTTCATAATGTCTGCATTCAACTATTACGATACTTATAAAGAAAAATTGAGTATTTTTAATCACCGTCAGATCTACGCTAAGATGGGTGTGCTCCGCATTAAAATCCGTGCAGACCTGCTTCAATTTTCGTGTGCATAGATCTTAATGCTGATCGGACGGCACTGGAGCTAATTAAACCTAAAAGTAAATTCAATGCCCATCGAACCTAGTCTGATCTCGACCGGACAAGCCTAGAACTTGGCGTGCAAAATCATACTACAGAAAAACGCCACCTCAAGAAATATGAATTCACATCTCATAAAATAACTTAAAATTTGAGTATGAATCCAGATCGATCATTTCTGTTAATTTGGACGAATACTAAAGAGGCTTCTGAGTTTTCAAATTATCCGGATTGAGCCGGAATCGAATCGGAATTAAAAATGAAAGTTACATCAGATGATTTGAACCCAAAAAAAATAGACTGCTATCACGAGAAAGGCTGAAACAGAATCCAAGTACCAAGCTGTAGACTGCAAATCCGTATCACCCCAGGTACCTGAGGGGGTAAGTGGAAAATCCGAACCATTCTTTTAGCTTGACACAAATATTAAAGCAGACCCCCTACAATTACAACAGATCCTTGGATAGAATTAATCTGGATCGTTCGTTTTTTTAAATTGTATCTCAGGTACCTGAGGGGGTAAGCGGAAAATCCGAACCATTCTTTTAGCTTGACACAAATATTAAAGCAGACCCCCTACAATTACAACAGATCCTTGGATAGAATTAATCTGGATCGTTCGTTTTTTTAAATTGTATCTCAGGTACCTGGGGACACGGGCTCGTAGACTGCGATATGGCCGATATTTTTATTCATATCCTCGGAAAAATAAAATTTCAAACATGATCTCAGTTTTCTAAAATTATAAAATATGCTTCTACTACTGGGATTACCAGCAGTAGTGGATTTTTTTTTGTAAGTATTTCTTTATTATCGATGTTTTATGGATGTTTTTGTATTAAAACATCAATGCTTTGTAATGAAATATCGATGCATTTTTTTAAATTTTAAATGACCATAACTTTTGAGAAAAAACTAAGAGTGAGTCTATGGTACTATGCATATCACGGGTTGTTACTGTGCTACTGCTCTATATTCGAGTTTTCAAATCTTAACTGTCGATCCGAACCATTCATCTTGTTCTCCATATTAATATGTGTTTGGAGACCAAATTTTACATTTTTTTTTTAAAATTACTATTTTTTTTAGATATTTAGAAAATCACTTGATCTAAAAATTCTGAACCATTCAAAAACAGTGATTTTCAATAAATCTAAAAAAAATAGTAAACAAATTTCAAAAAATGTAAAATTTGGTCTCCAAACACATATTAATATGAAGAACAAGATGAACGGTTCGGATCGATAGTTAAGATTTGAAAACTCAAATATAGGGCCGTAGCACAGTAACAACCCGTGATATGCATAGTACCATAGACTCACTCGAAAACTAATGAGCACTTAACATTATTTCAAGAGGGGCTTGGTGACTAAGGCTAAACCCATGGCACATAATAAGCTTATGCAGTCAGAATTACAAATAAAAAAAATATCGTTTAAGATCTCAAAACTTCATTTTAAGTTTTTTATTTTACGGTTTGTTAATTTTTTCATCAAGGAATTTTATTTTACAATAATTAACATTCTAAAATTGAGTATCAATATTGTAAAAAATTACAAATTTAAACAAATTAATCATGCATGCTCCAACCATATTTTTAATTTTGTTTATAAAGTTTAAAAAAAATGAGGAGCATCATTTACCTTTTTATTAGGACTAACTGTAACATTATGCAAAATACAATTATGAAATTTAATTTAAAGTCATGTATCCGAAACTATATTTAACTTAAAATCAAAATTTTTGAAATATGTAAAGTTTCAAGAAATATGAAATGAGGAACTTGATTGTAGGAAATTATGTATAATGTTAATTAAAGTTCAAATATACATAACGTTATATAATCCGAATCTGAAAATTGAATAAATTGCAATGTATGAAGAATTTCATGGATTGCATAGTATATATATATATTATAGTAATTAAAATATAAAGAATGAATAATAATTACATTTAGGATTGATTTATAAAAACTAGAAACTAGAAGGTTGAAATTGGAAAATTTACATATAAGGCGACATACACCATTCTTATCTCATTTTTCTGCTTTGCCACGTCCTATTCATATATCTCTTTTGTTTCTCTCTCTTCGGAAACTAACAGAGAGATTCAATCTCTCTCTCTTATTGGTTTGGCTTTTGCTAATGAATGACTATAGTACTAGACTATACGGTTATTGGTAATCTCCTCTCTTTTCTATTGGATGTGGTTTCTTTCTCAACTGATTAGAGTTTGATAGTTTTGAGAAATTGAGCATTAAAGTGCTATTAGTGATAATTACTGTTAAATCGAATGGTAAAGTTTGTTATTAACAAATATTGAAGGATTTCTAGATACCCTTCTTTTCCCTCTGTTTTTCTATGTTGATTTGAACCCAAGTTTGGTACCGGCTCTAAATAGCACTGTATTAGTGCTTTGATTAATTATTTTGTTGACTATAATATTTTTACGAGATAGTTGATGTTGTTCTGAATTTTGACCCTGATACTGATCGGTACCAGTAGGTCCCCTGTTTGGTTTAGGGATCAACTTCTAAGAATAGAAAGAAAGAAGGTGGTAATTTGTAACATTGTTACTTATATGTAAAATTCCCTTGTCAGAGGGGCTATGTGCAAAGTTTTAGCCTTTAAGGCTCTGCTGAGAAATAGTTAAAAGTAGAATAGAATTGGATAAACTAAAGCTTTTGAAATATAAGTTAATTCAATTGAATCTTTGGGCTTAGTCTTGGGGATTGGTACAGGAAATGAGAAACTTATAAAAGAAGGATAAAATGAGATGGCTCATTTGAACTCTGCCTTAAAATATAGAAATGTTGGATTTGGTTTTGAACGGTTTGAACTTAAATGAGTAGACTAAAATTTATTGGATAGATACATAATGTTGGACTGATGAACACTTATATATTAAACTGAGATTGATATATATATATAAGGGGTTAAAGGTAATAAGGGAATAATTTATAAATTATGGCATTAATAAAATGGAAACTTTTATTAATCCAAGACAGGTAGTTTGATAAATATTGACATAGATATTAAATCAAAATAAATAAATGAACATATACTTAAGATTTTAATATTAAAACACATACATTGCTCTGCTATATGAAAATGTTATAAATATTGATTATAATATATATTGTTTTAAAGTAGGCATGATTACAAAAGAGTTTGATGAGATGAAATGCTCAGGAAGAACAGATCGTTAGTGACCTCACTTATGGTCCTACGATATCAGGTGCGAGGTTATTGGATTAGTCTGAGATTCATAACTAGGAATTAAATCGTAACTCGCTGTGCATTTTGAATATTTGATTGACTGCATTGATTGAACTGTTACATCATATGCATAGCCCAATATAAATGAACTGAATTGCAAAGGTAAGTCTACTGATCTATCATTTTGGTACAGTTTATAGATTGTCTGTTCTTGTTCTATTGATTGATTGAGACCACAGTAACTGAATTAATTGAATATTGAATACTGTAATTCTTGAACCTCCATATAGTGGAGAAAAATGATTAATATATAAATCAAAGTCTAGATCGCTACTAGACTTTGATCCAGGATCCTTATGCGCATATGGTGAATGGCCTCAACTGAACCCAGTACCGGTTGGGTAGAGGATATTGTAAATGACTGAATGATTATAAACTGTGGTAAATGTCTGTTTACTGGTCACTACCTATATGGTGTGGCTATATTGATATTATATTGAATTGCATTATCGTTGAACTGAATTGTTGAAATTGAAATGTCTGACTATGAACCAGAACTGTTATAACGGTATAAGCCTAACACTACAGATAATTGATATGAGTAAAGACAGACATGGGTTTATGGTGGGCGTCTACATAGACAAGTGGGGTGGTATCTGTTAGTGTTACCAGACTTAGCGGTTGTAAAGATTAGGTCCCAAATATTCCTGTTCTCAGTTATTTGATTTCCGGTTAATGTTATATGTATTGATTTCCGATTGGTTATTGATGTTGAGCATTTGCATTCGTCATTATAGAACTGAACTGATAATTTCTCGTGCGGTGATTTCATTCTGAATATGGATTTCCTTCGAATCCAATAATCTGAGTGGCAATCAGCACTGAGAAATAATTTATTATTTCTCACTCGTTTCCCCTTGTGGGTTACAGGTTTATTATACGAAGATAAAGAGCGCTTCCGGGTAATTGACAGCAGGGTCACCTAAAGGTTTGGGATTTGAGTTTATTGTATCTGACAGGGTGCAGATAATATATCTCTAGCACCATCCACTATAAAATGTCAGATAATTATTGTAAATAAATTGGGATGTAGCAAAAATAATGGATGCTATTGCTAATGCATAAAAAGATCCATGCCTTATGTTACGTATATTATTATGGTAAATAGACGCGGTAGGAACTGTCGCACCTCCGAATCGGGGGTGTGACACTAACTAATACAGTATTTCTATTTTGTTCTGTCATCACTCATCAGACTTATATATTGTGGGGTTAATATTGACATAACAAAATTTATAATAAATACTGTGTTCATTAAACGAATAATTTATGTAATTTTACTTCTCAATTAATCTTGTCAGTGGTAAGAACATTTTTCGAATTTTTAGAAAACTAAGGACAATTTTGAATTTTTCTTTTTTTTATAAGAATAAATGTTTTGGGAGATATGGTTTTCATCACGAGATTATCGCTAATCAGCTTGTCACAATAAAAAGATTATCGCTAATCAGCTTGTCACAATAAAAAGATGCCTAATCCCTATATACAGGGGTGGCAACCAGCTCGGCACAGCTCGTGATTAGTTTGTCACAATAATCGAACGAGTTGAGTGAACTGAGGTTAAAAAGTCGAACTAGAATCTTAATTCATAATTGAATTTGAACCAAACTGGTTTGTTTGGCTCGCTATGTTTTTTTGAGCTACTATCATACAAATAAAAAAAATTGATAATGAATCTCATCAAACAAAACATCAAATATTTATTTATAAGTGCAGCTAATTACTAGAACAAAATAAATCCATCAAACATAACAATTTATAGGATTACAATAATGCATAAATAATTAAATATTAAATAAAAAAAAACAGCAAGTTGAATCGAATTTTGCAAGAAGCTGAAAAATTTTCTTGACAATCTTTTTTATATTTTTATCTGAAATCCGTAGGTATATTCATTGAAATTAAAGGGACAATTACATGGAACAGTTACTGGTAAAAGAAGGAATTCTAAGAAACTGATAAAAACTATCCCTACTAAAGCTGAGATTTTCATCCTGTTTAGAAGAAAAAACTACTACTTACTGATTATAGCTAGATAGCCCCTAAAAACTCCTACTAGTGAGTCCTACTTATTGTTTTTATTCCAATCGAACTGATTCCAATCAGTCAATTCATCCAGTAAATTACAAACAACTTACAACAAGTACAGTAAATTACAAAATTCTTCTCTCTATCAGTATCCATCTAGAATCATTGATTTTTATAAATAAAAAATTCTTCTCTCTATCAGTATCCATCTAGAATCATTGATTTTTATAAATAAAAAATTCTTCTCTATCAATATCAAAAACAAACAAGTACAGTAAATTACAAACAACTTACAACAACTCAAGATTTTATTAATGAAAACAAATACGAAAAATTAAACACAAACTAACATACTAATTTCTGAGGAAGAAATCTATTGCAAATTCAAATTAATACATAGACTGAGTACAACACATAAATATAAGAGCACCAGTAAAGAAGTGCATAGTACGATCGATCAGTTCTTCTTGCTATATTATATTTGACTATGCTGCTTGAACATTGCTCACAAGCTCCAAAATCTTATCAGACAAAATTCGAATTTCATCGTCCTTCCGAGTGCGAATCACCTCACCTAGCTCTTCAGCATTTTTCCTGACATTCTCTCCGATCTCTGACCAGAGAATTTGTTTAATTGATGCAGCCACGTCTTTTCCAGTAAAATTCCCGAGGCCACGTTGCGGGATTTGTACTCCGATACCGAGGTTTACTATTAACTGAGCGTTCATCGGTTGATCCCAATCCATTGGCAGCGCTAACATGGGAATGCCAGCGTGCATTCCTTCAATCACCGAGCTCCAACCACAGTGTGTTAAGAAGGTGCCAAGGTTAGGATGAACCAGGATCTTTCGTTGCGGGGCCCATGAGGTGACCACGAGCCCTCTATGTGGACCTACTCTCTCCACCAATCCATGTAGCAACGCCTTAGCTGACATTTCATTTGTTTCTTCACTATCACCTTCATCACTCTTTTGTTTAATTTTTGGAAAGCGAGCAACCCAAATGAAACAAGCACCACTGAGCTCCAAACCCAGAGCAAGTTGCTCCATCTCCTTGTAAGGCATGAAACACTCGCTACCAAATGACACAAACACCACAGACCTCCTCTCTCTCTGGTCCAACCAGTGCATCACCTTCTCTGCATCATGGTAATCACCAGGAGAAACGCTACCAATGTCTGGAATTAAGGGCCCTGTCAGAACCACCTCCTTCCCGATAAGTGTTGAGAGGTAGTCAATATATTTCGACTCAACTTCACAAAATGACCTTGCGATGACGAAGTCTGCGAGCTGCCAAGAAAGAACAACAGTCTCAATTATGCGTTTAATATTCAGTTCATCTCCTGAGGATCCCTTCTTTTCTCTTCGATTATCTTTGGTTTGATGGATTTCAGAAAATGGGAACTCTTTGCCAGGTGAAAAGTAACTATGCATAGCATAAGACCCCGCAACGGTACAACCGATGTACACCACAGCTGGAATATTGCGTTGGCGTGCTTGTTTTGCTGCCCATGGTTGAAAAACATCAAAAATAACGAGGTCAGGTTTTACTTTTTCTAGAATTTGCGCGAAGGTTTCTTCAGACTGTGCGAAGGCCCGACTGAGAATCGGATTTAAATGTGATGGTAAGTGTTTTGTGGTATGCAAATGAGGAGGTAGCCCGGCTGATTCTGGAAGGTGAAGCTCTATCAGGTTTATGCGGGTTTGAGGTGGTGAAAGCTGGTTAAGATTTTCTGTAATGGATTTTAGAATGATAGGAGTAGAGCAAAAATGAATAGATAGATTATCCAGCTGTTGAGTTAGCCTCTTGCCTAGCTCTAGGTAGCGGTTTGCATGGCCATGGGCAAGCCACGGTAGCAGCAGCACACTGAGATTCTTCTTTCTGGAATTATCCATGGACTAGATAGGAAGGTGCAAAAATATAAGAAGAACAAGGCGAAGAGGTGGTGCTCTACTTATATTAGATCGTATTTGATTTTTTTGAGCTTTACGGCTCGTGCATTGAAGATTTGGGTTGTCCGGATTCTAATTAGTCGGTCCGGATTGGAACAAATTATTTTATATCAAAGGATGCCGACTCCTAGTGCATGTTTTATAATTTTCAAAGCCCGTCGGCAAACATTAATTACATGTCCTAAAAAGTCATGCTCTTCCATGCAAAATATTTAATTAGGAATTCTCACCAGTAGCCACATGAGGCAAGTACTGTCTTCAAGGATACTCTTGCTTAACTTTTACCCGTTTAACTAACCGAAAAAAAAAATCCTTACATGCACATGTTCATACCCAATAAATTACTTGAAAAAAAAATGTATTCATATATACTAGTCTTATTAATTAAAATACAACATGGATAGGGTACACAGTTAAAATGGTATCATTGAAACCTCTGCTCACATCTGACATCTCTCTTATTTCTGGAATGGAAATATCTTGATCCCCAAATGGCACGTTGTTTGTGGAATTAAAAATAGTGGAGGAGGAAGAATCCAATTTGAGTTTGGATAGATGATGTTTTTTTTTCTTAGAAGCATTTAGGATAGAAATAAATTGGCGTCTTAAATCTTTTTGTGGGCTCTGAAGTGAAACTATATTATTCGAGGAGTCGCCGATTTTTTTTAAAATAATTAATTACAAAATTACATCGTTATAATTTCAGAACTTAAAATAGACAGAACAGACGAGTTTCACTGAAACAATCAGCACAAAAAAAAATGATACCGAAGATTTTAATCTTTAATTATATGATCTCCTCATCAAATACTACTTTTATTCGGCCACAGATAACCTTTATTTCTTTATTTGAAATAAGAGCTATTTATTCCAGCAGCCATATATATCTTGTTTAGATAATTTTTCCAGAAATTGGGCAAAGTGTTCCCATTATTTTTTTTATGTTTAGTAGGAAAATAGTTAAGAAAGAACAAAAAAAAGTTGTCTATTTTTTCAAATCTGATTTTTAAAATTTAATCCTATTACCGTATGAATAACTTCTTTGAATTGAGAAATAGCTTTCATGGCGCCTACTTCTACTATACATATTTGAAAGTTACAACATCTTACAACAATTTGGTTTTGTGATTTTCAAAGTCCAAATAGTGGATCCAAACTGTTAAACATGATTTCTATATTAAAATGTTCTTTAAGATCAAAATTTATATATTTTTTAAATTTTTTTTACTATTTATTAAGTATTTTACAAAACTGTTGTTTTTAGACAATTATGGACCACTGAAACATAACAGTCTTGTAAAATACTTAATAAATAGTAAAAATATTTAAAAAAATATAAAATTTATTCTCTAAACACATTTTAATATAGATATCATGTTGAACGATTTGGATCGACTGTTTAGACTTTGAAAATTTGATAGGGTGGAAATCAATGCTAATAATATTTATAACCCTAATTTCTACTTACTGTTGATTCACAAGCGCATGAATCTACCTTGTCGTATAGATTGGGGTGTCAATCCGCAGGGATGGTGTATTAAGATATCTAAGATGCAAACTAAGGTCTAGGTTATCGGTTCCTTTAGGTTAATTGGTTTTGTTTAGTTGGTTGATTGTTGGTTTCTCAGTTGTAATATTGAATTACAACAAAGAATTGATAGTAGTTTAAATGTTTAGAAGATGGGCTTCTAGGGAATCAAACATTCTATCATTCAAACTTGTTTAATCTAGGTTCTGGTTGTCATAACAATAGCGCACGGTTCTGTCACAATCCGCATGCTATTGCTAATACCTATCAGTTGCAAAGTTACTCAATAGTATGTGGCTCTGTCACCATCTGCACACGTTTTGGGTAAATTGTACACAGTCTAGTTTCAACTCCAGTCGGAATCGTACACAGTCTGACCACAACCGTACACGCCCTATACTGTTATCTCTAAGATCTGAGAGTTGCTAATCCTATTCTAGTGCTGATCTCTGGATCAGACTCACAGCACCCTAACTGAGCAAGTACCCTGTCGAGTACTTTGTAACTTAGTAGCATTAATATCAATGATAAGTCCTAATTACTAATATTACAAAAGGGTTAAGTTCACTTGGTCGGTCATTCCTCTAACATTTGGTAATAACAATAATTAAGATTACCCAACTATCAGTGATGGAATGCGACATTCGTCTGCTAAACCACTTCCCAATAGGTTTCTTGATTGTGGTTCGGATACAAGCAGTCAACGGGCCAGTCTATTCTACTTATACCTAGGATAACTTATGTTATTCAGATATTGGTTAACCCCAATTAGGTATGGGTGGATTGTACACTCCACGCATATGAGGTCACTTTAAGCACACAATAAACAAGATCATAAGACATAAAATCTCAGTAAGAATTCAGATCATAGTGCAAAAATAATATAAATGAACAACTAGAATAAACTCATAAGAATTCAAGATTACGTGTCTTCACCCTAAAATAGGGTTACTTAGCCGCTCATGGCGGGTTCAACAACAAAATAAACAAAGTACATAAAGAGGGAGAGCAATAAAAAAAGATGGAGGGAGAACATCTATGCTGCCTCTTATCTCATGCACGTCTTCACGCCTTGTTTCTTCCTTCTCTTCTAGTTGAGACTTTGCTATTCCTTAGTGATTTCCGTTTGCATAGCCTCCACTAGAGTGAAACCCTAGTTCTAAGTGCTCTCAGATGTGTATTGTATTCTGTGATATGTCCATAGTGAGAGTGCTCTTTTCTTCTCAGGTGTTCATTTGCTTAAATAGGCCTTGATTGGGAAGTTAGATCTGTAACTGTTGTTCTGGCAGTTTTTATGTGCGGATGTCAAAATAACATGCGGTTTGGCTGAGATCCATACGGGTGGCATAACCGTCTGCGATAGCGTCTCTAGAATAGCATGCAGTTGAGCTAAGATCTGTGCAACAATGCTTCTGGATAGCATGCAGATGATGGCATTCGTGCGCCTGAGGCTGAGGTGTCAGAATTGCGTGTTTTAAGCCTGTTTTTGCTCCAAAATAATTGAAAAATCTGCAATTATCTAAAATCAAGTGAAATAACGTAAAAAAATCTGATTCTCTAAAAATTAAGCAATTGTAACTCGACAAATGACCAAAATATATGATAAGTGATAGGGAAAATCATGATAAATTTTAACCCCTATCAAAATTATAATATTTAATTATTGTAAGATGTTGTAACTTTCAAATATATATATATATATAGAGTACGGCTAACGCGCTTCCTCTAGCATATGGGCTGAAATGCTTCTGGTGGAAATTTGAAATTTCAAAATCCAAAAAGTCGATCTGAACCGTTCATCTTCTTCTCCATATTAATATCTGCTTGGAGACCAAATTTTACATTTTTCTGAAATTTTTTACTATTTATTAAGCCACTTTGAAAATTGCTGATCCAACGGTGGCTTACCAAACAGTAAAAATCAGAAGCTACCGTTGGATCAGCGATTTTCAAAATGGCTTAATAAATAGTAAAAAATTTCAGAAAAATGTAAAATTTAGTCTCCAAGCAGATATTAATATGGAGAAGAAGATGAACGGTTCAGATCGACTTTTTGGATTTTGAAATTTCAACTTTCCACCGGAAGCATTTCGGCCCATATGCTAGAGGAAGCGCGTTAGCCGTACTCATATATATATATATATATATATATATATATATAAGTAAGGCTTGGGTGTTATGGATAGCATAGAGGGCTACGGTGCTACGGCTCAATATTCGAGTTTTTAAAATCCTAACGGTCGATCCGAATCGTTCATCTTGTTCTCCATATTAATATGCGTTTGGAGACCAAATTTTACATGTTTTGGAAATTTTTTACTATTTTTTTAGATAGGTAGAAAATCAAATATCTGAATGGTGCAGAATTTTTTAGATCAAGTGATTTTCTACCTAGCTAAACAAATAGTAAAAAAATTTCAAAAAATATAAAATTTGGTCTCCAAATACATATTAATATGGAGAACAAGATGAACGGTTCGGATCGACCGTTAGGATTCTAAAAACTTGAATATTGAGCCGTAGCACCGTAGCCCTCTATGCTATCCATAGCACCCAAGCCTTACTCAATATTTGAGTAAGGCTTGGGTGCTATGGATAGCATAGAGGGCTACGGTGCTACGGCTCAATATTCAAGTTTTTAGAATCCTAACGGTCGATCCGAACCGTTCATCTTGTTCTCCATATTAATATGTATTTGGAGACCAAATGTTACATTTTTTTGAATTTTTTTACTATTTTTTTAGCTAGGTAGAAAATCACTTGATCTAAAAAATTCTGCACCATTCATATATTTGACATTTTACCAAGCTAAAAAATAGTAAAATTTTTTCAAAAAATGTAAAATTTGGTCTCCAAACACTTATTAATATGGAGAACAATATAAACGATTCGGATCGACCATTAGGATTTTGAAAACTCGAATATTAAGCCGTAGCACCGTAGCCCTCTATGCTATCCATAACATCCAAGCCTTACTATATATATATATATATAGAGGAGGGTTCAAATGCCTCCATTTTTTGGTGCCTCCATCATGCCTCCATTTTTTTAAATTTTAATAACTCAAAATTTAAAACTTAAAAGTTAAAATAAAACCGTTAGATGTGATCTATATTATTTTCTCTATGTGCTCATAAAAAATTATTACATTTTAATTTTATTTTTATGTTAATCAATAAGTTCAAAAATCAACGTCTAGAAATTATCTACATTAGTACGTTTTTTACAAGCTCTTGATGACTACCCAAATAAAATTGAAATGTCATAATTTTTTACACGTGCGTAGATAAAATGATGTAGATCATATCCAACGGTTTTATTTTGACTTTTAAGGTTTAAATTTTGAATTATTGGAGTTTTAAAAATGGAGGCATTTGAACCCTCGTCATATATATATATATATAGAGTAAGGCTAAGATCAAAGTGGTAGTTCCTGAGCTTTGGTGCTACCAATTCGTTTTTCAATTTTTAAAGTTCAAAACGTCGATCCGAACCGTTCAAGTTGTTCTCCATATTAAATTGTGCTTGGAGACCAAATTTTACATTTTTCTGAATTTTTTTACTATTTATTAAGCCACTTTGAAAATCGTTGATCCAACGGTGGCTCAACAAAACAGTAAAATCAGAAGCCACCGTTAGATCAGCTGTTTTCAAAGTGGTTTAATAAATAATAAAAAAATTCAGAAAAATGTAAAATTTGGTCTCCAAGCACAATTTAATATGGAGAACTGATGTGAATTTTACTACACAAGTAATAAATCCTAATTTCCGCTCAATTCGGTTGCAAGTGTACAACCTTGTCGAGTAGTACTTAGGGATCGTCTCCACAGGGACAAGTTGGAATATTAACTCTAACCTAACAATTTAACTTAGTAAAAGAAAGTAAAAAGGTTTTTGTTTGTTCAATTGGTTGGTTTGATTGCGATTAAACTAAATTAAACTAAAGTCTTAAAGCAAAATCTGAGTTTTTAACAAGTATGAGAAATTAGGGTTTCTTAGGGTTCCTATGCACTAGTGTTACGACTAATTGGTTTATTAGATTTGTTCTTTTAGTTATGAAGGCACAGTTGGGTGTTGTAGGTACAAAGGGATATCTCTATATTAATACCATCTTTAAATTAGAATAAACGTCACCTCTCGGTACTAGGCTACCCTAATCTAAAGTCATTAAGTTCTTACTGTCCTAATAAATCTAGAAAACTATCTTTCACCTCTCGGTACTTGGCACAATTTTCTAAACTATTAGGTTAAGCCCGTATAGGACAAGCGTCACCTCTCGGTACTTAGCCTATCAAATACCCTATTCCTTATGATCTGGACCTAATATTCAATATCTCAATTGCAAATACCAAATCCTAGGGTTTCATGTGATTTCGATTAAGTCCTCACAATCAATTAAAATAAAGAATAGATCACAACAAAGAACAAGAATATATAAAATAAAACCAACTAAATCATAACAAAAGTTTCAAGTACAACCCTAATCAACCCTAGAAAAGTCCTTAGCCAGTCATGGCTAAGATACAAATCAAATCAAGAGAATAAAAGAGTTCCAAAGGAAAGAAAATAATAAAACCGGTTGATCAATGATGATCTCTTCTTCCTTCTTCTCTCTTATAGCTTTTCCTTGCTCTTCCTTGTTGAAACCCTAGAAATTCTGCCTAAGAAAAACGTCCCTAATCTGTTCTACAAGTTCCCTTTTTATAGCCCCCTCTAAAACCTAAAAATAGATCTCCAAAAATAGCAAATTCGGGCTCTGAACCGCCTTATTGCGGACCGCAATGAGTGGAGGCAATTGATAACTTCGCGCAAAAACACTGTAGAGGTTATTGCGGGCCGCAATAACTGTTGGCAGAAGCTCCAATCTTCGTGCTAACTCACCCGTTTTGCTTCGTTAAGCTCCAAACACTTGATTACCTGTAGAACAAACATGACTAGGGCAGTAACTTGAACTTTTGGACATTTCTAACCTAATTAAACCTAATCTAATCAAAACTTGGCTTAATTTACATAACAAACCCTAGGTTTCAATAGATACAATTCCATCTTATCAAGAACAACTTGAACGGTTCGGATCAACATTTTGAAATTTGAAAATTGATAAATGAATTGGTAGCACCAAAGCTCAGGAGCTACAACTTTGATCTTAGCCAATCTCTCTATATATATATACTCATATATATATATATATATATATATATATATATATATATATATATGTCACACCCCAAACCAGGAATTCTAGATTAAGGTGTCATCAACCTCGCCTCGTGCTTAATTAATCATTAAGCACGCAAGGCTAATCATAAATAATAAATCAAACAGCAGCGGAAGCAAAATAATATCAATATCAAGCATCAGTCACATAGCAAATAAATAAACATACAAATACATAACATATAATTCGACCCATCTCGGATCCAAATAACACCATCTATAGAAGGGGATACATGATATATCGAGCCCGTATATATAACACAGGAAATACGGGACTCGTAAACCTAATCAAAAGCCAATCCCTAACTAGGTCAAGTGGTGTGGCCCTCGGGGACAGCTCCTGACATCTCCTGCTGCAGACTGCCAGAACCTGTACCTAAAACCCACGAAACAACTTGTGGGTGAGCGACGAATCGCCCAGTATGTGACCCAGAATTATCCCCTCAGGGATCCTCTACGGTCAAAGCACTTTTATTTATATAAATTTCGTACAGTTATGAATACAATTAAATATGCACAAATGTAAACGTATCTCAATATCTAATAGTCATAAAACACTTTTTATTAATTTCATGATGCGATTGTTCTAATATGCCAACATGCAAAATAAACCCAAAGTCAAAAACACAATATCAGATAGTAATCAATTCGGAGTCCAGTACCAAAGCACTGTGTGAACAAATATAATAATAATAATATTACAGATTTAAGTAAATCACCCCGTGCTGTGCCAATAGGATAAAAAGAATCTGAATGATATAATCCAAGGACTGTGATCAGGGAACAATGATACACGTTGCCTAATGACATCGCGCATTGCCCACAAGATTAGCATTACACTAGCACACTAGCCGATGGTTATACCTTTACCAAAAAGAATCTGAATAATATAATCCAAGGACTGTGATCAGGGAACAATGATACACGTTGCCTAATGACATCGCGCATTGCCCACAAGATTAGCATTACACTAGCACACTAGCCGATGGTTATACCTTTACCAAAAAGAATCTGAATAATATAATCCAAGGACTGTGATCAGAGAACAATGATACACGTTGCCTAATGACATCGCGCATTGCCCACAAGATTAACATTACACTAGCACACTAGCCAATGGTTATATCTAAATCCGGTGTGTTATCTCGCCTAAACGATTCATCAACCAAACATATAAAATAGGAGAAATCATACAATGCAAGTCGTAAAATAAGTCAATCAAAAGTAGTGCCAGCCTCGAACTGGTGCACTAAAGTGCCACGGCCTCGAACCGTGCAACACAACGCCACGGCCTCGAACCGTGTAGTGTAATTGTTGTACCATAAAAAGTTGCCAATTAAATAAATGGAGAATTGGTAACTATTTTAAACACTCGAAAGATGCTAAATGTGCATGAAATCTTCCCAAGATGAAAAGAAATGACATATTAGAATTCATGACAATATTCTATATGCAAAACAATGAATTTTGATATTTTATACAAGTTCTAACTCCAAATGGTTGAAGAGTTGTGAATTTTCAAAGGAAACGCTGATGTGGCAAATTCTGATTGGTGCCACATGGCATAGTGTGCTCATAATGTTTAATCTGAACGATTGGGTGCACAAACTTGGAGATCTCTAATAAAAATGATGAAATGGAGAGTTCCAATTGGTTTTGAAATGGAGAAGATTGATGCATCCATTTGTATATATGCTCACGGTTTAAAATGAGGAAAACGAGATTAATGGGCTGCATGAATTAAATAGAAGAAGCCCAATTAAATTCATTGAGTACGTGCCGCTTGGAAATTGATCAAGGCCGAACCAAAGTTGTTTGCTGCGCAGGCCGAACTGGGCCTTTACAATTTCGGTGGTTCAAACCAGAGGCGCAACTTATGTCTCACCATTAATCTGACCAATGGGACCCTCAAGCCCTCAGCCAATCAGCATTGAGCTTTCGTTGAAATTGAATAAAAATGGTCACGCGCCTTGTGCTGCCTCTAGCCATGCGCGCGGTTCATGAAAGACCCTCCATCGGGCAGCCTCATGGCTCATGTTGCACCAAGCCCATGTGAATTAAAAAGATCTTCATCTCCAAATGCTCAACGGCATGGTGAAGGAAACAGACAATACGTAAGGACAGTAGCTGGACCTGACCTCTGCGCCTCTTGCCTCCCCACTGCCTTCAAACATAGCCGTTGGATGCCCTCAAGGATGGAGATCATGCCAACACATTGAGTCATGCCAAAGATACGGCCAGCTCATCAATCCAGTCCATATTCCCTTTGCACGTCAGCCGTTCGATGAAATGAATGGTCAAGATGAAGATGCTAAAACCAAACCCTAGAGTTGCCCTAGCCCATAACCTATATAAGGAGCACCCTGGACCCCGAATTCAACACACAGACACACAAGATAGATAGATAAGAAGAAATACACAGAGAGAGATAGATATAGGCAAACACCTTGTAATACACAGATATACACAGATTTCTCTCTCTCTCTCAACTCATATTCAAGCTCTGTGCTTTTCTGCAAATTAATAGGTATAGATAGCATAGAAGACGCCTTGATGGCTGTATGATGTATTAACTCCCTTGGTGAACAAAGTTTGTTTGAAAATTTCTTCCTTTTCTTGCATTTCTCTTACTTTTTGTTGTGCATTACTTTGATCTCTCTATTCTCCAGGATCTGACCCTCAATCTTGCTATTTTGAGGTGTGAAAGAGAGAGCTCTGTGCCATGGCACAGAGCTTGATGATCTAAGCTTCTTCTTTTTCTGCTTCTTTCTTTTTTTTATGGATTTCCTTTTCCTTTCTTTTCTTTTCTTTACACATGGATCTCATTTAAAACCTTTCTTTAATCTAAGATAAAGCAAATGAAAAGTAAGAATGCAAGTATTGAGCTTTACAGTTCTATTTGCATTGGAGCTTCTCAAATGTTTTATTTTTAGATTAGGAAAGCAAAACAAATAAAAAAATAAGTGACAAACCTTTTAATTCCTTTAAAATAATCTTAGTTGAGAAGATGTAACTGTCGAGCCTTATGGTTCCTCTTGCATCCAATCAACTAGGGTTATTTTGCAAACAAGGAATTAAAAGGTCAAAAAAATATGTAATAGACAGGTACAGTCAGGTTGAGCCTTACGGTTTCCCTACTGTCACCTTTGAATGGGCCTATATGCACACTAGAACTTGATCTCAGACATGGACACATGCTATGATGCATGAAATCTGAGTTTCAAGGGAATATGCTGTGCAAATGGTGAGAGGAGAAGGGTATGGTTTGCACATAAGCATCGGTTATGCTGATCCTGGCTGTGTGTATGACTACCCAATGATCCCTCAATGATTTCCCCTTTAAAAACAAGAAACAACATGTAGAAATATGATTTCTCAACAACTCAGGGGCCTCCCTGCAAAACTGTCACCATGACAGAGAATTTGATGCTCAGCTGAGCTTGATACTTTGAATCTGAAAACCTTGATCTCTTATTTTGGAGTTTTGATCTTATTCTCATATTAACATAGTGGCATTGAAGCCTTAAAATCTGTTATGGACTCAAACTAGAATTCATATCATGACCAAAAGACCTTGTACCAGTCTCTGGTACCATATCAAGTATTAGCTCAGTGGTTAATCACATAAACAATCCAACTGGTACAATGCAAAGGGCTAAAAACAATAAAATGTGCTGTTCTGATAAATCTGACGATTCTGGCAAATACAGGGACTGAAATGAAAAATGGATTTCACAGTTGAATAGAGGACTCAAAAACACATGGGATAGACACAAATTTTACATTTCTCGGATTTTTCTATGATTTTCTATGAATTTCCAAAGTTCAGATTTTAAAGGGCAAAAATGCAGAAATAAAACTGCTAAATTGACTTTCATACCCCTGACATGAATAAATTCCTAGAAATATGAATAAATTCCCTAAAATCATAAAAATTGGAACACAAGCTCCTGACATGATCCTCTTTGACTCTGTAAAATAAAATTCATAGCTTATGTATGAAATTCATGGATAAAGGGATCAAACAGATCTGAATATACATGGCCATATAACCTAAAACTTACCAGAATCCAACCCAAGTTAAATTGATGTTCCTGCAACATGTCACCATCTCTGAAATGATTTAAATGACTCTGAAATGATTTAAATGACTCCTCCATGTATTTGACCTAACCTAAAATCATCTGTACCGATCAATGGTATCAAATCGGTACTGGAACCGAAACCCTTAAAACCCAAATTATGCTCAAAGATCAATGAAACATAAATTGAACTCCTGATTACCTGCCCATGTCACTGATGAATTCAGTACTGAATCACCGAAGAAGGAGAACCAATGTCATGCTCCAGTGTCATCCCATGCCATACCGATACCGTACAGGTACCAAATCAAGAAAGATAAGGATCAATCATGCTCAGGTCTTCACCGAGCTCTAAATTGATGATTGTATAGCTTCATACACTTCTCCAAGACGTCAAACAAGTCTCCAATTGAAGAAAATCTCAACCAAATCAGAGAAATTAAAATCAAACCTCATCGGTACCGATGGACTCATACCTCTGCCGGAACCATAACTTCCGACGATCTCTGACCTTCGCCGACAAGTGACTCAACGTGTTCCTGAGGGAAAGGCGATGATAACTGCAGCGGCCTGAGGTCTTCCATGGCCGGAGTACCACCGGAGAGATGAGCCCTAATCGGACTGGACGTGTCCTGTGCGAATCAAGTTCATCAGAACCCGCACGGATATTGACGCAATGAGATATACTTAACGGAGATGTTAAATGAAATTTAAATTAAAAACACGAATCGCCAAGCACCATAATCAATCCAAGGGCCGAAGTTTAAAATTACAACCAACGGATCCCGACAATCGGACCCCACATGTCATAAAATCATTCGGGCCGTTCTGCACGAGTTTTGACACAAGCCCAATGTTTATTTAAAATTAATGTCCAAAGCCCAAATCTAATCTCTGAGCCCATATCTCAAAGCATAGCACATGTCTTGAAGCATTGCATCCAAATTTTAAAGCCCAAATAATGATCTAATGGCTCTTAGTCTCTCTTAATAATTAATGAAAGTTATTTTGCACATAAGTCCCTCCGACAGTTTGAAATATGCACCGAAGTCCTTATTTATTTGCAAATATGGTCCTGTCTTAGTAAAATCATCATAAAGAGGTCCATGACAGCCCATATTCTACTCTAAACCTTATCAAAACCTCAAATTACACACCCAAGTCCTTCAGAATTTACAAATAAACCCTTGGAACATAAAAGCCTTCATAAACAAGTCCTTTTTGACCATAACTTTTTCATACTAAGTCCAAATCAACTCAAATCGGTCCCAAATGAACCCAAATTCAATTCTCTATGATTCCAAATAATAATTGAACATATCCAGGTCCCAGCCATAATCTGAAATGACCAAAATGCCCCTCTCTTGACATATTTTTATAAATAAAAATATAAAAAATGATATTTAAATGCTCCTTCCAAATTGAAAACACATAAATAATATTTCTCATGTACATTCTCATGTTTTGAATACGAAATCCATATTTTCATGCATATATCATGGTAACTGACCAAAAAGAAATCCAAAGTCAAATGAGAACCAACCACATGACCAAAGTAAACAATACATGAGCCTCCTTTTAGCCCCATTATTCAGTTCACAACCCAAAGGCACAAATCCTGGAATGCATGAAGTGTTCAGTCTGACTCGAAAGGTCTTTCTGATGTAATTAACGGCGGGGGCTTGCGCCCGTCGGGAGTTAAACGTCCTCACAATCGAAAATAATAAAACCTCCGACAACTGATCATGAACGTAGGTTGTCACAATGGGTGAACCAGAAGGAATGCAGAAAGAAATACCCAGTGGATGCCTTCCCCTGAGTTCGGTGACCTGCTCATGAACCAGAGCGCTGAACCCAGTTGGGAGCATTTCCACTCACCCACACATAAAACCAGCACTGTTAGCTAACCTGACGCCGTGCAACTTTCTGCGCCCTACAGTAATATCAAGGCTGTCAGTCCAACTGCGCAGCCCTGAAACAATGCCATCGGGGCCTCGAACCACCGATGGGGTAACCCGTCCTAGGCATGTAGCTCCTAATGTAGGTGGGGAATCGTTCGTACATCCGGACTCGAACCGGTGCACGTAAAAATGTAAAATGAGACGAAAAGTATATAGATCCAACTAGTACATATAATATAAATCCTAAGACCATCCGAGAATCAAGTGACACTCGGCTCAGTGGCTGTCGGGCCGTCCCATACCAAGTGACACAAGACGGAACTAAGTCACTCGGCCCTGCTCATCTCTCACCAATGCATGCATATGCACGTACAATAATAATAATATATTGTCTTCTACAAGAAGAAAACAACTAGTATCATAATATTCTAATAATATAAATATAATATTATTTAATTACTCTACTCCTACAATACAGTAAATTCAGGTTTTTCAGGGTTTATGCAATTCTACCTATAGCGCAGAAAGGATAAACATGCTCTAAAGTTTTAATGCAACTACTTAAAATAAAGTGCGGATGTCAGGTCAGATGGATCGACTGGTAAGAGTACGCCCAGGAAAGAAATAATTCAGATATCCCACACCTGTAGGGCTAGAGTCTCTGTGGCTAACCCTCAGCGAAGTCAGCGTGCTTCGCGTATGCTCCAAACCGCGGGTCAGCTGGATCAGTCCACAGATCAGACTCGTACTGAATTTGCGGATCTGAAATTACGTAATTATAACCAATTAAGATCTACTCTAATTTTTTCTAACCCTCGCCCCCAATTAATGTGTAAGTCAAATTCTCGATTATTTCGATTTTATAAAACTTACCGATTCAGTCAGTCTGACTGAACTGGTTGGTCAGATATTAATTATTTACTTTGATCTAAATTAATATAATTTAATTCTAAAATAATTTATATTTCCAATGATTTAATTTGAAGATAAATTGCTTGTAAAAATTCTAATGTCGAAATATTCGCAAAAATAATCATTTGTTAGTTACGAAAATTTTAAACGTGTCTTACCTATTAATATATCCTAATTACTTATCTATTTGATTTATTTTAGCTTAACTCTAATTATTTTAAATCGGTCGTAATGCGGTTTCAAAAGTTAACTTATTATTAAAAATTCCTAATGCTACTATTTTTATAAACATGCATAAATTATGTAATTATTACTAAACTAATATTTGATTTTAATATATTTTAGTCATTTTATAATTTAGACACAAAATTTGTTTTATAAAAATTTAGAAGAAGATGGTTGTCTAATTTACGTGTCTCCTAATTAATTCTATGTCGAGCAATTCATTATTTTATAGCTAGTCTAATCCTACGCATAATTTGTCGTTTCGAATCCAAGTCAAACAAATATTTTTCGTTGCTAATTAATTGTCCCTTTATTAGTTAGCAACGAATCTACGTACAAGTTCGAAAAAAATGTTTTAAAATAATTATTTTAACTTTAAGAACTTTTTATAAAACTTTTATTTTAGTTTAATGTGTTGGGTGTTTTAATTAGGTTTGTTTATTAAATTAACTAATTGATTATTGCTCTTAAAATTCATACATTTTAAAATTCAAGTTACGTGTGTTATTTTATTCTACTTAAGCGACGAAATTCGATATTTAATTGTTAACCTAATTATACCGCTAATTCTTCGTTTTTTTTTTTTAAAATACATATAACATAAATACTTGTGTTGTTAATAAAATTTCCTTATCAATTAGCAACGTATAAAATTATGTTTTCGAAATTAAAACTTTGTAACACAAAGTTTAATTTAACTACGGGTTAGGTGTTTTTATCCGACAATTTTGTATTTTGGAAAAATTCCAAATTCCATAATTTTAATCCAAGCCAAAACCCAAAAGCCATTTCCAATTATTTATTTTACAAGGACCGAAGTGCAAATACATGCATATTTCCAAAACAGACCCTACTAAATTTTAATTATCACAAGGGCCTATATTTTACACCTTCAACCCTAAACTTTCAAAAGTTCACAAAATGGTCCCTGTCAGTTCAAGGGCTGGTACACAAACAAAAATCAGCACAGTACCAGTAGTATACTGGGCTGGTACCACTGGTACCAGTACTTCGCAATTCACACAACAGCAACACAGCCAAGCACAAGCAAGACCAGCAAAACAGAAAACAAGGGGCAGGTCAAGGCAAACAGAACCAGCACAGAGCAAGCAAGGCACAGCCAAGGCAACAAGTCAGAGGCAAACAGAACCAGCAAAACCAGTCAAGGGACTGGTCAGAACAAGGCACAAGCCGTACCAGTAACAACGGAACAGAGCAGAGAGCAAGACAACAAGAAATCAAGCACCGCAGAACAGACCAGAACAGGTACTGGTACGGTACCAGTCAAGCATCAACCAAGCCGTAGCAAACACAAGCACATACACATACTGGTCTGAGCGAACCAGAACAGAAAAAGGAAGGGGGAAAATGGGAAGGGGGGGGGGCGGCCATGAGGATAAGGCACACAACCCAAGTCAGATCCTTGCCGAGAAAATCAACAACTCGTGCAAAGACAAAATCCGATCAATTTAAACGAGCACTACAGAAATTTACCCGATTGGGCTAGCACGAGATGGATTGGGAAAAGAACGACCGGCTCCAACTAAGCACCAGACAGCACCAAGCCGACACCAGCACGGCACCAAGCAAGCACCACTAGAACAGCAAGGGTTTCGATCAGGGATCACAATCGAAAGCCCTATGGCTTTGATCTCTCTCTCAATCAACAGAATTTCAGAAATTAGAGGGCAATAGGCAAAAATCTCAACACATGAGCACAATAAACAACAAGCAACCAAAACAGCCCAAACGAGAGAGAGAGAGAGAGAGAGAGAGAGAGAGACACTTATACTCAAGAGAGAGGCGGCAACAGAGGGGTACGGCCAAGCCCTCTGACAGGGTAGGCACGCCAAGGCACGAAAGTCACCAAGAGCAGGTGAACGGAGTGTCGTCCGTACAAGGCCTCTGACAAGCGAAACGACACAACACCACTCAAAAACACTCAAAGAGGCGCTAAAGGGAAGGGGTCGGGTCTTCTCCGTTCTCTTCTCTAGCAAGAGGGAAATGGAGAGAGCATGAGGGGAGGTGGGCTCGTCGCCTCAGCGACAAAAGAGAGAAGGGGCGAAGCCCCTGTGTTTGTGCGGACGGGAGAGATGGGAAGAAGAGAAAGAGAGGGGTTTGTTGGGGACCCGCTGTCAGTGAGGGAGAGAAAGGAGAGGAAATGGAAGGGATTTTAATGGATCCGAAATTTTTATCTAATGAGTTTAATTCCCCATTTCAAATACAATTCAAAGCTCAAGGCATGAGATGACTTCAAGATTCGTGCAGATTCGAGATCAAGGGTTCTTCAAATTCAGAAGTTTATTTAACTTGATTGTTTGATCTAAAATATGTTTCCCTTGTAATTTTGAATCGAGGTTTCGTAATATTTTTATAATGTCATACAAATATATTCAAGTGTTCATAATTTGATTTTAGAATCCGAATAATTTGATATTAATTAGAGTATATAGGTGTGTATATATAAATATCAAATCAAATCCTTATAATTCGCAAATAAACGGAAATGGTAACTTTTATATAATTTATCTGTTACGAAAATTTTGTATAACTACTCTCCTAATTAGAACTCAATATAACTATTTATTTACATGAATTAATTTGATTTGATTTATTTTCTTTCTTAGTTTCATTATTATAACGAATCTTTGATTTACCAATTTACCGGATGTTTACAATTTATTTATGGTGCCATATTTTATTTTATGTTTTAACTCTCTAAATTTTAATGTACATAATTTCATGATTCATTTATATTTCAAAATTTTAGATTCATTTTAATCGGTCAGAAAATTTTCGAACGATCGTTAGATAAATTAAATATTTTATTTAAGCGTAATGATCAATTTAGCAATAAATCATGCTTTAAAATTTCAGAATATAACAATATATATATATATATAGAGAGTACGGCTAACGCGCTTCCTCTAGCATATGGGCCGAAATGCTTCCGGTGGAAATTTGAAATTTCAAAATCCAAAAAGTCGATCTGAACCGTTCATCTCCTTCTCCATATTAATATCTGCTTGGAGACCAAATTTTACATTTTTCTGAATTTTTTTACTATTTATTAAGCCACTTTGAAAATCGCTGATCCAACGGTAGCTTCTGATTTTTACTGTTTGGCAAGCCACCGTTGGATCAGCGATTTTCAAAGTGGCTTAATAAATAGTAAAAAATTTCAGAAAAATGTAAAATTTGGTCTCCAAGCAGATATTAATATGGAGAAGGGGATGAACGGTTCAGATCGACTTTTTGGATTTTGAAATTTCAAATTTCCACCGGAAGCATTTCGGCCCATATGCTAGAGGAAGCGCGTTAGCCGTACTCTCTATATATATATATATATATATATATATATATATATATATAGATAGATAGATAGATAGATAGATAGATAGATAGATAGATAGATAGATAGATAGATAGATACTAGAACTAGGGTGTTCTTAAGTTTACCAAGCTCTTTTGTGAACTTAAGTCTAAAATCCGTCAAATCAGCTTTAAATCACAAATACGAACTCATGCAAATTGTGCAATTTAGATACATAGATACAAAATATTTTTTTCAAAATTTAGAGTTGTTACGGACGGATTTACGTATATGTCTGAGAGTGCTAAGCCGCCCTATGATTTTAAAATTATTAATTATGTATATTAAAATTCAATTAAATTTTTGAGTTTTTTGAACTTTTATATAATCCAGCCACCCTCATAAAATAACAAATGTGCATTGGTAGTCTAGTGGTTTGAATTCTAGTTAGTATGTATAAGATCAAAATCAATTATTTTTTGTTGTTTAATCTCTTACACAAACTTCCTTTGAATTAAACAACAACGTAAGTCCACTGTCATATGTTCATTTTTACACTGCCAAAGACTTGAGATCAAAACATGATTTAATTTTAAAAACATGTTTTATTAGTTGACAGTTAGTTTGACCAATTTCATTGGAACTTAACCAAGATAATTGATAATGTTCTTATAAATTTAGTGTCTAAAAAAACATAATGAATTAATTAGTCAAATCAAAATAAATTGTTGCATATGATGTATTGTAATTGTTGTGTTGTAATTGTAAATAAGGAGATGAATTCTATGGATGTTTATTTGAGTATTTATATTGCTTGCACATGGTAACTTTTATGTGGATTAATTGCACAATTAGATAAATCAGTGAATGTTGCTTGCATATCCAATTCGATCATTGTTGTGAAGATCCACGTATTGAATTAGTAATGATAAACTCCAATAGAATTGGTAAATCACTACGAAATATCAACATAACATGTTCACATAATATATAATCTTCACACAATCTTTATGATTCATACGTATATATATTGTTTATCCATTGTATGCACAACTCGGTAACTTTATGTGGATTAATTACACAATTAGATAAATTAGTAAATGTTGCTTACATGTACGATTCGATCGGTGTTGTCAACCTCCTCGTATTGAATTAATAACGGTAAACTCCAATATTAAAATTGGCAAATCACTACGAAATATCAATAAAACATGTTCACATAATATATAATCTTCATACAATCTTTATGCTTCATACGTATATAGATAGATTGTTTACCCATTGCATGCACAACTCGGTAACTTTTATGCGGATTAATTACATATTTAGATAAATTAGTGAATGTTGCTTGCATGCACAATTTGATTGGTGTTGTTAAGCTCGTCATATTGAATTAGTAACAATAAACTCCAATATTAAAATTGGCAAATCAATACGAAATATCAACGAAACATGTTCACATAAGGAGAGATCCACTTACAATTAATATTTGTTTATAATTGTTTACCTATTGCATAAGAAATATCAAATTATAAGAAACATCAACGAATTTAATTGTAAGTGGATCCCTCCTCAGATATTGTTTACCTATATTAATTGTATGCACAACTTGTTAACTTTTATATAGATTAATTACACAGTTAGATAAATTAATTAGTAAATATTGCTTGAATTTATGTGGATTACTTCGAATTTACATCTTCTTTAATACTGCACAAGATAATCTTTTACAATTAATTAATGGATCTAGACCTTTCTTTTTAACTTGGCATGAATCAGAAATTAAACCCAACAATAATATGTTCCCTATGTTAGTCTGAATCCCAAAGCGATGAGATTTAATCTCAAATCATAAAGTGAAGTCCGTCCTCTACAGTATAGTAGAGAAGTTGAATTTGATAATTAACGAAAAAAAAAGTTGTCCACGCCTTGTAGTACCACACGAATTCAACGTGTGCCTATGTCCAATGCTCAATGTATTCCCTTTTTTTTTTAATTTCTACGACTGAAAAATTTTGTTCACAATCTTTTTTATATTTTTATCTGAAATCCGTAGGTATATTCATTGAAATTAAAGGGCCAATTACATGGAACAGTTACTGGTAAAAGAAGGAATTCTAAGAAACTGATAAAAACTATCCCGACTCGAGCTGAGATTTTCATCATAGTAGAAAATATCGGCCGATACTGATACGGATCGGTCTCTGATCCTGAGCTGATCCTCACGTAGCAAATTATAAAGAAAAAAAAAATCCCAATCCTAAGCCGATCCTATTTAGCCGATACTCCGATCCCGTATCAGTATCGGCCGAATCCGATCCCAATACCGATAATTTCTACTATGATTTTCATCCTGTTTAGAAGAAAAAACTACTTATTACTGATTATATTATTACTGATTATAGCTAGATAGCCCCTAAAAAATCCTACTAGTCAGTCCTACTTATTGTTTTTATTCCAATCGAACTGATTCCACAATTAGTCAATTCATCCAGCAAATTACAAACAACTTACAACAAGTACAGTAAATTACAAAATTCTTCTCTATCAATATAAAAAATTCTTCTCTCTGTCAATATCCATCTAGAATCATTGATTTTTATAAATAAAAAATTCTTCTCTATCAATATAAAAAACAAACAAGTACAGTAAATTACAAACAACTTACAACAACTCAAGATTTTATTAATGAAAACAAATACAAAAAATTAAACACAATAGTACATACTAATTTCTGTGGAAGAAATCTATTGCAAATTCAAATTAATACATAGACTGAGTACAACACATAAATATAAGAGCACCAGTAAAGAAGTGCATAGTACGATCGATCAGTTCTTCTTGCTATATTATATTTGCCTATGCTGCTTGAACATTGCTCACAAGCTCCAAAATCTTATCAGACAAAATTCGAATTTCATCGTCCTTCCGAGTGCGAATCACCTCACCTAGGTCTTCAGCATTTTTCCTGACATTCTCTCCGATCTCTGACCAGAGAATTTGTTTAATTGATGCAGCCACGTCTTTTCCAGTAAAATTCCCGAGGCCACGTTGCGGGATTTGTACTCCTATACCGAGGTTTACTATCAGCTGAGCGTTCATCGGTTGATCCCAATCCATTGGCAGCGCTAACATGGGAATGCCAGCGTGCATTCCTTCAATCACCGAGCTCCAACCACAGTGTGTTAAGAAGGTGCCAAGGTTAGGATGAACCAGAATCTTTCGTTGCGGGGCCCATGAGGTGACCACGAGCCCTCTATGTGGACCTACTCTCTCCTCCAATCCATGTAGCAACTCCTTAGCTGCTATTTCATTTGTTTCTTCACTATCACCTTCTTCAGTACTCTTTTGTTTGATCTTTGGAAAGCGAGCAACCCAAATAAAGAAAGCACCACTGAGCTCCAAACCCTGAGCAAGTTGCTCCATCTCCTTGTAAGACATGAAACGCTCGCTACCAAATGACACAAACACCACAGACCTCTTTTCTCTCTGGTCTAACCAGTGCATCACTTTTTCTGCCTCCTGGTAATCACCAGGAGAAACGCTGCCAATGTCTGGAATTAAGGGCCCTGTCGGAACCACCTCCTTCCCGAGAAGTGTTGAGAGGTAGTCTATGTATTTCGACTCAACTTCACGAAATGACCTTGCGATGACAAAGTCTGCGAGCTGAAAAGAACGAACAGCAATATCGATTATTCGTCGAAAATTCTGTTCGTCTCCCGCGGACCCCTTCTTTTCTCTTAGATTATCTTTGGTCTGATGGATTTCAGAAAATGGGAACTCTTTAGCTGGTGAAAAGTAACCATACATAGCAAAGGACATCGCAACGGTACAACCGATGTACAACACAGCTGGAATATTGCGTTGGCGTGCTTGTTTTGCTGCCCAAGGTTGAACAATATCAAAAATAAGGAGGTCAGGTTTTACTGTTTCTAGAATTTGCGCAAAGGTTTCTTCAGACTCTGAGAAGGCACGACTAAGTATCGGATTTAAATGTGATGGTAAGTGTTTTGTGGTATGCAAATGAGGAGGTAGCCCTGCTGATTCTGGGAGGTGAAGCTCTATCAGGTTTATGCGGGTTTGAGGTGGTGAAAGCAGGTGAAGATTTTCTCTAATGGATTCTAGAATGATAGGAGTTGAGCAAAAATGAATAGATAGGTTGTCCAGCTGTTGAGTTAGCCTCTTTCCTAGCTCAAGGTAGCGGTTTGCATGGCCATGGGCAAGCCATGGTAGCATCAGCACATTAAGGCTCTTCTTTGTGGAATTATCCATGGACTAGATACGAAGGTGCAAAAATATGGGACGAGGAACAAGGCGAAGAGGTTGTGCTCTACTTATATTAGATCGTATTTGATTTTCTTGAGCTTTACTGCTCGTGCATTGAAGATTTGGGTTGTCCGGATTCTAATTAGTCGGTCCGGATTGGAACAAATTCTGTTACACCAAAGGATGCCGACTCATAGTGCAACTTTTATATTTGGAAGCTAGTAGTCTTCCAACTCCAATCTTCAAAATATTCTCTAGATATTTTCAAAAATTATATAAACTAATGAAGAGAATTTAGTAAACTTCAATACTAAATTCTGTAAACTAATTCAACAAATCTTATCAACATATGTGTAGTCTCCAATAACCACTTTAACTTCCATTTCAACCTCCACTTTAACTATTTTAACCTCCACTTCAATCTTTACTTTAACCTCTACTTTAACAACTTTAATTGCGTTGACTGTGACCACTTTTAGACCTTTGAGCAGATCCACATCTAAAAGATCTCTAACAGTTTTCAAAACTAATAAACAAGACTACTTTAAAATTATGGAAATAGATATATGTAAAAAAAAATTAAATTTTTATTCAAATTTTTTTTTTCAATTTTTTTTTTCAATTTTTTTTCCAAATTTTTTTTAAAAATCTGTATTGGACATAATTAACACTAGGTGGGACCTCAAATTGAAGATGCCATTGCATTTGGCCGGCTACTTCTTAAATCCCTAATATTACGTACTATTCAAATAAGAATGAGATTGAGTTGATGGGGTTTCAGAGAATGTGTAATATCTTGTGTGAGCAAGTTAACTGAAAAGACAGAAACTCAAGACAAGATCTTAGATGAACTACAATTGTATGAAGGTGAAGAAGGTTCTTTTGGAAAAGACATTAATTACGCGCCAAACAACAAAGGAGAAACAAGAATTTTGATCCACGTAATATTTACATTTCAATAGTCTATAGTGACTGGGATGGTAATTTGTAGTGAGAAGATATGTTTAAATTTAATAGAGAATTTGAATATATATATATATATATATATATATAGGATTTGGCTAATATACTAGTATAGTGCCCGTGCGTTGCAACAGAGACATATTATAAGATTTAATAGAATATAAATAGACTTTTTATTTGACATGCATTTACACAAAATAAAAAAAAAACTAAATGAAAATAAAAGAGAAATTGAAAAAAACGAAAATCCAAATAATAAATAACAATAAAATAAACAACAACAAATGAAAAAAAAGATCAAATATAACATGATTTTTTTACAAATATCATTGCAATTTAATATCTAATTTTCTCCACAAGCGAGATAGGTTATTAAACGATTTAGAGGAGATGATATGTGAAGAAACAAATTTAAAAAATATATAATTAAATGATTCAAATAAAGATTTTTTCTACATATATATTCTTCATGAAAATTATTTTAACAATAGAAATTTCTCTACATATCATTTATGTACACGAAAGTTCTAGATATTATTCACTTTCTCTTTAGATCAGAAAGATCTATTGTTTTTGTCAGCACAAGATCTGATATTTATCCATTCACAGAAATACAATAGCCCTAAACAAAATACAGAAAAATATGATTGTTTTCATTTTCATTGTCAAAACTATACAGGAAGAGGAGAAATGAAGGAATCAAATCCTCTGCTCACCGGTGGGCAAAATTTTCTTGCCATATATGAAAACTAACCAATCCTAGTCTGCCACGTTTTGGACCTCTCAATAATGGTTTTCACAATAATTAAATACTTGGTCTGTCATTAATATTTCTAAGCATAGAAAAATTGACTCACGTGGTCAACAAAAATAAAAAAACATAAAAAATCAAGTTTTTCTTTATGAAATCTCCATTCTTATATTATGATACCACAAGTAAAATAAATTTATAACAAATTACCATAAGATATTTTTTTATGAAAAAAAAAGTAATTTATATAGAAGAGATGCATGTGCAATTTGAGTTATAAATTTTCAAATATAAATGAAAAAGTAAACTTTGAATATTTTATAGCACAAATTTTGAGAGAATTTTGAACTTTAAAAATTATTATTAAATAATATAAGAAAATTGATTAAATACGTCAGATTTTTAAAGGTCTAGAAGGCTCTGAGTTAGTGATTTGAATTAAAACTTTGAAGCTGAATTAGTGGTTCCAACTTAAACTTTGTACCCAATTACTAACTCCATTTCAAAATTTAAATCCGAGTTACCCACTCAGTGCCTGTTAAGCCATAAAAAAATTAACGTACGGAATCTATATTCTTATATTATTTAATAATAATTTCTAAAAATAAAAAATTCTCTATAATGTTACGACATTTTGTAGCAAAATTCACTTTTTGTTTATATTTGAATTTTTTTAACACAAATTATACATTAAATTTGTTATATTGAAACTCTCCTCTGTATAACTTCACATAAAGAATACCTTGTGATATTCTTATTATTAATTTTTTTATATTCATTATAATGATTATTCTCTAGATAAATTGTGGTATTAATAATTATTTCATAAAAGACATTGGATTGTATTTTGAAATATTTGTTCATTATGTGAGTTAATTTTTCGGCATTTAAAAAACTTTCTATATAAGTTAGTTGTTCGCACAAAAGCGTGCACACAAAGTTTCAGGTACAGCTAGCTGTACCCTTTTAAACCGTGATTGAGCTTTCGTATTAGGTTGCAAGTGCACAACCTTTGTCCGATGGTACAATCAGGTATCGATCCTCAGGGACGATACAATTCAAGTCTAGATCACTGCTTATCCTAGTTAGGTACTAGAAGTGAAAAGTTTGGTTTGAATTCGTTTCAAGTTTCTAAATTCAACAACAGAGGATAACAGAAAATAAATGTTGGTTCAAATTGATTTAAAATGAAGTTTCTAGGGTTTCAGATTTCATCCTCAACCTTGCCTCTCTAGACCTTCACGCGACCCGCATGCTATCGCATGCGACCCTTGTGACACGACCCGCATGGTCTTCCATGCGACCCGCGTGGTCCTCGAGTGAATGCAGCATTGAACCCGTTTCTGAGTTATTTACTTGTGAAAGGATCTATTGACCGTACCTAAAGTTCCTGAACCTCAACTCTCATTTATTGGCTTAATGAACCTAGTAAGGAATTGCAATTTCACCTTCTTAGATCTACAACCTCAAACTTTCATTTGCAAGTGTTCAATCTAAGTCATTTGATCGATTTGCTAAAGGTATCCACTATCTCTCAATAGATGGAAATCTCACCTCTCGGTTCAATTGATCTATCTTTTCAGATCCAAGACCTACCTCAAGTACTTGATCAAATTGCAAGAAATATCAAGGTCTCAATATTAGAAGAAATGCAAGAAACATTCAACAATAGACAACAAGATTCAATCAAACAATCACAATCAAGCAATGAAAGAATAATACTCAATCAAACGAACACAAGAGCAACTCAAATTCTAATTCAATGCATTACAATCAAGGTTTTAGATTACATCAACCCTAGAAATAAGATAGATCTACTCAAGCATCATAAAGAAAGACAAAAGAGAAGAAATCATGATAAAACCGAAGATGGAGATGGATCTATGAATGATCTTCCCAAATCTCCCCTCCTCAACTCCCTTTCTTGATCCCTACTCCACAAGGGAGTAGAAGCTTGTGGAAGAATCCTCTCCTTTGTTTGTGGTAGGGAATGGTCTTTTATAGCCTTTCCAAATGACCTTTCTTTCATTGGACCTTCATTGGGCCTTCATTGGGCCTCCGTCTTCTGTTTCTGGAAAAGTCCGACGCCGCCAACGTCAGGTCTGATGCTACCCGCATCAGAGTTTCAGAATGTCAGTAACTTCCCTGATTTCGCCAGTTTTCTGCAAAATAAGAATGAAAGTGCAGCAGTACCACATTCTATAGATATTCAATGTAATAGACGCTATTTGATGGTTTAAAATGCATATTTTGGTACGGGAATTGGTCAGAACAATAGATCAAATATGGTGATATCATTAGTCTACACATATTAATAACAATTGATTATTGTAAAAACCTTCATTGAGAGTTAACAAAATGTGGCATACGTAGATTAATTAGTTTTTATAGATGGCAGGGAAATGAAATGGAGGAAATGGAGAAACAAGGAAATAATTTAATTGGAAGAATAGAAGATAGCTGTAAGGAAAAATAAGGAAACAAATTGCTAATAATTTATTCAATTTTAATGTGATAAATCATGTAGTAGTCTGTGTGTCGAGCATGTTTTTAACTAAATTTAAACTTCTACACATAAAATAGATATATATAATCAAAAGAAGACAGATTATGTGATTGAAGGGTTGATATTCAATTTGAAAATTCATCTTTCAATCTCAGCCGTTGGAGGATCAGGACAACTACGTGCATAATATAAGAATGGAGAGAGATATATATATATATAGAGAGAGAGAGAGAGAGAATGGCTAAGCTCAAATCGTTTGTTCCTGGACTCAAGAACAAAAGACTCGGTTCTCCTATTTTTGAAGTTCAAACGGCCGATCCAAACCGTTAGATGTTTAATCTATATTAAAATGTGTTTGGAGACAAAATTTTATATTTTTTGAATTTTTTTACTATTTATTTAGATGGTTTGAAAATCGCTCTTTTTATTAAAATTCTGCACCATAAAAAACAGCGACTTTCAAACTATCTTAATAAATAGTAAAAAAATTTCAAAAAATATAAAATTTTGTCTCCAAGCACATTTTAATATAGATTAAACATCTAATAGTTTGGATCGGCCGTTTGAACTTCAGAAATCGAAGAACCGAGTCGTTTGTTCCTGAGTCCAGGAACAAAATATTTGAGCTTAGCCATTCTTTCTCTCTCTATATATATAAAATTGACTTTTCAGTACTTGCATAAATGTTTAGGCAATGAAAATTTTATAAATGTTTCTTATTAACCTACAATTTACTGACTCTTCAGCATATGTGATAGGCCCATGTAAACAAGAGCCTTAGAAGAATGGATTTGGGTCATGAATAACCCGGTCTAGGACTCTCTTGGGGGGCCAGACCGGGACTAAGAATAAGGCCCTTGTCCCCAATGAATCAACATGGCACAACTAAGGCCCAAGACCCCCTAATGCGATCCCGGACCCCCCGAAATAGGCTCAGGGTCAAGCCCAACATGTTTATTTTTTACATGAAGCAAAATGGTGGTTAAATCATGGAACAAGTGCACCAAATCTGAGGATAGTGGCAACGAGGATTTTTTAGTTTGACATGTAGCTCCTCCGCGTGTGAAAGGAACTGGAATGCATTTGAGCAAGAAAGTATTTTTATTCTGCACTTTCTAAGGAAATAGAAACATAAATATAGGAACCATACATTTGTAGATTTCAGTCAAATATTTATGTAATTATTTTATAATTTCTTGTCTAATTTAGATCTTTTACAAAATTGATAGGTTCATTAAAAAAAAACAGGCTAGAATGCTTCATGGAAGGTTAAATGATATTGTCTTCGTGAAATTCAACTCAAAACTACAACAAAAGAGAGAAAAAAAATAGAGACCTCATTGTTGTGCCTGATATCAATGTTCTTGAAGATGATGGCAATGGATGGATAAGAATGATTGAAGAAGTTGAAGAAATGGAGCCTCAAACCGAGCCTAATAGATTTGCCGATGTGGTGCCTCAAGCTAGTTTAGTCTCACAGAGTAAAAAGAAAAGAAGTCAACAATAATGCCAATCCTAAAATGAAGAAAAAGAATATCATTCCAACTGAAGAGGAGGAAGAAGAATTTGTTGCATCATCCTCATCAGGAGATGATGACATTGAATTGCTTGTTGACGTTGACTCAGATAATGATGCATCTGACGAATCTATAGAATGACTTATTTGAATATATATGGAGTAACAAAATGACACTTACTATATGGTAGTTGGAATATTTTGAATAGTTAAGATAGTTAATTATGCTATGATGTCTAGGTTATTTTGAAATTTAAATAGAAAAAAGATAGATCATGACATGATACTTAAGATATTTTGAATAGAAAATGATCGATAGTTTATGATATTGGTATTACTATGTATATTTTGAGATGCAATTCGGACTTTGTATTAGTTCAATATGAATATTCTAATTTCTTAATCAATTTGGTGTTATTTATTGTTCTATGAAACTTAGATAATGTGTTGATATTTAGTACAAATATATAATGTAATTTTTTTATTAAAAAAAAAATGCTATATTGCATAGCTTTCGCTATTCGCTATAGCTTTTTTTGTAATCTTCTCGCTATGACGCGATAAACACTATTTAGAACCTTGATAAATATATGAATTTAGAACCTTGATAAATATATGAATGTGGGGCCTTATGATTTATAAAATTAATGCAGATCATATAAATGCACATTGCGTAGGAATCAAATCACACTACTTGATGCAATTACCGAGAATAATGGAACTAACCCTGCTAAATATGATGCCTTCATCCGCATGCTACCCGGAAGAGCTATCGCAGATGATTATAACTGTCCGTGCGGATCTCAGCCAAACTGCATGCTATTCAGGCATCCGCACGCAGAAACTGCCAGAATAGCGGTTACAGATCTAAGTTCTCAATCAAGGCCTATATAAGCATATGGACGCCTGGGAAAGAACTCTATCTCAAACCACAGAAGATTATACATATCAGAGAGCACTTAGAACTAGGGGTTCACGCTAGTGGAGGCTATGCAAAAGAGAAATCAATAAGGAATAACAAGGTCTCTACTAGAAGAGGAGGAAGGAATAAGGCGTAAAGACGGCGTGCATGAGATAAGGAGCAGCATAGGTGTTATCCATCCATCTCTTCTGCTCTCTTTCTTTATGTACTTTGTTTCTTTTATTGTTGAACCCGCCATGAGCGGCTAAGCAACCTTATTCTAAGGTGAAGACATGTAATCTTGAATTTTTATGAGTTTAATCTAGTTGTTTACTTATATTATCTTTGCACTATGATCTGAATTCTTACCGAGATCTCTATGCCTTATGTTCTTGCTTATTGTGTGCTTAAAGTGACCTTGTATGCGTGGAGTGTACAATCCATTCATACTAATTGGGTTAACCAATATTCAAAGAATATAAGTATCCTAGATACAACTAGAATTGAGCGAGAGGGTGCCCGCTTGTATTCGAACTATAGTTAAGGAACCTATTAGGATATGGTTTAGCAGACGAATGCCGCATTCTATGACTAATAGTGGAGTAATCTTGATTATTGGTATTGTGAAATATTAGTAATTAGGACTTATCATAAATCTTCATGCAACTAAACTAAGTACACCGATAGGGGCTTACTCAGTTAGGGTGTTGGTTAGACCAAGGGGCGGTCAACACTAGAATAGGATTAGTAGCTCTTATATAACATTGATACCAGTGCAGGGCATGTGCAGTTCTGATCAAAATGTGTGCTATTCCGATTGGACCAGAAATAAGACTTTGTACGGTTTACCCAAGCGTGGATGGTGACAGAGCTGCATGCTATTGAGTAACTTTACAACTGACATCTATTAGCAATAGCATGCGGTTGGTGACAGACCGTGCATAATTGTTATGACAACCAGAACCTAGATTAAACGAGTTTGAAGGATATAATTTATGATTCCCTAGAAGCCCATCTTCTAAATACTTAACCTACTACTACTTCTCTGTTGTAATCCAACATTACAACCGAGCAACCAACAAACAATCAACCAAAACACAACCAACCAACCTAAAGGAATCGATAATCTAGACCTTAGTTTACACCTTAGATCTCTTAATACACAATCCGTGCGGATCAACATCCCAATCTATACTATACAATATATTCATACGCTTGTGAATCGACAGTATAGTAAACATTAGCGTTATAAATATTATTAGCATTGATTTCCACCCTATCAAGCACCCACTTCTCTTGCAATCTAGAGATACTACTAGAGTGCTCCAAACACCTTCAATTAGGGTGTTGTATTACGGTTGTAAATGCCCTATTATCTTGCTATATGGAAATACTACTAGGGTGCTCCAAACACCTTCAATTGGAGTATTGTATTAGGGTTGTAAGTACCCTATTATCTCACCATATGGAGACACTACTAGAGTGCTCCAAACACTTGCAAATTGGAGTGTTGTATTAGGGTTGTAAATGCCCTATTATCTTGCCATCGGGAGATGCTACTAGAGTGCTCCAAACACCTTCAATTAGAGTGTTGTATTAGGGTTGTAAATGCCCTATTATATTGACATCTCGAAACACTAATAGGATGCTCCAAACACCTACAATTGGAGTATTGTATTAGGGTTGTAAATGCCCTATTATCTTGCCATCGGGAGATGCTACTAGAGTACTCCAAACACCTTCAATTGGAGTTTTGTACTAGGATCATAACTGCCCTATTATCTCGCCATCGGGAGACACTACTAGAGTGCTCCAAAGACCCTCAATTGGTGTGTTGTATTAGGGTTGTATATGCACTATTATCTTGCCATATAGAGACACTAATGGAGTTTTCCAAACACCTTTAATTGGAGTGTTGTATTATAGTTTTAAATACCCTGTTATAATACCATCTGAAGACACTACTAGAGTGCTCCAAACACATTCAATTGGAGTATTGTATTGGGGTTGTAAATGCCCTAGTATCTTGCCAAATAGAGACACTACTATAGTGTCTCCAAAAATATTAAATTGGAATGTTGTATTAGGGTTGTAAATGCCCTATTATCTGGCAATCTGGAGAGACTACTAGAGTGCACCAAATACCTTTAATTGGAGTGTTGTACTAGGATCATAACAGCCCTATTATCTTGCCATTTGGAGACACTACTAGAGTGCTCCAAACACTCTCAATTGGTGTGTTGTATTAGGGTTGTATATGTTAGTTTGTAATAATCTAGAAGTCAATAATACGATAATTTATCATAAAGCTTTGTTCATGAATTGAATGTTTATTTATATATCATTTTGTTGCCTTGAGTATTATTGAATTTATGGATCATTTCGAGTTCATGACTGAAATTGTGAAACTCCATAATATTGATGATATATACTCTTAAAAAGTCACTGACCAAGATAATTAGCAGGAACACTAATTACCGCGATAAGGTTAGTATGTGGATTAAAAGATGGTTAAGTTTTACAAACCACCTGACACGAGATGTCATTTTAATCACATAGATACATGTTCTAGGAACATGGTATTTGACAGACCCCGAATGAAACATTAAATAGAATTGTGTTTGTGTCATTTATGTTTTCATTCAGTGTCAGGTTCTACAGTATGAGGAATTTATCGTTCCCACTGAGAAATATGTATGTGTGATTGTTATCTAACGCTGTCCGTAAAAAGCAGTTATAACGGTAGCTTTTCCATATGTATAGCTTAGCTGAGGAAGTGATAGTTTACCAAGAATACTATTTGTCCCTCGTATTTTATACGAGCTATAATATCACTGGGCCCCTTGATAGAGTAAGATTATCTGCTAGCAGTATAATTAAAAGAGTAATTATATTTGATAATCTGCTCAAGATCAAGAAAAGATTCAGTTAGCAAGGATGACACACATCTACCTTGAAACTAATCTGATAGCTATGAGACAGAAGAACAGACACAAGTAAATTGTTTACTGGATCGTGATATTGTACTGTACAGCATCATCTGTGTAATTGGATGGTCATGATGTATACTGCTCATGATTATAGAAGTTAAAACAGTTTTAACTCTATTTACCAACATAACACAGATCCTATTGGGTCACACCATATAGGAGTTAATCGGAGAATCTTATTGTGATTGATTATAAATTGGTTATGATCAATGGTAAGATGGTTATAATTAATTATACGTGTTATAATTAAATTATAAATGTTATGTAAAAATAACAAGCAAAAACATTGGTTAATTTATAAACGTGTGTGACACGTTGTATAAAAGTTAACCGGTTAATTTATAAATGTGCAGGACACGTTGTATAAATTACCGAAACAACAACCGCAAGAAATATAATTGTTCAGAATAATTATACGAATATTATTTGTATTCGAGCAGAGGGCATTCGGGTCTTTTCATATTCGTCCTTATCCGCATGACACGTCATCGATCCTATCAACATGACACGTCATCAATTCTATCCACATGACACCTCACCCCCTAGGTGGCATGCCTTTTCATAGGGGTATTTTGGTCTTTTCACACCATTTTAGAGGCTATAAATAGAGGGGTGCATGTAGAGAGAAAAACCACTAATTCACTCGAATCGTTTCGTGTCGAAACGAATCGGTATTTTCTCTCTTTCTCGGTTTCTCTCCCAAATAATGTTTCGGTTGAGAAAAGAAAGTTATACGTAGTTGACGTATAATCTTGCGGGTTGTTGTGAAGTATATTTACGGGATCGATGAATAGTGTTTTCCCGAATTTCACGGTATGTCAGTTTTGCTCATTGATGAAACTGAGTAACCGAAAATTCGTGTTTACGGGTTTTCGTCTTTTTCTCTGTGAATAGTGTTTTTGCATAATACCGCGGTTTATAGTATTTCTGACAAAAGAAATAAACCGCTCTCCGGTTAGTCCTGGTGGATAACCGATAGAGGCATCAGACGTCTGATGCTCCGAGGAGAATCATTCCCGTGATGTAGCTCTACTCGCTCGGTCTGCATTCCAACTGTGATTTGGAAACAAGGTATAAATATGTTATATTAATCTATTTAATTGGTAAGTAGATTAAAATTTTAGAAATCAATCATGGAGTAGATCTATAAAAAGGATTAAATTGGTTTTTGATGCCAAATGAATACTGAAGGTGGACAGCCTTGGAAAGTTTCCTGACATACCCCGTTTAATCCCGAGCTTAAGTTGGCCGTATAAATTTTTGTTCTACGGTCATTCCGCAACTTAAGCCTAAACGGGTTTTGGTTACCCCGAAACCCAACAGTATGCACTATTATCTTGCCATATAGAGATACTACAAGAGTGATCCAAATACCTTCAATTGAAGTTTTTTTTATTAAGGTTGTAAATGCCTTAATATCTTGCGATACGGAGACACTATGAGAGTGCTCCAAACACCTTCAAGTGGAATGTTGTATTAGGGATGTAAATGCTCTACTATCTTGCCATATAGAGACACAACTAGAGTGCTTCAAACACCTATAATTGGAGTGCTGTATTAGGATTGTAAATAACCTATTATATTGCCATCTGGAGACACTACTAGAGTGCTCCAAACACCTTCAATTGGTGTGTTGTATTAGGATTGTAAATGCGCTATTATCTTGCCATATAGAGATACTACAAGAGTGCTCCAAACACCTTCAATTGAAGTGCTTTATTAAGGTTGTAAATGCCTAATTATCTTGCGATATGGAAACAATACAATAGTGCTCCAAATAACTACAAGTGGAATGTTGTATTAGGGTAGTAAATGCCTTACTATATTCCCAAATAGAGACAAAATTAGAGTGCTCCAAAGACCTTCAATTGAAGTCCTGTATTAGTGTTGTAAATGCCCGAGTATCTTGCCATATAGAGACACAACTAGAGTGCACCAAACACCTTTAATTGGAGTGTTGTATTAGGATTGTAAATGTCCTATTATCTCGCCATATGGAGACACTACCAAATTGCTCTAAACTCCTTCAATTGGTGTGTTGTATTAGGGTTGTAAAAGCGCTATTATCTTGCAATATGGAGACACTACAAGAGTGCTCTAAACACTTTCAATTAGAGTGTTGTATTAGGGTTGTAAATAACCTATTATCTTGTGATATGGAGACCCTATAAGAATGATCCAAACATCTGCAGTTGGAATGTTATATTAGGCTTGTAAATGTCCTATTATCTTGCCATATGGAGACACAACCAGAGTGCTTTGAACACCTTGAATTGTTGTGTTGTATTAGGGACGTAAATGCCTTATTATCTTGCAATCTGGAGACACTACTAGAGTGCTCCAAACAACTTCAATTTGGAGTGTTGTATTAGGGTTGTAAATTCGCTATTATCTTTCCATCTGGAGACACTACTAGAGCGCTCCAAACACTTCCAATTGGAGTGTTGTATTAGGGTTGTAAATGCCCTATTATCTTGCCATATGCAGACACAATTAGAGTGCTCCAAACACCTTCAATTAGATTCTTGTATTAGAGTTGTAAATGCCCGATTATCTTGCTGTTTTGAAACAGTACTTGGGTGCTCCAAACACCTTAAATTGGAGTGTTGTATCAGGGTTGTAAATGTCCTATTATCTTGTCATATAGAGACACAACTAGAGTGCTTCAAACACCCTTAATTGGAGTGTTGTATTAGGATTGTAAATGTCCTATTATCTTGCTATCTCGAGACACTACCAGAGTGATCTAAACACCTTCAATTGGTGTGTTGTATTAGAGTTGTAAATGCGCTATAATCTTGCAATCTAGAGACATTACAAGAGTGCTCCGCATGCCTTTAATTAGAGTGTTGTATTAGGGTTGTAAAAGCCCAACTAACTTGCAATTTGGAGACACTACAAGAGTGCTCCAAACATCTTCAATTAGAGGGTTGTATTAGGGTTGTAAATGGCCTATTATCTTGTGATATGGAGACCCTACAAGAGTGCTCCAAACACCTTCAATTAGGGTTGTAAATGCCGTATTATCTTGCTATCTGGAAATACTACTAGGGTGCTCCAAACACCTTCAATTGGAGTATTGTATTAGGGTTGTAAGTGATCTATTATCTTGCCATATGGAGACACTACTAGAGTGCTCCAAACACCTGCAATTGGAGTGTTGTATTAGGGTTGTAAATGCCCTATTATCTTGCCATCGGGAGTTGCTACTAGAGTGCTCCAAACACCTTCAATTGGAGTGTGGTATTAGGGTTGTAAATGCCCTATTATCTTGACATCTCGAAACACTACCAGGATGCTCCAAACACCTACAATTGGAGTATTGTATTAGGGTTGTAAATGCCCTATTATCTTGCCATCGGGAGATGCTACTAGAGTACTCCAAACACCTTCAATTGGAGTGTTGTACTAGGATCATAACTGTCATATTATCTTGCCATCTGGAGACACTACTAGAGTGCTCCAAACACCCTCAATTGGTGTGTTGTATTAGGATTGTATATGCGCTATTATCTTGCCATATAGAGACACTAATGGAGTTTTCCAAACATCTTCAATTGGAGTGTTGTATTATAGTTTTAAATACCCTGTTATATTGCCATCTGAAGACACTACTAGAGTGCTCCAAATACATTCAATTGGAGTATTGTATTGGGTTGTAAATGCCCTAGTATCTTGCCAAATAGAAAAACTACTATAGTGTCTCCAAACATATTAAATTGGAATGTTGTATTAGGGTTGTAAATGCCCTATTATCTTGTCATCTGGAGAGACTACTAGAGTGCTCCAAACACCTTTAATTGGAGTGTTGTACTAGGATCATAACAGCCCTATTAGCTTGCCATCTGGAGACACTACTAGAGTGCTCCAAACACTCTCATTTGGTGTGTTGTATTAGGGTTGTATATGCACTATTATCTTGCCATATAGAGATACTACAAAAATGCTCCAAACACCTTCAATTTAAGTGTTGTATTAAGGTTGTAATTGCCTTAATATCTTGCGATACAGAGACACTACAAGAGTGATCCAAACACCTTCAACTGGTGTGTTGTATTAGGGTCGTAAATGCGCTATTATCTTGCCATATAGAGATACTACAAGAGTGCTCCAAATACATTCAATTGAAGTGTTTTATTAAGGTTGTAAATGCCTTAATATCTTGCGATACGTAGACACTATGAGAGTGCTCCAAACACCTTCAAGTGGAATGTTGTATTAGGGTTGTAAATGCCCTACTATCTTGCCATATAGAGACACAACTAGAGTGCTCCAAACACCTTCAATTGAAGTCCTGTATTAGGGTTGTAAATGCTCGATTATCTTGCCATATACACAACTAGAATGCTTCAAACACCTTTAATTGGAGTGTTGTATTAGGATTGTAAATGTCCTATTATATTGCCATCTGGAGACACTACTAGAGTGCTCCAAACACCTTTAATTGGAGTGTTGTATTACGGACGTAAGTACCCTATTATCTTGTAATCGGGAGACACAACTATAGTGCACCAAACAACATCAATTGGTGTTGTATTAGGATTGTAAATGCCCTATTATCTTGCCATATAAGACACTATTAGAGTGCTCCAAACTCCTTCAATTGGAGTGTTGTATTACGGACGTAAGTACCTTATTATCTTGCAATCGGGAGACACAACTATAGTGCACCAAACGACATCAATTGGTGTTGTATTACGGTTGTAAATAACCTATTATCTTGCCATATACGCTACTAGATTGCTCCAAACTCCTTTAATTTGAGTGTTGTCTTAAGGTTGTAAATGCCCCATTATCTTGCGATATTGAGACACAACAAGAGTGCTCCAGACACCTTCAATTGAAGTTTTTTTATTAAGGTTTTAAATGCCCAATTATCTTGCGATACGGAGACACTACAAGAGTGCTCCAAACAAGTTCAGGTGGAATGTTGTATTAGGGTAGTAAATGCCCTACTATATTGCCATATAGAGACACAACTAGAGGAGTAGAACTAGGGTGTTCTTAAGCTCACCAAAGTGTTTGGTGAGCTTGACTCTAAAACTCGTCAAATCAGTTTCAAATGACGAATCCGAACCGTTGGAACCCGTCTATTTTACGTGTGATGCGTCTACATGTGAAATTTTGGAACTTTCGAATTAGTTTAGTATAAAGTCAATTGGTCAAAATTAGAAGGTTAATAAATTAATTTTAGTGCATTCATTTTTTGAACATGTTTTGACCGCTTGACTTTATACTAAACTAATTCGAAAGTTCCAAAATTTCACATGTAGACGCATCACACGTAAAATAGGCGGGTTCCAACGGTTCAGATTCGTCATTTGAAACCAATTTGATGGATTTTGAAGTCAAGCTCACCAAACACTTTGGTGAGCTTAAGAACACCCTAGTTCTACTCCAACTAGAGTGCTACAAAGACCTTCAATTAAAGTCATGTATTAGGGTTGTAAATGCGCGAGTACTTGTCATATAGAGACACTACTAGAGTGCTCGAAACTCCTTCAATTGGAGTGTTTGTATTTAGGTTGTAAATGCTCTATTATCTTTCGATCTGGAGACACTACTAGAGCGCTCCAAACACCTAAATGCTCCAAATGCTATAAATTGGAGTCCTATATTAGGGTTCTAAATGCTCTATTATCTCGTCATATAGAGACACAATAAGAGTGCTCCAAACACCTTCAATTGGAGTCCTATATAAGGTTTGTAAATGTCTGATTATCTTGTCATATAGAGACACAACTAGAGTGCTTCAAATACCTTTAATTGGAGTGTCATATTTGGATTGTAAATGTGCTATTAACTTGCAAACTGGTGACACTACAATAGTGCTCAAAACACCTTCAATTAGAGTGTTGTATTAGGGTTGTAAATGCCCTATTATCTTGTGATATGGAGATCATACAAGAGTGCTCCAAACACCTTCAATTGGAATGTTATATTCAGGTTGTAAATGCCCTAATATCCTGCCGGGTGGAGACATAAACAGAGTGCTATAAACACTTTCAATTGGATTGTTGTATTAGGGATGTAGATGCCCAATCTTGTGATATGGAGACCCTACAAGAGTGCTCTAAACTCCAATTGAAATGTTATATTTGGGTTGTAAATGCCCTAATACCTTGCCGTATGGAAACAACCCCAGAGTGCTCTAAACACCTTCAATTGGAGTGTTGTATTAGGGATGTAAATGACGTATTATTTTTCAATCTAGAGACACTACTAGAATACTCTAAACACCGGCAATTGGTCTGTTGTATTAGGGTTGTAAATGCGCTATTATCTAACAATCTGGACAGACTACAAGAATGCTCCTAACACCTTCAATTAGAGTGTTGTATTGGGATTGTAAATGTTGAATTATCTTGTGAGATAGAAACCCTACAAGAGTGCTCTAAACACCTTCAGTTGGAATGTTACATTAGGGTTGTAAATGCCTCTAGACACCTTCAATTTGAGTGTTCTATTAAGGTTGTAAATGCCCTATTATCTTCCCATCTGGAGACACTACTAGAGCTCTCCAAACACCTCCAATTGGAGTGTTGTATTAGGGTTGTAAATGCCCTATTCTCTTGCCATATGCAGACACCACTAGAGTGCTTTGAACTCCTTCAATTAGAGTCTTGTATTAGAGTTGTAAATGCCCTATTATCTTGCCGTTTCGAAACACTACTTGGGTGCTCCAAACGCCATAAATTGGAGTCCTGTATTAGGGCTGTAAATGTTATATTATCTTGTCATATAGAAACACAACAAGAGTACTCCAACCACCTTCAATTGGAGTCCTGTATTAGGTATGTAAATGCCCGATTATCATGTCATATAGAGACACAACTAGAGTGGTTCAAACACCTTTAATTGGAGTGTTGTATTAGGATTGTAAATGTGCTATTAACTTGCAATCTGGAGACACTACAATAGTGCTCCAAACACCTTCAATTAGAGTGTTGTATTAGGGTTGTAAATGGCCTATTATCTTGTGATATGGAGACCCTACTAGAGTGATCCAAACACCTTCAATTAGGGTGTTGTATTAGGGTTGTAAATGCCGTATTATCTTGCTATCTGGAAATACTACAAGGGTGCTCCAAACACCTTCAATTGGAGTATTGTATTAGGGATATAGATGCCCTATTATCTTGCAATCTGGAGACACTACTAGAGTACTCCAAACACCTGCAATTGGTCTATTGTACTAGGGTTGTAAATGACATATTATCTTGCTATATATAGACACTACGAGAGTTCTCTAAATACCGTCAATTGGAGAGTTGTATTAGGCATGTAAATGCCCTATTATCTTGCCATATACAGACACTATTAGAGTGCTCCAATCATCTTCAATTTGAGTGTTGTATTAGGGTTGTAAATGCTCTATCATCTTGTCATATAGAGACAACGAGAGTGCTCCAAACACCTTCAATTAGAGTCCAGTATTAGGGTTGTAAATGCCTGATTGTCTTGCCATATAGAGACAGAACTAGAGTCCTCTCAGCACCATTAATTGGTGTGTTTTATTAGGGTTGTAAATGCGCTATTATGTTGCAATTTGGGGACACTACAAGAGTGCTTGAAACACCTTCAACTAGAGTATCGTATTAGGGTTGTAAATACCCTATTATCTTGTGATATGGAGACCCTACAAGAGTGCTCCAAACACCTTCAATTGGAATGTTATATTAGGGTTGTAAATGCCCTGTTATCTTGTCATATGGAGACACAATCAGAGTGCTCTAAACACCTTCAATTGGAGTGTTGTATTAGGGTTGTAAATGCCCTATTATCTTGCCATATAGAAACACTACTAGAGTGCTCCAAACTCCTTCAACTGGAGTGTTGTAGTACGGACGGAAATACCCTATTATCTTGCAATCTGGAGATACTACTGTAGTGCACCAAACAACTTCAATTGGTGTTGTATTGGGGTTATTAATTCTCTATTATCTTGCCATCTAGAGACACTACTAGAGTGCTCCAAACTCCTTTAATTGGAGTTTTGTATTAAGGTTGTCAATGCCCTATTATCTTGCGATATGGAGACACGACAAAAGTGCTCCAAACACCTTCAATTAGAGTGTTGTATTAGGATTGTAAATGCCCTTTTATGTTGTCATTTAGAGACACTGCTAGAGTGCTCGAAACACCATCAATTGGAGTGTTGTATTAGGATTGTAAATGCCCTATTATCTTGCCATATGGAGATACTACCAGAGTGCTCCAAACAACTTCAATTGGAGTGTTGTATTAGGGTTCGAAATGCCCGATAATCTTGCCATATAGAAATACTCCTGGAGTGCTCTAAACACCTTCAATTGGAGTGTTGTGTTAGGGTTGTCAATGCCCGATTATCTTGCCATCAGGAGGCACCACAACAGTGGTCCAAACAACTTCTACTTGAGTGTTGTATTAGGGTTGAAAATGCCCTATTATCTTGCCATATATAGACACTACTGGAGTGCTCCAAACACCTTCAATTGGAGTGTTGTACTGGGCTTTTAAATGCCTTATTATCTTGCATTGTGGTGGGACTACAAAGGTACTCCAAACACCTTCAATTGGATTGTTCTATTAGGGTTGTAAATGTTCTATTATATTGCCTTATGGAGACACTACTAGAGCGCTCCAAACACCTTCAATTGAAGTATTATATTAAGGTTGTAAATGCCTTATCATCTTCCCATATATAGACGCTACGAGAGTTCTCCAAACACCGTCAATTGGAGTGTTGTATTAGGTTTGTAAATGCCCTATTATCTTGCCATATACAAACACTATTATAGTGCTCCAATCACCTTCAATTCGAGTGTTGTATTAGGGTTGTAAATGCTCTATTATCTTGCCATATAGAGACACATCTAGAGTGCTCGAAATACCTTTAATTGGAGTGTTGTATTAGGATTGTAAATGTCCTATTATCGTGCCATCTGGAGACACAACTAGAGTGCTATAAACACCTTCATTTTTTGTGTTGTATTAGGGCTGTAAATACGCTATTATCTTGCAATCTGGACACACTACAAGAGAGCTCCAAACACCTTCAATTAGAGTGTTGTTTTGGGATTGTAAATGCATCTTGTCATATGGAGATCCTACAAGAGTGCTGCAAACACCTTCAATTGGAGTGTTGTATTAGGGTTGTAAATGCCCTATTATCTTGCCATCTGGATACACTACTAGAGTGCTCCAAAAACCTTTAATTGGAGTATTGTATCAGGGTGGTAAATTCCCTATTATCGTGCCATATAGAGACATGGAGTACTCAAAACACCTTCAATTGAATTGTGGTATTAGGGTTGTAAATGTTCTATTATCTTGCCTTATGGAGACACTACTAGAGTGCTCCAAACACCTTCCATTGGAGTGTTGTATTAGGTTTGTAAATGCCCTATTATCTTGCCATATACACTACTGGAGTGCTGCAAAGACCTTCAATTGGAGTGTTGTATTAGGGTTGTAAATGCCCAATTATCTTGCCATCTGGAGACACTACAAGAGTGCTCCAAACACCTTCAATTGGAGTGTTGTATTAGGTTTTTAAATGCCATATTATCTTGCCATATGGAGACACTACTAGAGTGCTCCAAACACCTTCAATTATAGTGTGGTATTAGGGGTATAAATGCATTATTATCTTGCCATCCGGAGACTACTAGAGTGCTCTAAACACCTTCAATTGAAGTGTTGTATTAGGTTTGTAAATGCGCTATTATCTAGCTATTTGAAAACACTACTAGGGTGCTCCAAACACTTTCAATTGAAGTATTGTATTCGGGATGTAAATGCCTTATTATTTTGCCATATAGAGACACTACTAGAGTGCTCCAAACACGTTCAGTTGGAGTGTTGTATTGTGGTTGTAAATGTCCTATTATCTTGCCTTATATAGTGACTAGAAGAGTGCTCCAAACCTTTTCAATTACAGTGTTTGTATTAGGGTTGTAAATGCCCAATTATCTTGCTATCCGGAGATACTACTAAAGTGCTCCCAACACCTTCAATTGGAGTGTTGTGTCAGGGTTGTAAATGCCCAATTATCTTGCCATATCAAGACACTACTAGAGTGCTGCAAACACCTTCAACTAGAGTGTTTGTTTTTGGGTTGTTAATGTCCTACTATCTTGTCATATAGAGACACTACTGGAGTGCTCCAAAGACCTTCAATTGGTGTGTTGTGTTAGGGTTGTAAAATGCCATATTATCTTGCTATATGGATACATTGGTAGAGTGCCCCAAACACCTTCAATTGCAGTATTGTATTTGGGTCGTAAATGCCATATTAACTTGCCATTTAGAGTTGGGTTTTTTTTTCTCCGTTCAATTTCATCAATATTTATGACGATCTGTGAGAAAATTTGTAAATCTAAAACCATGAACGTCTTCTACGTAATTTTCTCTTTCAAATGAGATCGATGATGACATACTTTCGGATTGTCCGTCGTGCAAGTATTCATACCTCGTCATGCAAATATTCATCATTGTCGTGTAAGTATTCATATCTTGTTGAGCAAGTATTCATACCTGTGGGGACCGCTAATTAAGTGGGGGATCATGTTCGCACAGAATATATGCTTACAAAGTTTCGGTATAGCAAGCTATACCTTTTAAACCTTTATTATACTCTGTCAAATCAGATAGCAAGTGTACTATCCTATCGATGAGTATGCTCAGGTATCGATCCACATGGACGGAAGAAAATGACCGGACTTATCCTAAAATTACTTGAGATTCTAGAAGTAAGAGAAAATTAGTTTGGTTTGGTTCTGACAATTCTAATGATTTATGACAAGTTTAAAAGACAATAAAGAGAATTAAAGTTGTTTTCAATTAATAAAAAGGCGTTTCCAGGGTTCAGATTTCATTTCTGTTCAGCCCCGAGGCATACGGCCCGTACGAATTACCATACGGCCCGTAGGGGACCCCGAGTTAATGCTGCAGCTACTGTTTTCTGCGTTGATGCTAATGTTTAGGGTTTCTATCAACCAGATCTAGATACCTAACCTCAACTTTCGCATTTTGGCCTAGTACCCGATTACCGGACTCAAATACTCCCCTCTTAGATGTGTTAAACCTCAACTTTCGCATTTTGGCCTAATTTATCCAAGTTACTTGTTGGTTTACTAAAAGTATCCAAGGACTTTCGCCTCAAGGAAAGTTTCACCTTTCGGGTACTCCTTGGTTTCACCCTACTTCATGTACTTTATTCGGTTTGATTAAATGTCATAGACTTGGCTCCTAACACTTAGATGTGTGCATTCATCTAACGGGATGACTAATCAATTCAAGCAAGCACAAATAAAGCAATCAAAATACTACTCCACAAGATAAAAACAAAGCATTCAACACAAAATCCAAGTAGCATACAAACAAAACCAAACTAGAAACTACATCTTAACCCTAGAAACAAAGTAAATTAGCTACTCATGTTCATAAGATAACACAAATAACAAGAAATAAAAGAGTTCATGACAAAACAGTGGAAAAATCCAAAGATCCGTTGCAAACTCGCGTTTTTCACTTCTCTTCCTCTTCTCCTCCTCTTGTCTTTTGCTCCAAGAAAGCTTGTCCAAGTTCCAGTGGTGAATCCCCCTATTTCTGGTGTGTAATTCTCTCATTTAATGCCCCAGATCGCGTCTGCAGAGGCTTCCTTTTCGGCCTCCTTAAATTAAGCTTATTTCAGATTCCAGCTGGATTTTCCAATTTAGCGTCGTACGGGCCCGTAGGGGACCCCGTACGGGCCCGTAGAGGACCCCGTACGGGCCGTATGCCTGTGCTTTGTCTTGGAGACTTCGTGCCTATGTTGTGGAACCTTCTGTGTGGTTGGGCAGATCCTGTACGGCCCGTAGGGAATATCATACGGGCCGTATGAAAAATTATCAGATCCAGTTTTTCGCCCTTTTTCCTACAAAATACCAAACAAAACATAGCAGTACCACATTTCTTCGAAATACAAGTAAAAAGTCCACATTTATAGGCTTTAAAACACAGGTTTTAGTGCAAATTAGGGCTGTAAATTAGACATAATATGGAGATATCAAATTCCCCCAAGCTTGAATTTTGCTTGTCCTCAAGCAAAAATTCTAACTTAGGTGTGGTTCCGGTTGTTGGACTTACCTAAATGCAAGTTAATCTACTAAGAGGAAAATTTACATAGTCTTGCGTTCGTTAGAAACCTATTAGAGTCATTTTGGATAGTGATTTGGTTTCCTTTGGTCCATTTTGATTCACCCCACAATTCAATCAATCAAAACCCCATATTCAAGAATGTATTGCTATTTGTAAGAACCAAGTAATCAAACGCATCAATAGTTCATTTTTCTACCAAGTTCATGCCCTCATTTGTAGTGATTTGTTTTTCTTTGATACCCCCCCCCCAAGCTTGGAACAAGCTTAGATCAGAAAGTCGCGGACTACATGTGTTGATATGTGCAAAGATTTTTTTTTATTTTTGGGAGACGAGCTCAAAGGCGCCCTAATAGACTTATTGCTAGTACTCTTATTTTCTCCATCTTTTTCTCCTTTTTTTTATATATATATTTTTTTATTTGTTTGCACATATCATGAATACACATATTCAATGGTATTCTCTCATACCAATGGATATCCTAACCTTTCTATTGTTTTCAAATCCCATTTCTCTTTTTTTTACAAGGCACAGTTCGGTTTCAAATGCTTTCTTGGTACAATTCAATTCTCAACTCTACAAAGTCCCAAAACAAACTATCATATACAGTTCTTTCAACCAAATGTGTGGTTATTTCCAATTTCACAAATTCAACCATTTCTCAACCAAAATTTCCCAAATTGGTCCCTAATTCACGCAATTCATACAAATTAATCCTCGAATCATGAAAACACAAAAACAAAAAGAACAAAACTACATGCAACTAAACAAAACAACTAATCACCCCCCCAAGCTTAGTCTGAGCATTGTCCTCAATGCTTCAAGACATGCAAGTAAGTAAAGTAAGATAAAAAATAAAAGCTGGGGTAGTGAAAACAAACCTGATCAGTAATCATAGGAGAGGTCGAAGCGCCAGTCACGAAACTGGTCCTCGATGTCACCAAGTCGCTCAGCATAGTCAAACATGTGGCCACTGAGCTCATCCAAGCGCTCACTGTGAATGTCTGTCTGCTGCTGGATAGCTGTGATGTGACGGCCCTGCTCCAGCTGAGTATCCCTGATCTCCGTCATGAGGGAGTAGAGATCCCTAAGAGTGGGGTCTGCTGGGTGTGGGCGTGCAGACTGTGACAGAGGTGGCTGGGTGGAAGAGCTGGGGACGTCAGAGGCCAGTGGTGGGGGAGCTGGGACCAACCAGGTGGAGGGGTCATGCGGTAAGATGGATGGGCCAAATGGTAACCTGCGGGAGGAGCCATTCTCAAAGCGCCAGTCATAGAAGTCCTGGTGACCTGCTGGCCCACTAGAGATAGAGATGAAAAGGCCCTGGCGGTAGCTGTCAGCATCCATAATGATGGGACCAGAGCATGGCTCTCTGCCCGGTATCGCTCCCAATCCAAGCTTTGCTTGATGAGCTCAACATAGGCCCCGATCTTGATCTTGCCACCACTCTTCTTTTTGTCTCGCTGCTGGATCCAGTGCTGGACCATGAGAAGGGCTAAGTCCGGAGACTTGGTGTCGGGACGGAGCATAGTGTCCATGAGCATGAGATCAACGGTGTTAGCACGGTTGAGAGTCTCACCGCGCGCGAAGATGGTAGAAGCGAGGGCGCGCTGGATGATACGGAGAACCGGGTGAGGGATGAAGTGGGCTCGGTATTCTGAATTGGCCGATCTAGGGCAGCCAGTGATCATGGCCCAGAAGGTGTCCCGATCCCACCCCTCACGGAAATTGAGGGTGTCAGTAGTGGGCTCTCATCGAAAACTGAACCACACGCGTAGAGAAGGGAAATAGACTCGATGAGTTCTATTGCACAGCCAGAATTTGATGAAGGGGACATCCTGATTGTCCCTCTTAAGCTCGAGAGAAGAGAGAAATTCCTTGGTGTCCATTTCGTAGGCTAGAAGGCGGAGGTTCCAAAAATCCATGCCAATTCCAATCCTTGCAGTGAAGAGGACGAAATCATCCTCCACTCCAAAACTGTGGAGTGTGTGTAGGTGGACCATTGCTGTGTTCTCAAACGTCTTCTTTTGGAGATTGATGAAGTTCTCGTACATCCGACGAGTGGGCATCTCGAAATACCGTACCGCGAAGCGGTCGGATCGGTCGGTGTACTCACCAGAGTAGGTTTGGTCAGAGCCAGAGTCATATGGCTCAGGGACTGGATGGGGTGGTGGTGGTGAGCGATCTTGGCGGCTCTTTCTGCAGTGCTCATAGACATGGCTGTCAGGTTCCTTTGGTACAGGCCGTAGGCTGTTGGGTACGGGCTGTAGGCTGGTGGATAGCCTGGGTTGGTTTCTGCAGAGACTTCCTACGGGCCGTAGGGGGCTGTGTACAGGCCGTAGGGTTGGTGGTTTTCGTAGAGAGTGGGTTGGCGGCTGGTTGTGTGATGGTGGCCGAGAGATCGGAGGAAATTTTGCGAAAATGGAAAATAAATATAGAAGAATAAGTAAGAAAAGAAAGTGGAAAGGTAAAGGTGCTTACCTCGGAGAAGAAGAAGGAGGAGCGGCCGGCGGTGCAGGTGGTGGTTGAGTCGGGTAGAAGTAGAGATGGCGGTGGGCGGTTCAGCGTGGAGAACGGCGCGCTTCCTTCGTGCAGAGGTGGAGAGAGGTCGGCTAGTGGCGGAGGTGAGCGGAGGAAGACGACAAGAGGGGTTTGGGTGGGTCAGGGTTGTCGGTAGGCTGTCGGGAGGGGGTATAAAAAGGTAGAGGGGTGAGATGAAGGGTCGCGAAGAGAGAAAATCGCGTCCCTTCAGGTCCTGCGCCGGATGAATGCCCTACGGCCTGTAGGGCAACGGGTACGGGCCGTACCAATTCCCAGATTTGATTTTTCCTCCTATCTGATCTGACTTGAAAAACATCTAAAAAAATTGAAGAATCAGAATTAAACTAATACGAAACTAAATATGCAAAAACTGAAACTAAAATAGAAGAAATGACTAAACAGAATAAATTTAAAAGTGCTTGGGTTGCCTCCCAAGAAGCGCTTGTTTTAGGTCTTTAGCTAGACCACCTTGCAAATTAAGCTTCGATCGGAGCGGGGTCAAAGAGAAACTGAACACTCCGCTCATCCATCAAGTGGTCAGCAACGTAATGCTTGAGACGCTGACCATTCACCTTAAAGGTACCACTTTTCGTGCTCCAGATATCAACTGCTCCGAAAGGATACACTTTCTGCACTTGAAATGGGCCGGACCATCTTGACTTGAGTTTACCTGGAAAAATTCTCAATCTAGCATTAAACAAAAGTACAAGGTCTCCCTTTTTGAATTGGCGAGGCGAAATGCATTGGTCATGCAATCGCTTCGTCATTTCCTTGTAAAACCTAGCATTCTCATACGCATGCAACCTCATTTCCTCCAACTCGTGCAAGTCTAGGACACGCTTTTCTCCAGCTGCAAGCAGGTCCATGTTGATCGCTCTTGTGGCCCAGAATGCCTTGTGCTCGATTTCGACAGGAAGGTGACATGGCTTTCCATACACCAGCTTGTAAGGGCTCATGCCAATCGGTGTCTTGAAGGCGGTGCGATAGGTCCAAAGTGCATCATGCAACTTGAAAGCCCAATCCTTCCTTGCCCTAGCCACTGTTTTCTCTAAGATCGACTTGATTTCCCTGTTAGGAATCTCAGCTTGGCCATTAGTTCACTACAGCAAAAAATAGTATCAGCTACCGGTATTAGTGACCGGTGCTAACGCCGGTCGCTGATACTCAATTTTTTTAAAAAAAAAACGAGAAATAGCGCTGGTGACTATACTTTCAGTCGTATTGGGGGTAAAAAATAAAAAAGGCGCCAGAACCCTAGCAGCCCCGCATTTCTTCTCTCGCCTCCCGACCCAAAACCATTCCCGCCTCCGCGCCTCTCCACTCCACTCACCTCTAGACCAAAACCCTTCCAGCCTCTCCGCCTCTCTTCTTCGATCTTCCTCATGCCTCCTTTTTCTCTCGCTCGGCGGCGCGACTTCGACTGATGACGACGCCGTTCCCTCTTCTAAGCTCGTTGCAGCAAGACTAGCGAGGGTTTCGTTTGTCAGAGGTTTGAGTGCGAAGCTCAGAGAAATCCTGGGAGGGTTCAAGGATTGAGGCAGCGAATGGTGGAGGAGAACAAATGCTATTTTATCCTTACTTGCGAGAAGCCATCGGAGGAGGTTAGTTTTAGTGAAAATTGGCCGTCTATTAGTCTAATAGCTTTTATGAGTTTAGAATTGTAAGTACCAGTACCGATTTGACCTTCAATCTGAACCCTTCTCATATTCTGTCCGTCTATTTTGTGTGTTCTTGTGCAGTTAAAATTGAATTTGGTTTGATTAATTGACACATAATTGAGCCACAAGTTTACAATTTAGTTTATTGAGGCTCAATTGTAGAATTTAGCTTAATTGGGAGTAAAAAATTTCATACTGGTAAAACATTATTAGAGATCATTTTTGTGCTCAATTACCAAAGACTTTGTAAAAGATAGCCCTTTTAGTTGCTCTAGACATTTTGAATATACTATTTGCCATGTTGTTATAAATTAGATGTTGTGAAAGTTCTAGAAGATGGAGATTTGCAAACTCGTCAACTGTTGGATTATGACAACAGATTGAAGCATTCTTTCACTGCACATCCAAAAGTTGATCCATTCACCACCGGTACCTTTCTAATTTAACAAGAGTTTCTTTAAAGGCACTAATATTTTTAATGCATTGCATTTTAATGCATAAAATTGCCTCTGCAACTACTACACAAATGACCAAATTGTCTGTGTTAATTGTTAACTCCTCATGTACATAACACAATAATGACCAAAATGCCCTATGATTGAATTCACCGGGAACATGTCATCTAACTATATTATTCAATGTTTCTTGTTAATTAATTCAATCATCTTAGAGTTGCATATTCAATGTTATTTCTTATTTTGCTTTCAGATTTGTTGAACATAAAAAAAAAACTTGAATGGGGCTCGTGGACTTCTTCCTGCCCAGGCATGGACTCAACTGGTAAGTGGTAACTTGCATGTTCAAATATTTCTTCCTGAAAATTTAAGGAAATAGGATGTGATCATAAAATGATTCAACTTGTCTCAAGAATAGTATTGTACTATTATATCATGTACAGAAATTCTCTAATAGGCATATTTGCAATCTGAACATGGATTGGATTATATATACACATGTAACACATGGGCTGACTATTGCCTGTAGTTCAACTTTTCTTTGGTTCTGAACAAGAAATCCTAATTTGACTACTTGAAAAACAGGTTAGTGCATAAGTTGTAGATTTATTTGATGCGATTTTTATATTTCTTTGTTTGATATGCCTTGTTTGAACTTGTAGATTACAAGTTGCTTTGTAAAGGGATTAGGGGAATCAGCAAATCACATCTCCTACTGTTATTGAGGTACTTAGACTAATTTGTCTTATTTGAATAATTAGTTAGTATAATTTTGTTACAAGGATTTCAGGAAAATTGAATTAGTGGGAACTTAGAACTGATGTTGTACATACATACTTTTTGAGTAGCCATTTCTATTTCAGGCAATTTTTTCTTATGTACTTTTGTTTATATTAGATTATGACTGTATCTGTTTATATTAGATTATGAAAGAATCCTTAAGGAAACCAAATAAAAACACAAAGTGTGATAGTTTTTTGTCTTTTTGTCGTAGATTGAAGAACCAAATTTAAGTGGGGTAAGCCATCTGCTGGTTGATGAAATCCATGAGAGAGGCGATCAGATATGTGGATGTATGAGCTGCATCTATTCGGTGTTTTGTATAAGCGATGTGAGGTGATCAGATATGTGGATGTTAGTTTTATGTTAGGTGTATGTTTAGTTAACAAATTTGTAACTGAAGACCTGATTTTTTACATGTTCCATAAATGGCAATTTCAATTCTTAGCTCTTACTAATGGTTTAATTATTATTGTATTTTAAGCATGATAGTTTATGTATGGGTAATTGTGCTATTGGTAGACAGGGCAATCGAGTCTCTATCAGAACTCAGAATTGAGAACATTAGTAATTGGTGTAATTGATATAAATAACAAAATAAACAAAAAAAATTATGTTGGAAGCATTAGCGACCGGGATGATGTTATTCAGCGACCGGTGACGTCATCGGACGAGCATTAGCGACAATGCCTTCAGCGACCGGAGTATCAGCGACCGGTTTTTATCATCAGAGACCGGATTTGGCATCAGCGACCGGCGCCGTGACTATCAAAGATCGGAAAACCGGTCTCTGATAGTAGGATCTGCTGTAGTGGTTTGAGGGTGGTAAGAAGTAGATACCTTGTGAGTCACCCCATGTCGGCTCAAGAGATTGTTGAATTGTCGATTGATGAATTGCTTGCCTCCGTCACTGATGACAGCTCGAGGCACCCCAAATTGAGGGAAAATGATCTCATTGAAAAACCTTCTCACCGAATTCGAGTCAGCCTTGCGGCATGCCATCGCCTCTACCCACTTTGACACATAGTCGACTGCCACCAAAATATACTCATTCCCTCGGGAAGAAGGGAATGGACCCATGAAATCAATGCCCCAAACATCAAAAATCTCTACCTCAAGGATAAAGTTGAGAGGCATTTCACTTCGTCTCGTCATGTTTTCGGTTCTTTGGCACCTGTCACAAGCTAGAACAAAAGATCTTGCATCTTTGAAAAGAGTAGGCCAAAAGAAACCAGATTGTAATACCTTGGCAGTGGTCTTGGAATATGAAGAGTGTCCTCCATAAGCTGATGAGTGGCAATGTGCAAGAATAGAACCTGTTTCCTCGTGTGGAACACAGCGTCGGTATATGCCATCAATTCCAATTTTGAAGAGGTAAGGCTCATCCCAAAAGTAGTACTTGGCGTCAGACTTGAGTTTCTTCTTCTGCTGGTAGGATATTGTGCCAGGCAAAACTCCAGAGACCAGGTAATATCCGTTCCTAATAGTACTATTAGGATCGGTTATTTTGAAACAACTGATCCTAATATATATAATTTTTTAATGTTGGTTCTGCCAAAAAAAACATTAGGATCGGTTGGTTGTTTCAAAATAACCGATCCTAATAGTACTATTAGGATCGGTTATTTTGAAACAACCGATCCTAATATATATATTTTTTTAATGTTGGTTCAGCAAAAAACAAACATTAGGATCGGTTGGTTGTTTCAAAATAACCGATCCTAATAGTACTATTAGGATCGGTTATTTTGAAACAACTGATCCTAATGTTTTTTTTTTGGCAGAGCCAACATTATTAAAAAAAAGCATTAGGATTGGTTGTTTCGAAACAACCGATCCTAATATTTTTTTTTAATGTTGGTTCTGCCAAAAAAAACATTAGGATCGGTTATTTGGAAACAACCGATCCTAATTCTTTTTTTTTTCAGAACAAACATTTTGTGAATCCAGATATAATGCATTACATATTATAACAAGAAATTTAAATCCAAAAAATTTAATTAACAAACATACAAGTGATTGATTGAGCTATTTCTTCAATTAACACACATTTATGCAATTAATGTAAAGCACAACAATAAAAAAAAATAATTACCTCTTTCGCAATCACATCACTTGAGATTAGAAAAGACCCGAAAAACAAAAACAAAGGAAACAATTAGATAGAAAAACATTTTCCAATGAAAAATACAAAAAAAATGTGTTTTAAAAGTATAATAATGAGAAAATTAGATAAAGCTATTACCGTGATAGTTGATCGGCCGGATGATTAAGTAACTTGAGCGAGACATCCTCAAGATTGTAAAACAATATACAAACACCATTAATTAATTTTTGAAATAATAAAAAAATTAGAAACTGACACAATTGAGCCGGAGGTGCAAGAGGCTCGGCTTTGAGAGGGAGAGACGGAGACAGAAAGAGACACAGAGGAGAGGGAGAGACGGAGACAGAGACAGAGACACAGAGGTCTGAGGATTTGAGAGGGAGAGACGGAGACACAGAGAGAGAGACGCTAAGTTGAAAATGAGAAGCGCGAAATGAAAATAAGAACCCTAAGCAGGTTATATAGGGAGGGAGTTATCAGGATCGGTTATTGAACCGATCCTAATAGTATTGAGACTCAAAATTTTTGGCTAAGTACAGAGGTGCGAAACGAAAATAAACCCTAGCGCCAAATTAGCATTAGGATCGGTTGTTTCAAAATACCCAATCCTAATAGTACTATTAGGATCGGTTATTTTGAAACAACCAATCTTAATGTTTTTTTTTTCTCTTTTTTTTTGCAGAACCAACATTAAAAAAAATATTAGGATCGGTTATTTTGAAACAACCGATCCTAATTTTTTTAATGTTGGTTCTGCCAAAAAAAAAATTAGGATCGGTTGTTTCAAAATAACCGATCCTAATGTTTTTTTTTTGGCAGAACCAACATTTAAAAAAAAACAGTAGGATCGGTTATTTTGAAACAACCGATCCTAATGTTTTTTTTGGCAGAACCAACATTAAAAAAAACATTAGGATCGATTGTTTCAAAATAACCGATCCTAATAGTACTATTAGGATCGGTTATTTTGAAACAACCGATCCTAATTCCTTTTTTTTTTCAGAACCAACATTTTGTGAATCCAGATATAATGCATTACATATTATAACAAGAAATTTAAATCCAAAAACATATCTAAACAGAGATATTATGTTACCGCAGAGTATAGGAACTCCATACCCACAGCTATTCAAAGTGAATAAATCAGAACCGCTTTTCACATATCGGATGGTATGAAAGTTTGATATTTAATTAATAATCACCCACCCAATGCATGTACAGCAATACATATGAAAAAAATTCAAAAAAAAAATTATATTTTTTTTAACATCTTATATAGCGAAATAATACTTTACATATCATTTCTTATAGACTTCCATCATTATATGCCCCTTCAAATTTAGAAAACATTTCGGACCGTTCATTTTCACGCGAGAAATTAACGGTTGATCTGCAGTGAAATCATTCTAAATCTGTTTTAAAATGATCAAGAGAGAACATTGAACGTAACCAACCTAAAAGTTTAGAAATTTTATTATGTATGATCTTCAATCCAACACGAAGTGTTTATGGCCATACGATGCTTCAATTTTCGGTCAATTAGATGGATGGGCTACGAAAAACAATTTTTGATCAAAATTGGATGCAAGGCAATAAATGCAGTGCTATTTAATTTAAACGGTTTTGATCGACCAACGGACGATGTTTGTCTTTGTTCCTTCATTAACTCACCCAACAAGAGTTGATGTTCTATGGTCATGCATGTTTGACATAAGTCATTGATGCAACATACATGTTCAACTATACAGTTTAATTTGTCAAAATTATTTAATAATACAATAAATATGTTCTAGCATTATATTTTGGTATAAATTTTATCAATATCATTTTAAATTATTGTCATTTTAATAATTATCAATATCATTTTATATATACATATACATATATTATAAAAAAATGAGTTTATAAAAAAAAATTCAAATGACATTTATAAACAAAATACCGATCTCAATGTTCCACCAGGGCAAAATCGGATCCGTCTCATCCTCCCCTTTCCGAAAAGTGGTTATACGCGCAAATCCGACTTTCCTAGCCAAAGTTATGGATGTTTAAAGTTTTTTCTTGCGGTAGAACTTTGGAAATTCATAACTAACTGTAGAAAAATTCAAATAAATTGAAATCTGTGTCATATCTGTGTATTTTTGAATGCTCTACATGCTGGTGTAATCACTTTTTCAGTTTGGTCCCTGTATCTGTCCAGACTTGCTGATCTACTAGTCTCCAATTTTTCATTTTCATTTTCATGTTATTCTCCAATTTTTCAGTTTTAATATGCACTATTAGGATATATCAGTTTATTCTTAGAACTGATCCTGATAGTATTAAGATTGGTTTTTACAAACAACCGATCCTAATTAATAAACTATTAGGATCGATTGTTTGTAAAAACCAATCCTGATAGTATATGGATCGGTTCTAACAAACAACCGATCCTAATAGTTCATTTATTAGGATCGGTTGTTTATAAAAACCGATCTGAATAGTTTTTAGGATCGGTTTTTTTAAGAAAACCGATCTAGATAGTTATTAGGATCAGTTGTTTCATATAGCCGATCCAGATAGGCCAATTCTGATTCTAGTTTTTCCACTAGTGAGAGCACTGCAGGTCAAAATGTTTCAGGTAAGAAATATTTTAATCGAGTATTTCCTTGCAACTTATTTGAAGTTGTAATTGCACTACTAATTAGATCTTGTTTTAAACAGTACATATTTGATCAGAGCCCCACACAAAGCAATTTATAGGAGTCCGGGTATTATGTAATGAAGAACATGGAGACGCTTATCAGAAATTATGCACGTTCTTTTTCCAAAGGTTTGTCGATCACATGTTTCTATCATCCTTTTAGATTCAAGTTCTTAATTATACATGTTATTCATATGTTTTCATTTATTCATGCAGTGTCGTCTGTCCAAAACGTCGTACGAAGAACATGAATTACATGACATCCGTATCCAATGGTGTAAATTCTTCTTGAAATTATCATCAATTTAATTGTCGTGCAGGTACTTGGCGGTGGGAGGATTTGACAAGTAGTTGTCTGTGGTTTGAAACAGTTATTGTTATCGGGTTCTTGTGTTCAAACACTTAATTAATTTGTTGTTGGTTTTAATAATTGTGGTAAGAATATTTAGTTTTCTGGTACGATGAACTATTGTTGTGTTTATTGGCTATGTTTATTAACGTCATCTGTTTTGATCCGATAGCATAGATGTCTACATTTCCTATCGGGGCGATATGCATCGGATTAAAATCCGATGGCGGAACACGATTTCAACCGATATAAAAGGGTTTTTTTTTGTAGTAGTGAAATTTGAAATATTTTATAAGATCAAAGTTTGTAGATCATTAGACACTTATTTCATATGTATTTTCTTAATTAGTAGTTGAAATATACGCTTGATTTTTAGATGAATTAGTTAGTCTAGCTCAATTAAATGGTTTACAAAATATATAGTGCTGACTCATGAGGGAGTAGTTTTTATTATTTATTAGTGTGTGCTTGTATTAGTTAAGAACAACTGCCGAACATTTCACACAAATATATTTCTCCATCTACAATATTGCATGATATGCAATTATTAACCATAAAAAATATATCAACCATCATCATCATCATCATCATCATCTTCATGATCTACTAACTTCCAATGCCCATCTACTCCCTTTACCATACCCTTGTTCTGTCGAACTCTCCAGGAAACAGGTACATGATAATCGTCCTTCAACGCATCCATTGATTTGTTGACAAGTGCTACATCTCGATCCACTTCTAACCGAAACCCTCCCTTCTTCCCTTGTACACCAGCAACTGCATGCATGTATCCCTCTAAATTATGCCACGTCATCATATTGCCCGGACTTTTTAAGTACGGCGACTTTTGTGTATCTACGAGTAATTCTATGCCCACTTCAGTGTATCCAACAACCGGGTAGGTCGGAATCAAGTCGGGTTCATTACACACTCTTAGTAGTTTGAGGTTTTGCTTGCTAGAAAAGAGATTCTTGAAAGTGGAATCACCGACCTTAGGGCTTGCAAATACTATGGCTGTGATCAGAATGGCAGAGGAGTATGAGCGATTGCATTTATTGATGAGGTGATTTGATGCTATGTCGATGGCACTTAGAGTTGCAAGGCAAGCACCGAGGCTGTGACCTGTGAGAGTTATGCTAATTTCTTCGTCCTTGTACTCGTTAACTAGCTTTTGTATTTCTGTTAAGACCTACATCAACATGAAAATTAAAAATATTTCTTAGGTTGATATATAAGAAGTCATGCCATAGCTAATTAGGAAATCCTCAGCTTTTTCTGATTTTACTCATGAAGAGACTTTCTTTGCATGCTTAGAAATGCACTGTTTATGGTTGAAATTACGCTTTTCACCATGAAACTGCATGGTTGTATTTGCTTTTGTGTTGTATGAATGTGTGTTGCTACATCTATACATGAAGATTAGTATGAGCCTCAATAAGTCTTATGTTGCTTTCTTGGATACTTATAGTAGAATTAACCTGAGTTAACCTCTGATAGCCACAAATTCTGGTTAACTTTAGCATTAATTTGATGTCATTAAACTCTGCATTTGTTATTCAAAGCATAGATATAAAAAGAACAACCCTGACATGAGCTTATTCAGCATGAGAACTTACAATTATTCCTTCAAAATATATAATTATAGTACATACCTGCTCTCTCGCGCTCACTTTGTTGTACTTTGACTGCTCATTTTCTGACGTGTATATCGACAACCAGCCTCTATGAACCATCGGATCACCACCATCTGGTGCGGGCCCCAAAATATCTGCAGCTGACACTAATGTGAAATCTAAATCATCGATCCATTCGAGTGTCTGTGTAGTCCCTCTCCATGCAATCAACACATCTCTTCTACCCAAAACCTCCTTTCCTTTGTCGGTCGCCACAGCCACGTACCCCATCCAATTCGACTCCTTGCTCCATGCCGCTTCAGATATCGGTTTGAGTATAAACGCCTCCGGAATGGGAACACTTGATGTGGCATAGAGAAACTTTGTGATTCTGTATATATTAGGGTTTAGTTCAACCTTTTCGAGGAGATCTCGACGACTGTAGAAGCACGAACCCCTGTATGAAGATCTCTTTTCAGTGTTAAAAGCATCATATGTAGCTTGAGATAACTCACCGTAGTTAATTATGTTTAAGCGAAGATCTAGGTCTAAGGGATCTAGGAGACCTTCCCAATTGTTCTCTCCATTGATCTCTCTCCATCTTTTGGCTATGTTTCCATACATAGTTCTTCTCTACTTTTGTACGTAGCTAGATGAAGTATAGTTTATTATGGGTTTATGTTTGTTGTCATGTGATGATTGTATATATTTAAGCATCTTAGTTTAGGTTTAGATGGGTAATTGCTGTATAAAATTGAGTTTACTTGCTGTTAAAATGTTATTGAATTTGGCGTTTGCATAGATCCTGTTCCAGTGTAGCTTGTGCTTGTACTCCCCAGGATGTAACAGTGCCAGCATGGTGTAAGAAAAAGAATGATATGGATCTATTAATTGTCCATAAGAAATTCTTTCAATAGTGTATAATTTTTAATATATGTATGTGAAGCAATATTTGTTATAATGGCATTTAAACTTAGGCATATATATCATTAACTTGTTATATAGGATTTGAAGTTATGTTATATAAATTATTAAGTTATAATTGCAGACTTTGTAGGTAGAACATGAAAAAAGTATTTTGCCTAGCTTCGCATTAACATACATACGATTACGTTAAATTATACATAGGATTGTACCTAGGCAATGATAAAAATAAAATACAAAATAATCAATAAAGAGGGCATGCTTTATGTAATGATTAATAAGGACATGTTCGGCTGTTTACTGTATGTGTGGGAAAAAAAATTCAATAAGCGCATTTTGACCATTAAAAAATTTTCATTCCTGTTTTTGTTCCCTTTAAACGGCCGAACAGGCTCTAAAGGATATGTCAACATATTCTTGTAGCTATATATATATATATATACGTACGTAGTTGTGTTCAGCAGTTCCACATAAAGGAAAAATAATTTTGGCTAATTAAACAATATGATTCTTACAATAGTTAATTATATATATCACATATATAAATGATGTGAGACATGAACACAACTTATTACATGATTTATTGACGCAGAGGAACCGGACACAATCGCCAAGCCAATTTGTCGTGTATTACCCAACTCTAGCTCAATTCGGAAGCATGCAGATGCTTGCACGAATTAAAACGACCAGAGACTTCATAATGACCAAACAAAGAAATAATTTGATTGATTAAATTTTATTAAGTGCTTTAACAGGAATTTTAATGTATGAAAAAATTTAATTTAATTCGTATATTAAAGAGTGATTTTTCCGAAATTTTTATTAATACCCAAAATATAATGAAATTATCAGATCTACTCAGTTTTTGAATGGATTTCAAAAAATGCCCCTTCCAGTTACTAGATAACCGGACTCAAAATACCTTTCCGCTAAGCTAGTCCCCAGATGCATGAGAAATACCCGGTTACTAGGTAATCAGAAATTACCCCTATGTCCGGTTACCAAGTAACCGGACTCACAATTTTAAAAAACAGATTCAATTTTTGAAAGCTGTGCCGGTTATTAAAAAACAGATGCAATTTTTGGCCTTTTTTTTTTACAAAACATTATTTTTTTATTTTTTTATTTTTTGTATTGAAATATTAGAAATATTGAATATATTTCTTTGAAAATATATGTAATACAGTATTAATTTGAGTTATTAGAAATACTGCAACAAATAATCTGGATCAACATTTTTCAGGCCGGATTTTTCACGGCTGCAAGAAATATTAATATATTTTTTTGTGTTATTGGAAAAAAAATAAATATGCTTTGAATGTGAGTTATTGATCGCAGTTCAAAAGTCACTTCTAGGCAATACAAAAAATATTGTGATCCTTCCTAGTACATTTAATTTAAAAAAAGTTGTATCTATTTTGAGAATTAGTTTAGAATATCAATCATTAAATAACTTTTTTTTTTTCAAAAATAGATACAACTTTTTAGAAATTAAATGTACTAGAAGGATGACAATATTTTCTATATTTATCTAGAAGTGACTTTTGAACCGGGATCAATAACTCAGAATCTAAGCATTTTTAATTTTTTTCCAATAACACATAAAGAAATATATTAATTTTTCTTACAGCCACGAAAAATCCGGCCTGAAAAATGTTGATCTGGATTATTTGTTGCAGTCTTTCTAAATAATCAAATTATATTGTATTTCATCTATTTTCAAATAAATATATTCAACATTTCTAATATTTCAATACAAAAAATAAAAAAAATTCTGTTTTTAAAAAAAAAAGCGTCAAAAATTGCATCGCTTTTTAAAATAGTGAGTCCGGTTACTTAGTAACTGGACATCGTTTTAACTTCCGGTTACTAGGTAACCGGGTATTTTTCATGCATCCGAGGACTAGCTCAGCGGAAAGGTACTCTGAGTTCGGTTATCTAGTAACCGGAAGGGGCATTTTTTGAAATCCATTCAAAAACTGGGTAGATCCGGTAATTTCATTATATTTTTGGGTATTAATAAAAATTTTGGGTGATTTTATATATATATATATCGAATATTGTGTTTAAGTATAACTGCTGAATGTATACTCTTAAGAAAAAAAAATATATATGTATTATTATCATTTTTTGTAGACATGAAATATTTGGAATATACAAATAATAAGTTATAATTCTATGTATTATTGTCATTTTTGGTAGACATGAAATATTTGGAATATACAAATAATAAGTTATAATTCTAGGCTACAGCTGGCCAAGTGTTATTGTGGACCCATGAGAAGTAGGCCAGTTAGAGAAACTAATAAACAGGCAATTCCTTCAAAGGTGATTGACAGATTAATTGAGAGTTGCAGTTGCGTGCAAGCCTAATTCCTAATTCATGTGTGAGGGATTGAGGAAGAGGAACTTGTTGCTTGCTTTATAGTCTTTTTTGCAATTAAATATATGGAAATAGCATAGAAAATATTTTTTTTTCCGTTTCTTTAAGGATATACATTATATAATAAAAGTAAAACATACCCCAATTATACATTCTATCATGGCACAGAACACGCAAGTTACAAAACATAACTGACACGCGTGCTGTGCCGCTCCGTACAGTAACCGTGCCGTTCCATGATGGAGTTGGCTCTGCCGTGCCATTCCCACTCTACCCTCAATGAAGACCTAGACATTGCAACACTAAATATCAATACAATGGATAGTTAAGGGTTGAGGAGGGTTTGAAAACCTCATGTTTTTCATATCTCATTATGTCTCATATTTTATATATTCGTTTTCAAAGTTTAAACTGTTGATCCGAACCATTCGACATGATATCCATATTAAAATATTTTTGGAGATCAAATTTTATAATTTTTAGAAACTTTTTTCTATTTTCTTTAATAGACAGAAAAATCACTGTTTTTGAATGGTTCGAAAAATAGTGATTTTGTACCTATTTTACAAAATAGTAATTTATTTTAAAAAAATTATAAAATTTCATCCCAAGCATATTTTAGTATTAATGTCATACCGAACGGTTTGAATCAATATTTTGGACTTTAAAAATAAAGATATAAAATATAAAGTATGATAAGATATGAAAAGCATGAGATATTAGAACTCTCTATCTCAAATATTTATATTTTATTTGTTTTATGTTACAGTTTGCTGAAAAAATAACAATTTCTTTATCCAGTCACAAACAGTCCTACGGAACTGTTTCAGAAAAAAAAAAAAAAAAAAAAAAAAAAAAAAAAAAAAGGGACAAACAGATGAATCAATTTAAATGTCCTTCGCATAGCGGACAAGTTAATTTGCGTGTTCTAAATTCTAATTGAATTGAGACCTTCGTGTTACTTCGAATTCTTGCCTTTGCCTAGCCGTTCAGATTTGCTGCGGGACACCGTGCTCGCATATTGCAATAACTCCAAATTCACTCTATTTTTATGGTCGCATCTTGACACCATATTTTTATAAGTTATTTTTGCGATTTTAAAATTCAAATAGACGATCGGAACCATTCAACATGATCTCCATATTAAAATGTGCTTGAAGAACAAATTTTATATTTTTTGGATTTGTTTTACTATTTATTAAGATATATACAAAATTGTTGTTTTCGGGCAATTTTGGATCATTGAAAAACAACAATTTAAAAAAATTCTAAATAAATAGTAATAAATTTCCAAAAAATGTAAAATGTTGTCTCCAAATACATTTTAATACGGACATCACGCTGAACGGTTCGGATCGACTATTTGAATTTTAAAATCACAAAAATTACTTATAAAAATATGGTGTCAAAATATATCACTATAAAATGTTGTCAAAATGCATCATTAAAAAACAGCAATTTTCAAACTATCTTAATAAATAGTAAAAAAATTTCAAAAAATGTAAAATTTGGTCTCCAAGCACATTTTAATATAGATTAAACATTTAACAGTTTGGATCGGCTATTTTAAACTTTGAAACTAGAGATATGAGCGCGAATTAAAACAGCCCCAGTAATTCACGAAGTAGCGTAGCCTTGCTCATATATATATATACGGTTTAACAAGTACATCCGTTCATCACATCACATGTTTGGAAATATATGTAGAAATGTAGAAAGAGGAGGGTTCAAATGCCTCCATGTTTTTGTGCCTCCATCATGCCTCCATCTCTCTCCATCATTTTCAAAGTTCAAACAGTCGATCCGAACCACTCAACCTAATCTCCATACTAAAATATGTTTGGATACCAAATTTTATATTTTTAGGAATTTTTTTACTATTTTTTTAGATAGGTACAAAATCAGTAAATCTGAACCATCTAAAAACAGTATTTTTGTACCTATCTAAAAGAATAGTAAAAAAATTCCTAAAAATATAAAATTTGGTCTCCAAACATATTTTAGTATGGAGGTTAGGTTGAGCGGTTCGGATCGACTGTTTGAACTTTGAAAATGATGGAGAGAGATGGAGACATGATGGAGGCACAAAAACATGGAGGCATTTGAACCCTCCTCATGTAGAAAAATGCTCAACTATCTTTGTATGTTAATTGCATAAATTTGCGGGTTATTTGAGTATATTTATCTGTTAATTATGCATGGTATTTATTAAATCATACAGTTTACCATTAAATGTTTATATGTTAATTTGCTCAAGTACTTTGTTAATTGTTACTTCTTTTTTTTTGGCCTGTGCATGTTGGATGTTACAAAATTCTTTATTGATTTATAATTGTGTAATTGATTTTATTGAGACGGGGATTACATTTTAGATTTGTCACCCGATAATAGCAGGAGTTTAGTTGTTAATAAATACGAATTCCGAAATTTTTATTAATACCATTTAAAATAAACTAGTATCGTGCCCGTGCGTTGCGACGGGACCATATTATATAATTGAATAGAATATGAAAATATTTTGTTATTGATATTCACACAAAATTAAGAAAAAAAACAGAGATCCAAATAATAAATAACAGTAAAAGAAACAACAATAAATGAAAAAAAGGATCAAATATAACATGAAAAAGTTTTTGAAGTATCATTGTCATTGATCCTCTTCGATATAGTCCAATATTTCTGAAAATAAATAAATAAAATATGAAAAGTAGATTATAATTGTTCAAATTGAAAAAATATAATAAAATACTATTTTCAGTTTTGACAAATTAACATAGATTCATGAAAACACACAGCATTAACTTGTTGACAATGCAAGCCGTTGAAACCCAAGATGCTGCTGAATTGCCTGAAAATCCAATACGCGATAGACTCCTTTATAGAATAATTAAGAAACAGTATAGACAGAAACACTTTCACCAAGTTAAATGTTCAAAGGGGTCATGAACCAACGTAGGATGATATTGAGAAAGTAAAGAAAAATAAATTTATTGAACAAGCACCAGTTCAAGACAACAAAATAGAAAATTCCTGCCAGGCGAACAGAACCCCCAAAAAAGAGTAAGAAGCACATACAACGATAGTATTCAAATAAAAAATGCCAAAGCAAGCATCACAAAATAATAAATAAAACAAAAAAACAAAAAAAAAAAGGTTATCATACTTATGGTCTGGTTAATAGCAGTACCTGGAAAATACTGGCAGACTACCAACATTAATATTATCTAAATTAGTTTCATTTTCTTCAAATATGTACATGTAGAAACAGGCTAAAGTTCAATCATAAACAATACATTTCTCTTCTATTTGGCTAACCCTGTATCAAAACTAATTTACCCAATTTATTAATATTAATGCCTCAGATGAAGGTACCAACACCTGAAACTAATTTACCCAACATTAACCTGTTCCTAAATTAATTTACTCAATTTTCAATCTATCGAGTAACATATAAAGCAGATACAGGTACCAACATTAATCCTCAAATTAATGAACATATCTCAAATCAAAAATCTAAGCAAACAAAAACCCCAAAAAATTCGCAAGAAAATTAATCCTCAAAGGAGATATAAAATATGAAAGCAGAGAGCTTGTATACCTAAACAAGTCGCAGTGAGGTGCTTGTTACCGCTTTTAGAGAAGTTATTTGCATCATCTCTTAGATTTCATATGTAGGAAGCAGCACCTACAAAAGAAAAGAAAAAATTGTTCTTATTTTTTCTGAGAGCCGATTGGCTTCAGTTCAGACTACATTACAGATGTAGAATGTATAAGATTTTATTCAGCTTTTTAACCTCTGACTGATATTACATGATAACAAAAAAAAAAATTCACTGAATGAATTATAGATCATTGATCTATATAGAAGACTATTTTTACTAAATAATTTAATAATCAATGCTCTGTACCTAATAAATGCGAAAAATCTAAGTAATGTATGTTTTAGTAAATGTGAAAGTTAGAAGACCCAATTATTTGATATATGCAATGGTGTGAAGGCAAGTTTGTAGATATCACAGCCGAAATATGATGGTACTGTGACAGTCTTTACAAGTTCAACTTGCAAACGGTAGCATTGTAATTGTAATCCAAGAATAAGTGTTGAACAACAAAAGAAGGACTGCTGGTAGACTGAAAGTAAATACCGTAATTCGGAAATGGACTGCCAACTATTTGAAACTGAAACTGCTATGAAAATGAAATACAATGGAATTCGATGAGTCGTACCACCACTGGTCCAACATGGATATCCAACCAAACCTAAAGGCAGATTTATTTCAACATAAGAAATGCGCAACAAATGTGCTCCTCAGCTTAGTATCTGTGGAGGTCTTTTTTAACCATTTTAGCCCTATAATTTCCCTTTACTTTAAAGTAATTGTGATAATCTGAGTAAACAAATGAGGGGAGAAACTGGGATGGAAAAATGAGATTTGGGGGAAAATGAGCCAACCATGACTTATGCTGATTGGAAGTCATTCTCTTTGTGAAAAAATGAATTGGGTGTCGTTATTGTTGGATTTTGAAGGAATCATACCAGAAAGAAGTACCGTAGCTCAAAGAAGCGGAAAGGACCGATGACAGTGAAAAGCAAATGACATTGGCAGAACACAAAGATGAAAGCAAAAGAAAACAGAAAAGCAGTGAGTGCCTGTTCTCAATCTCGGGTTATAATCATTATGATATTTACATTTGATTGCCCTATCCACACACACGGTATCATGAGAAAAGTACCTTGCAAATTGATCTTTCTCAAAAAAAGGAAAGAAAAATACCTTCCAAATCAAGGAAAACACTTCAGATAATTCCAATTTCCATCATTACAATATTGCCCCCAACTCCAATATGTAACGAACTGGTACCACTTTCAGTTGTATACCTTTTGTAAATCCGAGTACCCATGCTCCATATTATCTTGCCAAGAGTAAAAATAATTAATAGGATTGCTTGAATAGATACACTGACACTCACACCTAATAAGTGAAAACAAATTAACCAGTAAAATGAATTATGTTAGTCTTAATACAGAAGGCCTTGTCTTCTAACAATACAACTACAGATCAGACAAGCAGCATTACATCAATTTCGTTTCAAGAGACGCTGACAATACAACTACATAACTCTGTATTGGATTTTTGTTTGAATTTTAATTTTAATCAAGGATAAATTGGCACATAAATGAAAACCACAGAGACAATGTTAACCAACTAACTCTTCTTGAATAAACATATATACGTAAACATCTGACCTGGATGCTTGTCACTATCCTTCGAAGCCGAAGATCAATACTTTGATGCTTCCCAAATCCATTTCTTTGCCTGTCATAAGAATTGAATTTATCAAGCACTGTTCAGATGAAAAATTACATCCAAGGACAATATAGATCAGATAAAATATATAGAGATCTGACATCCTGCTTCATATTCTCAGTACAGACTTCACAGTATATTGGTTCCAGTAAGATGCACATATACAACGCACTCTATATTCACTTGAATTAAGCTAAGAAAACATACAACTAAGAGTGTTCTGATATACAGAGAAAATTCGAGATATATTTACCATCTGGAAAAGTAGCAGTAATCATAAAATTGAGGATTCATGAAAACACCTAAGAACATATTACCCTTCCAATTACCCATAAAGATAAAATAGAAAGGAATTATACTAAACATTAATCAAAGATCTGGGGTTATGGCATTTCCAAATATACAATAGACGCAAGGACCAAATAGAAAAAAGGTCATCCCAGACAAAATCATTTCAAAGAGACAACCCCTCTAATTACCGAGAAAAATAACAAACCAAAAAAAATCTATGATACTTACCGAAGGAGAAGGAGATCTGTTCGACCTTCCAAGCAACGACTGATTCATCATTGTGGCCCCACCATCGGTACTGGCCATCTCCTTCACAGCAGGCGGCGCCACCGTCGTTACCGAAAAAATTCTCTACCTTCCGGTGGCGTTACCTAGCACAATCATTGGCGCGGGGACTGAAATCTCATCATCGTCGTCTTTGTCACGGCTCCCACCGCTTTGGGAGGCCATAACCTGAGCAAGGCGCGCTGCAGCAGGCGAGGCGAGAGGGCGAGAGGGTTTAGTTTTTCGAAGAAGAAGGGATCCATCGGGGAGGGTTTAATTTTTCTCCAGCGAAAAATTATTTTGATTTAGATTGGACGGCGCAGAATAAAAATACAAGTGATAATACGTGTGGTATTACGTGTGGCGAGTATAAGTTTCACTAAATTTAGATTTCTACACATAAAATGAGTGTATTTAATTAAAAGAAAACAGATTATTTGTTTGGAGGGTTCAGATTCAATCCGAATTTAGATGAATCAATCCCAGCCGTTGCAGTTTCAGGACAACCAATTTAATTTAAGATGCATAATATAGAGGAGATAAATCAAAACACCACAAAAATTGGCGGAGAATTCGAAAAATAACAGGGCCTCCAATTGAATCTATGGCTCCATTCTTTGGGGGGGGGGAGGGGCGCAGATTGAATTGAAGGCCCTAAAAACCTAAATATTAGTATATTGCAGTGTATTTTTGAGATTTTTAGGGGCCTCCAATTCAATCTACGGCCATTCAAAAATAGAGCCGCATATTAAATTGGCGGCCTTGATATTTTTGGAATTCTCCAAAAAAATGTGATTTTTTTTTTAAATTCAATCTGTGGCTCCATTCTACGACTCGTTTTATGATTTGTGTACATTTAATCATCATCAATATTAAAGTAACTCACATCAATATTAAGGCGGCACTCACAAATAATAAAGAGAATCAAATGATTCCAACTTTCGAACAGACATAGGACCGATTTGAGTCCGATGATCATCGACTTGCATTGTCCAAAAGAGAGAGGAAGAATGGAATAGAGCCCATAAATTTATTTTGTTAATAATTTTAATAAAATATTTTATTGAATGTTTTTCAAAACAAAAACATTTTAGAAAATTTCCCCATCTAACCACTTCTTGAAGAAAGCTCCTAAAGAAATTTTTCCGAAATGTTTATTTATACCCTTTCAAAAAAAAAAAAAGAATCAAAACACCTCAAAATACGATGCCTCATTCTTAAAGTCAATCTGCTGCCTCATTCTTAAAGTGTAACATCCAAGTTTTTGAGTAATTAGGAAAAAAAAATTTACTTAAAGTAACGCGCATAATTGAAGAATTATTATTCATTTTTTGTTAATTGAAGTTTTATTGCAAACATGTAAACTGTATTGATTTGGATTTGTTTGTGAGTTTTCTAAAATTGGGGGTTTGTTTTATAATATATGTAAATTATTATTTTTTAAGGAGAATTAAATTGAGAAATCAAATGAAGTGATAAAAAGAAAATTTAGCTTGACATGAGAAATGGGCTCTTGGGCTTTTATTAAAATCTGAAATAAAAGTTGTTGGGCTTATTTAAATTACAAAATCTGATTTGTACATAATTTTCACACGCTTTTCTTTTACCTTTCACGAATTCACCGATTATGAGTCAGTTCAAGATTTTTTTACCTTTTACGCAGCTGGATTGATTAAAATCACATCATGAACCTAGTCAAATAGAACTTATTCCATTGTTAATTTGTTACGCTACTAAAACATTTTCTTATTATAAGGTACCATTATATTATTAATTTTGAGCTGTGATATAAGTTTTGTTCCTGCATTATTAAAGATAAATGGTTGAATCCATTAGTTGCATTATTTGAGATTCAAACCTAAATAGTTCGCGAATAAATTTCGAACGAATTATACCTAGCTTGAGTTTGATTTGAATAAGATTCTAACCGAACTGGTTTGATTTATTTCAAAACAAACTAATTTTGAATCGAATTAAACTCAAATCAAATCACGAACTACGAATTTTTTTACCACTCCTACCTAGGGCTTTTAAATGGACCTTTAAAAGGAGTAAAAGCTTTTACTTCAAATTTTATATTCCAAGCATTTTAGTTTTTGTAATATTGTAATGTAGAATGAATTTGATCTATGGTAAGATGTGCGAGTATCAAGTTAGTGCATTACAAGTTTCAGGTAGATAAAAGTAAAAAAAAAAAATTAATTAAAACTATATGTCAAGTGCCAACTAGAGAATGATCACTAAGTTCCCTTCTAACAAGTCTTAATTGGTAATATTTAATTTGTGCGTTTTTCTTTTCTTTGAACATTTCTTTGAAAGTTAATTTGAAAGTGGCCGCCAATTTAGATATTTCGTGTTTCAAAGTGGATTACTTCTTCCATCATTTTTTTTTTCATAAGAAACTATTAAATATTATCAACCAAAAAGGAACCCCTAAATATTATCATCAATCTTCCATAAATTCCATCAAAGCATACCATAGAGGCTATCATCAATTGCCTATCATTATCATCATCATCTTGCTAATATACCTCTAACTAAATAGAATTCCTAAAAAAATCCAAATTCCATATTATTGATTTTTCTTTATTTGTAGTTAAAATTACGCAGGTCCTTTAGTTTTTTTTAACCTCGTCATTCAAATTAACCTCCTTTGACAAAAAAATATCAAAGAATTATAGCAACTAGCCACCAGCCATATCTTAGCAACGGTACAGACTCAATAAAAAAACATGATTAGGCTAATTTTGCAACAGTTGCTAAATTGAAATATCATGGTTCAAATGCATGTCTTTCATGTCTCATTTGTGTCTCGCATTCCTATTTTTGTTTTCAAAGTTCGAACAACATATTTGAACTGCTCAACATGATCTCCATATTCAGGGCGGAACTAGGAATTTTCGATAGTAGTGACTAATTAAAATTTAAATACTCAATGTGGTGAGTGAAATTTGAACTCATGTCATCTTAACCACAAATAGAGTTTAACCACTATGCTACATGCAAACATTTGATATTTATTGAGGGGAGTTGGACTATATGAAATGTTTAAAAAAATTACATTCAATTAAATTTCAATATACATAATTAAAATTTTGAAATCACAGGGGTGACTTAGCACCCCTAAGATGTACTAAGGTCCACCCATCCATATTAAAAGAAGCTTGAGGAACAAATTTTTATATTTTTGGAACTTTTCTACTATTTTTTTTAAATAGGTACAAATTTTTTTTTTTCATGGTATAGAATTTTTGAAAAACACTGATTTTGTATTTATCTAAAAAAATATTAATTAAATAAGTTTCAAAAAATATAAAATTGAATTTCAAAGCATATTTTATTATAAATATCACATTGAACAGTTTAAATCAACTGTTTAGACTTTAAAAATAAAAATAAAACTATATGAGGCACAAATAAGATATTTGAACTATTCTGTAATTGACAACGTAATATTTAAAAAAGCTTATGAGGACTACAGAGATAAAGGGAAGGCCACCACATAGTTTTAAAATGGAAGAGAACAAAGAATGGAGCAGGTCAGACGGTCATTAAAGAAACAGTATGATTTTCGTCATTATTTTAAAATACAGTTTGGTTATGCACACAAAAAGTCACCACACAGTGCATATACAGTATGCGGATGCAAATGTGAATATTTGTATACGGAAGTATATATACGGTTTTATTATACATTGTCAAAGAAGAGGAGGGTTCAAATGCATCCAAATTTTTGTGCACCCAAATGCACCCTATTTTTTTTCTCCGTTTTCAAAATCCGAATAGTCAATCCAAACCGTTAGATGCAATTTATATTTTTTGGAATTTTTTTACTATTTATTAAGCCACTTTGAAAAATCGCTGATCCAATGGTCCAGAAAATGTAAAATCAGCGATTTTCAAATTGGCTTAATAAATAGTAAAAAATTCCAAAAAAATAAAATAAAATTTGGTCTCCAAGCACATCTTAAAATATAGATTGCATCTAACGGTTCGGATTGACTATTCGGACTTTGAAAACAGAGAAAATGAATTTGAAAGATAGGGTACATTTGGGTGCACAAAAATTTGGGTGCACAAAAATTTGGGTGCATTTGAACCCTCCTCGTTAAAGAAATATTGATAAAGTAAAACAAATTTATATTAATAGAGTGTCTAGTTTTGTAGTTTGTGCTATTTATCATATTCCAAAGGTTACCTGTTCTAATCTCTTTCAATGCAAACTAATTTACAAGTTTTTTTTTCAAATCTGCATATGCATCCACATGACGGCATATTAAATTTGCATATATAGGCTGCATATACAAAAACATATTCAAAACCACATGAGATTTTGTATATAGAAAATCAATGCATATGCATATGCAGCCACATTTAAAAGCAATAGTTTTGCTATATATGATCGTTGTGTTCTATTGCAGAAAAAACAATAGTTTCACTATGACCGTTGTGTTCCATTGCATTTAAAAACAATAGTTTCGCTATGACCGTTGTGTTCCATTGCAGAAAAGATAACAGTTTTACTATGACCGTTGTTTTCCATTGCAGAAAAATCTGGTAGCTAGCTTATTTTATTTGACCATAATTCTGAAGAAGTATGGTGTAGACCATGCCGAATTTTAGAAATTTTCATTATTATTCATAGTGTAAATAATAGCTAGCTGCACGCAAGTTCCAGATGTGACACGCTACACTCAAAAACTGGAATCAGGATCGGTTATAGGAACTAACTGATACTAATACCTATTTAGATCGGTTTTATTAATAAAACCGATTTTAAAAACTAATGAGATCGGGTTTTTTGGTCAACTGTTTCTAATTTATGCACTTTTAGGATCGGTTATCTTTAAAAACCGATCCTGATAATATCAGAATTGGTTCTAAGCTAAGAACTGATCCAAATATATGATAATTAGGATCGGTTTTTAGCTTAGAACCGATCCTAAAAGATAATATTAAAGGTTAATTCAATCCGATTCTTGACAAAATCTTTGCATTTCTTTCTTCCTTAGGCCTCGCCTTCATTAATTAGCGCAACAGCTATCTCATAGGGCATTAATTCAGCTATTTCACCCTTCTTTTCTCAGGTTCATTAATTGATCATCTCTTTTCTCAAGTTTTATGGAGCACCATTTAGGCTCTAATTCGGCTCAAAATATAAACCCTAAATCTCTCTTTTAAGTTTTGGTACATTTTTTATTTCAAGTTTTTCTTTATACGTGGAGATTAGCAAATTCATGCTATATATGAGTTTTTGATACCTATATTTGCACATGCATTCTATATATGAGCTTTTGATACCCATATATACTCTAGCATGCATCATATGTTATACATATACATCTCTTAATTAGGTTCCGATGGTTTAATTTTGTAGATTGGCTATTATTGAGAGATTTTGTGCAACGATCTTCATCTCACTTGATCCGGCATCCAAAAATTAAAGTTGTAAGTACAAAATATAAAACTCAAGTTTAAATATTAGTTTTGCTTATATGGATCAAAAAACATAAATTCATATATGGTGCTTATTTTGTCATGATTGTTACACCAAAAGTATATAACAAAGTTTCAGTATAGCAAGCTATACCTTTTAACCTTGATTACACTTTCGACTCAGATTGCAAGTGTATAATCCTAATCGCGTAGTATTATCAGGTATCGATCCACAGGGACGGTTGAAACTTAACTGGACTTTACTTAGATCAAAATAAACTCTAAAAATTATGCAAAAAGTGGTTTTTGGTTTTTAAACAGATAAATAACAATATTCAAAATAATAAATATTTTTGGAGTTTTGTTTAATAAGAATAAAAAGGTTCCCAGGGTTTCTGACTCATCTGCAACTCTGTCTCTTGACTGACACGACCCGTGTTGGAATTGACACGGTCCGTGTCAGCTTCGGGTAAATACTGTTGTTATCTGATTTCTGCACCGATTGACCTGTGTAGGGTAAACTGACTGTACCAGATGTTCCTAAATCTCAACTCTTGTTTATTGACTTAATAAACTCGATAACGGAATTGCAATTTAGTCCTCTCAGGGTTCTAACCTCAACTCTCATTTATTGATTTGAATTACCTAAGTCACTTGTTTGGTTTACTAAAGGTATCCACCATCCCTCGATGTATGAAAAGTTCACCTCTTGGCTACTATTGGTTCTACCTTTCGGTTTGTGAACCTACCACAAATACTAGTCTGGTTGAAAGATCAAATTGGACACAGTACCTTATAGATGTGGCCTCATCTAGTGGTCAAACCAAATAATAATCAATCAATTTCATAAAAGCAATTAAAATAATACTCAAGCAAGCAAACACAAGGATCAACACATAATCAAATAACTAGCAAGTAAACAAAGTATTCGACTATATCATAACTCTAGAAACTAAAAACCCAAAAACTTGATGTAGATTATTACAATACAAGTAATAAATCATAATTTACGCTCAATTCGGTTGCAAGTGTACAACCTTGTCGAGTAGTACTTAGGGATCGTCTCCACAGGGACAAGTTGGAATATTAACTCTAACCTAACAATTTAATTTAGTAAAAGTGAAATAAAAAGAAGGGTTTGTGTTTGTTCAAAGGTTGGTTTGATTGCTATTAAACTAAATTAAACTAAAGTCTTAAAGCAAAATCTGAGTTTTTAACAAGTATGAGAAATTAGGGTTTCTTAGGGTTCCTATCCACTAGTGTTATGACTAATTGGTTTATTAAATTTGTTCTTTTAGTTATGAAGGCACAGTTGGGTGTTGTAGGTACAAAGGGATATCTCTATATTAATATCATCTTTAAATTAGAATAAACATCACCTCTCGGTACTTGGCTACTCTAATCTAAAGTCATTAAGTTCTTACTGTCCCAATTGATCTAGAAAACTATCTTTCACCTCTCGGTACTTGGCACAATCTTCTAAACTATTGGGTGAAGCCCGTATAAGACAAGCGTCACCTCTCGGTACTTAGCCTATCAAATACTCTATTCCTTATGGTCTGGACCTAATATTTAATTTCTCAATTGCAAATACCAAATCCTAGGGTTTCATGTGATTTCGATTAAGTCCTCACAATCAATTAAAATAAAGAATAGATCATAACAAAGAACAAAAATATATAAAATAAAACCAACTAAATCATAACAAAAGTTTCAAGTACAACCCTAATCAACCCTAGAAAAGCCCTTAGCCAGCCATGGCTAAGATACAAATCAAATCAAAAGAATAAAAGAGTTCAAAAGGAAAGAAAACAATAAAACCGGTTGATCAATGGTGTTCTCTTCTTCCTCCTTCTCTCTTCCTTGCTTTTCCTTGCTTTTCCTTGTTTAAAACCAGAAATTCTGCCTAAAAAAACGTACTCCATCTGTTCTACAGGTCCCCCCTTTTATAACCCCTCCAAAACCTAGAAATAACTCCCTAAAAATAGCAAATTCGGGTTTTGAACCGCCTTATTACGGGCCGCAATACATTCATTGCGAGCCGCAATGAGTGGAGGCAGTTAACATACTGCGCAGAAAAAAATATGGAGGTCATTGCGGACCGCAATGGATTTGGTTGCAGACCGCAATGAAAGTGCTGGAATGAAGATGCTGTGCTGAGAAGTCATTGCGGGCCGCAATGAGTTTGGTTGCGGGCCGCAATGGATGTTGGCAGTTGCTCCAATCTTCGCGCTAACTCACCCGTTTTGCTTCGTTAAGCTCCAAACACTTGATTACCTGTAAAATAAACATAACTAGGGCAGTAACTTGAACTTTTGGACATTTCTAACCTAATTAAACCTAATTTAATCAAAACTTGGCTTAATTTACATAACAAACCCTAGGTTTCAATAGATACAATTTCAGCTTATCACTAATCTAAAATAATAAAAAAAACAAATAAAAGAGATAAAGATAATGGAGTTCATGGCAAAATTCGAAGAACGAAGAAGATTCCTCGCAAAACTCGCGTTTTCCTCCTCTTTACTTCTTCTCCAAGCCAAGCCATCGCTCTCAAACCCAAGGTTTGCTCCAGAATAGTCTGAATGCCCTCTCTGGTGCAATAAATCTCGCTTATATGGAGTGATTGCCGACCTTCCTTCAATAGGCCATGTTTCCAGATTCTGGATCTCTTTCCGAAAATACTTGACACGGCCCGTTTTGAAGTTGACACAGACCGTGTGCCTGTGTCTCTGACTCAAATTGTAGATCTTCTTGCAAGCTTTCCATAAAGTGGTCATACACTCAAAACGGAGCTACGAGTCAAAATCTATGACTGTTTTAAGTTCGGATGCTGAAATTTCAGCATTGTTCTGGTCGGGTCGAGGCTGATACGGCCCGGACAAGATGTTGTACGACCCGGACAAGATGTTGTACGGCCCGTATCAGAACTTCTCAAATCTAGATTTCTCTTTGATTTCACCCAATTCCTGCAAAATAAGAACAAACTTGCAGCAGTACCATATTCTATAGATATTCAATAAAATACGATCGATTTAATGGTTCTAAACACATGTTTTGGTACAACATATGGCTCGGAATGTAGATAAGTTTACGAGATATCAATGATAAACACAACTACATCCAATAAACCCTAAACCCTAAAACCCTAACACCATAAACCCTAAACCCTAAACCCTAAACACTAAACCCTAAACCTGGTACAGCATCTAAAAAAAGTTGTAAGTACAACATAAAACTCATGTTTAATTAGTTTTGTGCATAAATGTTTATTTTGATAGCTAGAGTAAATGTATTTATATTAAGTATGTAGCTAGAGTATTGTCTTATAAGCCACAACCGCATGATTAATGCCTTTAGGTCATGATACCCGTTCAAAATTAATCCATTAGGGATTTAATGCCTTTAGGTCATGATACATATGCATTACAACCAGTAGATACTGCTGCCCTTTTCTTCTCAGGAATACATTCCTCAATATGAGTTGCTTCTGTTCTGCACTTACCACAAGCAAACACATATTGGTGAACCTGGTCAGTACCCCTCTTATTGTGGCGTGACCTTTTAAAAACACCAAATCCAGCTTGCTTGGCAAATAAGGAGTAATACTGACATGCTTCCTCAATAGAGTCGAACTCATCGCCAACACAAGGTGGATTTAATTCGTGCTCTTCATCATCCATATCATCAACTTCATTTTCTACATCTTCCTCAAAATGAACATTCCCTCCAACTTCTTTATTTGCCCCCGCATCAACCTCAACTTTTGCAACTTCAAAATACCTTGAGAATGTACACTTTCTTGTTGTACATCATCGACTTCATTGTCAACATATTCAATGTTCAAATCCCAATCGACCTCAACAAACTCATCATAAACATCATCTTCAATTCCTTCATTATCACGATAAATATCCTTAAATAAACGGTACAAATCGACCTCATCAAACTCATCATGTAACCGAAACTCATTTTCAAACTCCTCATCCAGATCAATATCCATACTGCATTCAACAATAACAAAAACATATATTAAAATTGAAGGAACTTCAATATTGAACCCTTTAAATATAAGTATTTAACTCTAAGTCAATATGTTACTATGGATAAAAAAGTTCACTGCACCAAAAGATATATTTAACTCTAATTCAATAAGTATTTACCAGATGTAAAAAAGATCTCTAATCCTAACTGTTATCCCCACTTTTAATATTAAACCCTCACTATACAAGTAATTAACTACAAATCAATATGTATTTACCAGGAATAAAAAAGTACCATGATTCTCAGTAATAAAGCACAATTGGTCTAACACATATATATCAAATCATCCACAACTGTATAACAAAGTATTAATCCCTGACAAACAAACAAAAACATGACATTAAGAACAAAAAAACTTGAATTCAACCATTATTAGTACTATGATATAGTATTAATATCAGTTTTTATCAAGTGTTCATACTACATCAATCAATTATACATTCACAAAATCATAAAATACCTGATCAATTCTTGCAATAACTAATCGATTGAAAAAATCACAGCTCACTAGCGAATACCAGATCACCTGAAAATATGAACGACGAATTAAAATAACTATGCATCAAAACATTAATCCTAAAATGTACGAGTATTAATACTACATGAATCCATAAATTATTGATAATTTGTGAAATAATACCTGATCAATTGCTCAATTAATCAATCACTATGAAAAGTGACAGATCGCCTGAAAATATGATCAATGACTTGAAATCAAATTCAAAAATAGTATTAATCCTGAATTTTAACAAGTATTAATCCTACATGAATCTATCATACATCCACAACTGGTTGAATTTTCTAAAAAAAATCCATCGATTAAGAATTCATCGAATCTAGATAATAAAATGACATAGAAATAGATTGAAACTAGATAAATTGTTATAATTCAAAACGCACTCGCCTGAAAAATTGAAGATCGTTGAAGAACAACAGAGATCGGATGAATGATTCTCTCGCCTCTATCGCCTCTAATACACCCCGCGCTCGTGCAATTCCTAATGGACAATTGCTTCTCTCGCCTCTATCGATTGCAGTCTACGCTCGCCTATGTCGCCTTTGAATTCAGCCTTTAATTGCCTCAATCACCTCGGATCGCTGGAAAAATTACCTCAGAGCTGAAAATGGAAATTGCGGGACGCTTTAATTTTGAATTTTGAAAATGAAAATTGGGGGGATGCATTAAGGGAACATATATAATATATATGCGATGATGAAGATGCTTAATTTCAAAAATTAGTGCGGGAATTATAATCTCTTGCGGGCCTACACCAGGCAGCTAAGGCAGTTAATCCTATATAGAATTCTGCGGAGAAAAAAAGAGGACGGGTGTGAGGAGAGCAATATAATTATTCAAAAATCAGCAAATAGTATTTTCTTTTTAAAAGAATCGGGAGACGCCAAACATTAACTGTCAATAATATATTTAGATTCTCCCTCCTATTCGTACATCATGAGTTCTATATAATGTCCAAGTCTCCGTTTCCTGGGCGGCTTCTAGGCTCCTATTTTCACTAACCGAAATAGCAATTTTACATATTAGCACCTACACTTTATCAAAAGATCTCCTCCCCAAATTTTCTCAATCTATCACCTACTATAACTATTTCACTTAAATGGAAGGGAAGATAGGAAAGATTGAACAAGGTCATCCCCTTCTAAGAGGGAAGAAAAGAGAGAAAGGAGAATACACTCATGGCTTTTCTCAAGCACAGATCCAATCATTGTCTGCCATCTGTGCTACCATTATCCCGTCTGTGCCAACTGAGGACCTCCACGTTAGCAATGGCAAGGAGGGCTCGCCGACCAAACCTCTTCAGGAATTTTACATGGCTTCTGGCTCTGATTTGAATATTCCAGATGAGGTATCCTTCTTCTTTCTTCGTATTTTCCAATTTTGAGTTGACTTTTCATTTCATTGTGTCATGATTTCCAGAAAAGTACTTTTATTATTATTTAGTGGATTTGGTGTTTGAGAGTAATGATAGTGTAGAGGATATTAAATTCCACAAGAAAAGCATTAAATGTTGATCTAGTTTGTAAAATTTTGTAGAGGATATTAAATTCCACAAGAATAGCATTAAATGTTGATGTACTTTGTAAAATTTTGAGCTTGTTTTTTATGAATCTGTATCCTCTGAATTAACTCAGAATTTAAGTTAGTGCATCTCGGCCGTTTGATCAGGATTCGAGCCAATCCGGTCCGAGGTGGAATACGCAAGGCCTTTTTAATATTCGTGCCAACATGGTTTGAGTTAATGCAGACCATATGAATTTATTTTTTATAACATCAGGAAGCTGAAATTCAGTAATTCGTTCTGATTAATTTGATTTGGTATATAGTTTTCTCCATCTTCTAAAAAATGAACTCTAAATTTACCAATATGTTTGTATTATCTTAATCAATAACACTGCTTTTTTGTTTGGAATTAAATTTTTGACTAAAGGTTAAAAGCATGACATGCAAATTTGTTTCCTCCTTGTTGCATTTACCTTTTAGTTCATACAAATAAATGGTACAACATATGCAAATAAAACAGTAGTATAAGAAAGGGTACTGCTTGTGATCAATTTTAGTCTATTCTATTTATGCGTTAATAATTTAACAATTGTTTTTCCTAATAGGTGGCTGAGCGCTTAGTAAAGAGGTGTATGAAAGAGGCGCGTATTCTTGTTAGAGTAATTCTATGGCTTCTGGCTACCAGACTGGGAACATTTATTCTTTGTGGTTTCGTATGCATATCTCGGGATTTCCCGTTTATACATAAATTCTCTGAATTACCCTTGGGTAAGCGAGAAACTGTACTTAAGAAATGGAGCAGAGAAACAAAGTATAACCCTCTGAGAATGTTCTTTGTGGTCATCAAGATCTTATCTCAGTTCATCTTCTATACTGTGGTAAATATATTTTTGCTGTGTCTTTATACATAATCATTTCATTTAATTACCCTCACAATGTCAAATTTGCAATTAGATTCATCAATATAACTAATTTGCATCAGTGTTTAATTAATTGTCAGTACTTAATGAACAAAATAATAGCAAATATTAATTTAAATTTGGGCATGATGAACAAGATGGACTTGTTTTTCTTGTCAAATTGGTGCCACTACTTTCAATGTTTTCTCTGCTTAGATATTTTTTTATGTCACTATCATGTTTGTTAGAGCTTCAATTTTAAAAAGATTTCTTGTCAAATCTTATCATGATGGCCATCCTGTCACTATCATGTTTTTAATGCCAATATATTTTGTGGGACTGTACATGTGACAATTACATATTTAATGTAACAAAATTGATTTTGTTCAAAACAATCCTTGAAATGAAGAATATGCTTTTTATGGGCCTCTTATATCACTAGGATGCCACTAAGATATGAGCAATCTGAAAAAAAAACTGATGCTAAAGTATTGTAAAAGTTTTGGGGTATTTTGAAAATACAATCTTTAGGATATACCCATCCCCGTTTCACTTTCATAAAAGTACACCAAACAAAAGGGAAAAAGAGTTCCCCATAATTTCTTAAAACATTGTGGTCCCCTTTTGATTTCGTACTTGATGTCATTAAGGCGTTTTGATCTTGATTCGTTTTTTTTTTGTTTGTTTGTTTAATTTCTGCTTTGTTTGGCTGCCTAAGCTAGTTGTTGCCTCTTGCATAAACTAAGTTATACTTGTTGTGCTGATTTAGGATTTAGGATTTTTTTTAATTCCTACTTTTGTAATTTAGGATTTTTTTTTTTGTATTGTGGTATGGTCTAATTCAGGCTCTGACACTCGTTAACTTTTTAATTCAAATATCTGACAGCATCTGCTACTATACCAAATGAGCCACTGCATATGTAAAACCAACTAAAACCAGTATATGCATAATGTATTCAAAGTAAGTTCATCAAATGAACTTGTTAATAAGTAAATGTGTTTACTTGACAATAATTATGTTTGTGCAGACTGATGAAAAATCTCAAAACCCAACATGGGAAGCTATTGGTTACAACCTGCCAACCGATCCAGAACACGATTTAATAACTGAACCCCAAACTAACCGCCCACTTGAGAAAGGAATAATAGAAACAATCCACCTAGAGTCCTCATCAATCCTTGAAAATCTAGCCAAAAAGAATCTAAATCTCGCCACCAGCTCCTTAGGAAACCACTATTGTATACAATGTGATGTTGTCATATGTGGCTCCGGGAGTGGGGGTGGTGTTGCAGCAGCAGTTCTCGCAAAATCAGGGTACAAGGTCGTAATTCTCGAAAAGGGAAATTATTTCACATGTAAAGATTACACCTCTTTAGAAGCCCCCTCTATGGATGAAATGTATGAATCGGGTGGCATTTTGAGCACAATGGATGGAAAAGTGATGGTTCTTGCAGGGTCAACTGTTGGTGGGGGGTCGGCAGTTAACTGGTCAGCTTGCATTAAAACACCCTTTACGGTTTTGCAAGAATGGGCTCAAAAAAGAAAACTCGATCTTTTTACAAGCAAGGAGTATGCTACAGCTATGGATGAGGTTTATGCGAGATTAGGTGTTACATGCAAGTGCGAAGAAGAGGGATTTCAAAATAAAGTTCTGCGAAAGGGATGTGAGAAATTAGGGCTGCCAGTTGAGTATGTTGGGAGAAACTCTTCGGAGCGACATTTTTGTGGGAGTTGCAGTTATGGCTGTAGAACTGGAGAGAAGCGTGGTACTGACACCACTTGGTTGGTAGATGCGGTAAATTATGGTGCGGTGATTCTAACTGGGGTAAAGGCTGAGAAGTTCATATTAATGGATAATATTTCGGGGGGTAAGAATAAGAGATGTACAGGGGTAATAGCTAAGAGCATAAATCCAAATATTTCACATAGGTTTGAAATTAAAGCTAAGGTGACAGTATCGGCTTGTGGGTCTCTGTTAACGCCTCCTTTAATGGCTGCTAGTGGGTTAAGAAATCCTAATATTGGGCGCCACCTCCATTTACACCCTGTAGTTTTTGTATGGGGATATTTCCCGGATACCGACCCAGATTTGAAAGGAAAGGTTTTTGAAGGTGGCATTATAACCTCCTTAAACAAAGTTGAAACTTCATTAGAAAATTTGAATTCAAATTCAACACCACGTGCAATAATAGAGACCCCAGCTCTGGGACCTGGTTCAATTGCTTCTCTTCTTCCATGGGTATCTGGTTTAGACATGAAACAAAGGATGCTACGATATAGCCGTACCGCACATTTGTTGGTACTAACTAGAGACCATGGTTCTGGCAAAATAATTAGTGAAGGAAAGATCAAATACAGACTAGAGGATATAGATAAGGAGAATCTAAAATACGGCTTGAGACAAGCTTTACGAATCCTTGTTGCGGCGGGTGCGTCAGAGATTGGGACCCACAGGAGCGACGGCCAGAGGTTGAAATGCAGAGGAACTGGAGAAAAGGAGCTGGAGGAGTTCCTAGATGAGGTTGAAGTGTCGAGAGGGCCTGCGAGCAAGAGCGAGGTGTGGGGCCTAGTCTCAACTGCTCACCAAATGGGCAGCTGTAGAATGGGAACGACTGAAGAGGATGGGGTTGTTGATCAAAATGGAGAGAGTTGGGAGGCTGAGGGTTTGTTTGTGTGTGATGGAAGTGTGTTGCCTAGTGCTGTTGGGGTTAATCCAATGGTCACCATTCAATCAGTTGCACTTTGTATCAGTAAGAGGATTGCGGGGTTGATGAAGGAAAAGAAAGCCAAGAGATTGTAAATTGCTACTAGTAAGGTAATAAGCTCTAAGGCTAAGAGGTATTTATTTTTGGTATATGATGTTAGAATATTGCATAAATTAGAAGTTGCTAAACTGTATGCTGGACGTTTTCCAAAATAATAGTTCTATATCTCACATGTTTGGTGATGAAATTAAAAATACTATTTTCTTAGTTGTCACCCTAATGTGCATTTTGATCTAATACACGGGGGAGATAATTTTCTTCTTAGATTCGGACGGGCTTAAAACAAAAAATTCCAGGAAATCCACCAGATGTCCAGTATTGTTTGTGTAAAAAATTGAAATTCAGATCCAGTGCAACACCTGACAGTGTCAAATGAGATCTAAGTCGTTAGGGGTGTCTGATATGGGTCGGGTGAATGTATTTACATACTCGTTGTGAAATTGAACTGTTACTGTTAAAATTAGCACTCTAACACGTCATAGAATCAGAATAGATCTAATCAAATAAGGAATAATAAAACAAAGAAGGCAACTCGTGGAGGTGAATCTGGCCAGCTCATGACCCATGAAGGATTCGGTCATGAACATGAAGGATTCTGTCATGACTGATGGAGGAGGCGATGCTTCTTGATTTCTTTACTTAGATGGCTGAAGTTATTTATTATTTTGTATAGATAGAGATATATGTTAAATATAGAAAAGATAAAATAAAAAGGATGAAGATCTATTTGTAATTCTATAAGAGAGGCTGTATTGTAACAGCAGTGTAAGAATAAAAAAATTTAAGAATAAATAAAAAACAGGGAGGGAGGTTTGGGGATCAATGTGGTCTTCTCTGTGTTTGATTCCTTAATTTTTTGAGAGTCGTATCCGTTAAGTTAACGAAAATAGAGGTACCATTGACACTTTAATAAGTGGTTCATTTTAATTTGACACGAATCTCAAATCAAACCCTCTATATTTTAAATAATTAATTTTGAGACCTTGAGTACTTTGCAGGGTTAGATGCATTAGGGGATACTCAAAATATTGTAGTACTGGGTCAGGTCAACCAGAAACTGGCAGGTGGTACCAAATATCAACTACCAACAAAGTAGTTCTGGATGAATCTGAGTGGCTAACATTAATTTTTAAAACACATAGGGATGATTACGGGATGAATCTGACCCCTCGACACACACGCATGGACCAGATCTTTTTGCAATAAAGAGCTAAGCAGAGGCAAGCTATTATAAATGTTCAACAGCTCATATAAATGCTGACTTAGTAAAGGTGAAATGTCAGAACTAAAGAATCAGAAGAGTAATTGAAGCTAGAGTCTAATAGTAGCTATTGTCATATTGCGCTACTATAGCTGGCTATAACGCTGGTAGTGTCATAATTTTTATGGTTCGAAAATGCTATAAGTCTGTAATAGAACTATAGTGCTGTTATAGTATGCTAATTAGAACCTTGGTTCTGATACGAATCAGAAGAGTAATTGAAGCTATAGCCTAATAGCAGTTATTTTTATATTGCACTGCTATAGCGCTGATAACGTCATAACTTTTATTATCTCAAAACATTATAAGTCTATAATATGCTATTTAGAATCTTGATTCTGATTATTTTTATAGCAGAACCCTAGTTCTGATTACCTGAGGTATCAGAATATTATAACATCGAAGTTTTCCTCATCCTCATAGAAAACAACTCCAAAAAAGAAACTTCATAGAATACCACAAGCAAGAGTTAAAACTTCTTTATAATTGTACAGCTTTCAATAGAAAGCTCTAGATAGTCTTGATTGCTTAGTTCGAATCAAGCTCTATACCTATCGGGTAAGGATTCAAATCGGCTGTTATCCTTTTTTGTGAATTAGTAATTTTGCTATTTTTTCGAATTTAGTCGTTTAATTTTTTTTCAGGAATAAATCTCAAAGCAACTTTTTTTTCAGAACTTTTATGTGTACGCATTTCAAAACAATTTGATAACTGGATTTGGAAAAACAGAGATAGTAGAGTTACTGTTCATGCACGAGAATAACAATAGATTTAGATCCATTGGGTAAACCGTTCGATTTTAAATGTACAGATACACAGATTATCTTTTAAATTAAAATTGCAATTTTAAATGAACAGAAAAAATATGCTTAATATTTTCCAATAAAATCTATACAAATGAAGAGGAGCCTAATCTCGCACGCAATGGAGATACTGAATTTGTCTGGAATTAGTGAAGCAAATTAGTTACATCATTGTCGGTTAAGCAAATTAGTTTCAACGGTTCGGATTCGTCATTTGAAATTGATTTGATGAATTTTAGAGTTAAGCTCACCAAAACTTTGGTAAGCTTAAGAGCACCCTAGTTCTACTCATATATTAGATATAGATACTTGATATGTTATATATTAACACTTGTATGTTTAAGTATCAATATTTATCTTATAAAAAATAAATTTATTTATTTCTCTCTCATCACTCATTCATTTTTTACATGTTTTAAAAAGATATAGTTTTTTCTCAATTCAATCTCGTTCATATTTTCGACAACCTGTGAGGAATTTGAGAATCTAAAACTACGAACGCCTTGTACTCGATTTTTTTTTCAAATGATATACATATTGAAGTACTGTCATGTTCTATTTGCTCCGCTTTTTTTCTTCTTCTAGATATGTAATGTAGAGAGACTTGATATGTTAGTTATAAGTACTTCAAAGTTTAAGTATTCGGACTTAAAATTAATATAAGACTTATAAGTATATATGTATAAATAATTGATATGTTAGATATAAATATTTGATACACTATATATAAATAATTGATTTTTTTCAGGGTATGATGAAAAGTTTAAAATCAATGAATTTTTAATATTTTACATTATTTTTTATATAGAACATTTATTGAAGATTCTAATTTAAATTAAAACCCAACTAACACTAATTGTACAATCTTTATGCCACTTGATATGTTAAATATAAATACTTGATATGTTATATATCAATATGTATACATATATATGTAATTGATATATTAAATATAAATACTTGATATGTTATATATCAATAAGTATACATACATATATATGTTAATACTTGTATGCGTTAACTGTAAATTCATTAGCGATCTTCTAGAAGATGATGTCAGTCAAAATTAGTTAGAGTTGGAAATTTGACCGGAGATTTTTTTGAATGACAATTATGACATCTTAAAATACAATTAAACATAATGAGTTACATCACATCACGTAATATGACATAATTATTCATGTGATATAACTAGTTGTATGCATCAGATCATATAAAAATAATTTTGTTATCATGAGATATGAATATATGATCAAATTAATTAGATGACATATCGAATCTCCTGCCCCCAGAGTCACTGTTAGTGGGCCCCCTAAACTCTAAACCCTAAACCCGGTCCCACCCACTCTAAATCCGACCCCACCCCGCAGTGACTGAGGGGGCAGGAAAATCCTGCACCCCGGGAGGTAGGTGATCTGCTTCCATGGACCATACTGTAACGACTCCCAATTGGAGAGAGAATTAAAAAGGTATCTTTTAATAATTCATAAATTGTTCAGCTTCAAGTCCTTGTTGATAAATGCAGCTACAGGAACAGGACCACCATAAGTCCATAACTGTCCCAACTCCCAATTACTGACATCATTTAGTGCCTGGTAGATATTTTGTTTGGGTAGTATAAGCTAGTGTTTGGTAAATGCCTCCGGGGACCCAACCCGGACCGGTCCGCCCGTGCCCGTGCCCGGACCGGACCGTGCCCGTGCCACGGGTATGCACGGGTACACGGGCACGGGTATTAAACGGGCCGGACCCGGTTTTTTGGAAAAATGCCCGTGAGAACCCGGACCCCCGTACCCGTGACGCCCGTGCCCGTGAGTCCGTGCGCCCGTGCCCGTGCCCGTGACCGTGAGCCCGTGGCAGAATTTTTTTTTTTTTTTTTTTTTTTTTTACTTTTGGTCTAAAATTCAAAATTTAAACTCAAATTCTCCCCTCCATTCCCCCCATGCCCCACATCCCCAATTTCTACCCGTCCCCTACCCATTTTTTTTTCAGTTTTTTTTTTTTTTTAATTCAAATTTTAATCTCTCCAAACAAAATTCTATAAATATACACCCATTCCTTACAAATTTTCACATCTCTCTCAATATTTTCATCTCTCATTCTCTCAATCTCAATCTCAATATTTTTATTATTCTCCAATTTTAATTTTATTGTCAAAAAAAATAGTTGTTAATTTAACAAATACGCAAACGCAAACACGCAAACGGAAACGAAATTACGAAGGTATTCTCGAAGATTTTCTCGCGAAATTAAAAAGGCAACATTAATTTTTGTTAGATTACATTTTGTTAGATTAAATTTTGCTAGATTAAATTTTGTTAGATTGAAATATTGAATGTTAGATTTATTTTTGTAGAGTAATTTAAAAATTAAATTTGATGTTAGATTTATTTTTGTAGAAACAATTTAGAATTTAAATTGAATGTTAGATTTAGTTTATGTTAGATTTATTCAATGTTAAGTAATTAGATTTGTTATATTTATTGAATGTTAGATTTATTAAATTTGTTAAGTAATTAGATTTATAAGATTTATTTTATGTTAGATTTGTTAGATTTATTTAGTTTATATTATATTTGTTAGATGTGTAGTAATTAGATTTGTTTTGAATATGTTAGATTTTATTTTTGAAATTCGGATTTATTTTTAATAGGTAAATGAAAGATGTTAGATTTATTTTTTTGAATATGTGAAGTAATTTGATTTGTTCTGAATAGATTAGATTTTATTTTTGAAATTCGGATTTATTTTTAATAGGTTAATGAAAGATGTTAGATTTATTTTTTTGAATATGTGAAGTAATTTGATTTGTTTTGAATAGGTTAGATTTTATTTTTGAAATTCGGATTTATTTTTAATAGGTTAATGAAAGATGTTAGATTTATTTTTTTGAATATGTGAAGTAATTTGATTTGTTTTGAATAGGATAGATTTTGTTTTTGAAATTCGGATTTATTTTTAATAGGTTAATCAAAGATGTTAGATTTATTTTTTTGAATATGTGAAGTAATTTGATTTGTTTTGAATAGGTTAGATTTTATTTTTGAAATTCGGATTTATTTTTAATAGGTTAATGAAAGATGTTAGATTTATTTTTTTGAATATGTGAAGTAATTTGATTTGTTTTGAATAGATTAGATTTTATTTTTGAAATTCGGATTTATTTTTAATAGGTTAATCAAAGATGTTAGATTTATTTTTTTGAATATGTGAAGTAATTTGATTTGTTTTGAATAGGTTAGATTTTATTTTTGAAATTCGGATTTATTTTTAATAGGTTAATCAAAGATGTTAGATTTATTTTTTTGAATATGTGAAGTAATTTGATTTGTTTTGAATAGGTTAGATTTTATTTTTGAAATTCGGATTTATTTTTAATAGGTTAATCAAAGATGTTAGATTTATTTTTTTGAATATGTGAAGTAATTTGATTTGTTTTGAATAGGTTAGATTTTATTTTTGAAATTCGGATTTATTTTTAATAGGTTAATGAAAGATGTTAGATTTATTTTTTTGAATATGTGAAGTAATTTGATTTGTTTTGAATAGATTAGATTTTATTTTTGAAATTCGGATTTATTTTTAATAGGTTAATCAAAGATGTTAGATTTATTAATCTATTGTTTTAAAATAAGAGCTTAATTATTTTTAAAATAATAGATTTAAGAAATTTTTTATTTATATTTTATTATAACAAAAATTATTGAGTTCAAATATACAACCATGTCAAATGAGTTTAAATTGGTATGAATTTGAATTTATAATTTATTGGTTTTCAAAAAAAAAAACAGAAAAAAACAGCAAAAAAAAACAACAAAAAAAAACAGCAAAATAAAACAGAAAAAAAAACAGCAAAAAAAAACAGCAAAAAAAACAGAACAAAAAAAAACAGAACAGAAAAAAAACAGAACAAAAAAACAGAACAAAAAAACGAAAAAAAAACAGAATCGAAAAACCGAACAGAAAAACCGAAAAAAACCAGAAACAAAAAACAGAAAAAAAAAACAGAAAAAAAAACAGAACCAAAAAAACAGAACCAAAAAAACAGAACAAAAAAACCGAAAAAAAAACCAGAAGAAAAAAAACAGAACAGAAAAACAGAAACAAAAAACAGAAAAAAAAAAAAAAAAAACCGGTCCGGACCCGGACCGGACCGGACCGCCCGGCCCCCGGTACCCGGACCGTCCTACCCCCGAACCCGTGACGGGCACGGGTATTAAACGGGCAGGGCAGGATTTTTGAAAAAAAAACCCGTGACGCCCGGCCCGTTGTACCCGTGTGCCCGTGACGCCCGTGACCGTGACTACCCGTGCCCGTGCCCGGGTTTTGCCCGGACCGCCCGGCCCGGCCCGTTTACCAATCACTAGTATAAGCAAGCTACCTTTTGATAACAATAATAAAGTTTCCAACTTTTGAAAATAACAATTTTACCATTTCACATGCACCATTTAAAAACCATAACCTTTATTTAAACTGAAGTGCCAAAAAATGTAACATAAATAGTTGCTAATATTATTATTATAAAGATTTAGCTAATTTCTTGTACCACATATATTTTTTTAAAGATTAATACAGTTATCATTTTCAAATCATATAATAATGGTGTAAAAAGAAAAATATAATTATGATCGTCTGTACAATCACCACACAACTTGGGAATATTTATAACTCGAAAGATTCCGTCGAATCTCTGCAGCTATCTTTTATATTAGACAGTGTTGTAAATAATGGTATGCGTTCGTCGGACGGATAGGGTACTACCAAGTGATTAGTTGAAAATAATCAGAAATAATTGACTGATTATTCGAAAAAATTAGTGATGATTTGATCACCGCCAACAACTAATCGGACGATTAATTGGACTAAACAAACGTTTTTTACAACACTGATATTAGATAAGATATATTTTATTTCTTATGTAAAATAAAATTTAAAAAAGTACTACTAAATATAAAAAAAATTACTTTTTTTTTATAAGAAAGACAAAACCGTTTCATAAAAATAATTAATATTTACAAGAACTATATACTAAAAATAGATGATTTAATGTTAAAAAAAAATAGAAAATTATATTATTATAATTATATAATAAAAATAATTATCTAAGTATGATATATGAATAAGACCAGCGTATTACCTAACACTGATATTAGATAAGATATATTTTATTTCTTATGTAAAATAAAATTTAAAAAAGTACTACTAAATATAAAAAAAAATTACTTTTTTTTTATAAGAAGGACAAAACCGTTTCATAAAAATAATTAATATTTACAAGAACTATATACTAAAAATAGATGATTTAATGTTAAAAAAAATAGAAAATTATATTATTATAATTATATAATAAAAATAACTATCTAAGTATGATATATGAATAAGACCAGCGTATTACCTAAAATAGTGATATGCGGTGCTACCCATAAAAAAATTTATTGGATATGCTTCAACGATGAATCAAAACTGTTAAAACCGATCTACATCATGAGTAATGTATTTACATGCAAAGATTATAAGTTTATGCATTTATTTAGTATAAAGTCAAGCGGTCAAAAAATGAATATTTATAAATCAATTTTAATGCATTCATTGTTCATTATTTTTTGACTAGTTGATTTTATACTAAATGAATGCAAAAATTTATAAATTTTATATGTAAATGTATCACTCGTGAAGTATATCGGTTTCAACGGTTTGAATTTGTCATTTGAAATATACTCAATAGGTTTTGAGGGGGTAGCACAACATGTCACTATCTTACGGGTAGCACGCTAACCTTTCCCATGATATATATTATAATATAATATATTTATTTAAAAAAAGTAACTATTGAATACTGTTTCTGATACAAAATAAATATTTAGTTCAATAGGTTTTGAGGGGGTAGCACAACATGTCACTATCTTACGGGTAGCACGCTAACCTTTCCCATGATATATATTATAATATAATATATTTATTTAAAAAAAGTAACTATTGAATACTATTTCTGATACAAAATAAATATTTAGTTCAATAGGTTTTGAGGGGCTAGCACAACATGTCACTATCTTACGGGTAGCACGCTAACCTTTCCCATGATATATATTATAATATAATATATTTATTTAAAAAAAGTAACTATTGAATACTATTTCTGATACAAAATAAATATTTAGGACGTGAACTCAACATAATTTTTGCTTTTTAAAATTCATCAGAAAATAGAAACACATTCAAACTACAACAAAAGATAAAAGATGTGAAATAATACGCTAACCATTTGATGTGCCAATCTACAGAAATGGTGTAAAATTGATCATCAATAAATGGCTTTTAAGAGATATAGATTAAGCAATAAATGAAAATGAGAATCTATTAATAACGGATTAATTTAATAATTTTAATACATATAAAAAATTAATATTTATTTCTGACACTTGAAATATAATTTATACTTTATTTATATTATATAGAAAAAATAATAAAATTTTATCGTTCATGGAGTTGAGATTTACAATTCATTATAACCACGTTCTCGCCCATTAAATCTGCCCCATAAAAGTCTTTGTTTCTTAACATGGACCCCTCAAACATAATAACATACAAGTCATGATATTAAAACTATTAAATTTTTTTATTAACACAAACAATAATGTATGATAAAGGTGTGAGTTTTTAAAAGAAATAATTAACGAAGAATAAAATTGTTCATACATTTAAATTTTTAAAAGACGAGCTAATAAAATGATGAGTAAGGTTAAAATGCATCATTTATTTTGTGCTCCAATCATGCTCTATGTCATTTTATCTTCTTTTTTTCAAAGTTCGAACAGTCAATACAAACTGCTCAACATGATCTGCATATTAAAATGTGCTTGTAGACCAAATTTTATATTTTTTAGAATATTTTTACTATTTTTTTAGGTAGGTACAAAATTATTGTTTTTTTATGGTCTATAATCTTCCGAAAACAGTGATTTCATACCAATCTAAAAAAATAGTAAAGAAATTTAAAAAAATATATAAAATTTGAAACCAATAATATTTTAATGTAAAAATTATATTAAACAGTTTGAATTACTATTTAAACTTTAAAAATAAAAAGGTGACGAAAACATAATTAGAGCACAAAATTACAAAATAATGATCCATTTTAATCCTACTCTGAAATGATTGATGGTATTATTACATGACCTATAAAACTGCAATAGACAGGCGACGTTTCAGCTACTTTCCAAAAAAAAAAGGACCCAGATCTAGAGTTTGGCAAAAACCCGGGTCGGGTATACCGCCCGTACCCGCCCGTACCCGCCGCCCGGGGTACCCGTGCCCGAGCTCGGGTATGGGTCGGGTACTCGGGTACGCGGGTACGGGACAAAAATCGGACCGGACCCGTTATTTTGGACCAATACCCGACCATACCCTACCCGAGTTTACCCGTACCCGATTAAACCCGTACCCGACTACCCGTACCCGTATATCCAAGTTACTGTTCATCCATTTCAAAATTCAAAAATTCTGATTTTTTCCCCCCCAAACCAACAAAAAAAACCAGAAAAAATAGGAAAAAACCAGAAAAAAAACCAACAAAAAAACAAAAACAAAAAAACCAGAAAAAAAAAAAAGCAAAAAAAAAAAAAAAAAAAAAAAATACCCGTACCCGTACCCGCCTTACCCGTCAAGGGTACACGGGTAAGGGTATAGGACGGGTAGGGTATGGGTTTTGAAAATTATACCCGCCATACCCGTACCCGAGTATACCCGTACCCGAGACGTACCCGTACCCGAGACGGGTATACCCGGGGTACCCGTACCCGCCCGAGTATAAATACACTACCCAGCTCTCAAGTGAATGAATAGTGCAACCGACAAATTATTAATAGTTTCGAGGAAACTTTGTGAAGTGCAACCGACAATTCTAAAGATAGAATATATTAATTACGGATGAAGACAGTATATAGAATTCTTTTTATAAACTATAAGGGCGTGTTCGGATGTCACGGGATTACGGAATAGAATTCTTTTTATAAACTATAAGGGCGTGTTCGGATGTCACGGGATTACGGAATGGGAATGAGAATAGGAATTCACTTTTAAAAAAGTGGGAACCCACGGGTACGGAATGCACGGGATTAATTATGGGAATATGAGAAAAATGAGTGTTCGTTTGTATTATGGGATTAATTGTGAGAAAGTTTATTTGTTTTAAAATATGTATATTTATTTAATTAGTTTAGTTTAATTAGTTATAAATAATTTTTTTATTTAATTATTGTTTTTGAATAGTATAGCGTTCTGTTTTGTATTGCTGTTAACCAATGGTAAACATAATTTTTTTTAAATTATATTAATGAAATTAAATAAAATTGATAAAATAATAATATTAAAAAAATGAACCATTTCTAATAAAAATATTACTAGAATGGTACAAATAAAATAAGAAAATATTTATAAATAAATTAAAAAAAAATAAGAAAACAACAATTAAAAACATTTAAAAATATTTACAAAAAAATAAATATTTATAAACAAACACAAATTAAAAATATGTAACATTTGGTAAATATTTTATTAATAATAAAATAAAATAAAATTGATTAAATAATAATATTAAAAAGATGAACCATTTCTAATAATAAAATATTACTAGAATAGTACAAATAAAATAAGAAAATATTTATAAATAAATTAAAAAAAAAGAAAACAACAATTAAAAACAATTACAAAAAATAAATGTTTATAAACAACCAATAATTTAAAATATGTAATTAAAAAAAAAAAAAGACAAGGCCGGTCCGGACAATTTCATTAGTCCCACAATTGAAATGAATTGGTTCCCTCTCGTCTTATATATACATGAAACTGGATCTGTCAAATGGAAGAGACATGAGAGAGCCACGTGGCTGAGGTGAGGCAGGAAATGAAATAAAAATTGGGTGACGTGCATTCCAGCAGGAGAGAGAGAGATCGGGAAAAAAAAAATGAAGTTGGAGTTCGCATTTTTTATCCCAGAATTTTACAAAGAGAAGGGAACGAGTGGGGTGTTCCATTCGGAATTTCCGGGGACTAAAATGGATCGCCGAACGCCCAGTTAGAAATTTCAACTCATCAAGTCCAAACCCACGTAATTCCCAGATGGAATTGTGCAGCCGAACACGCCCTAAATAATTAAATTAATTTTACAGAACTAACACGATTGTTTTTTTTTTTTGAAAAACCATAAGTACCGAACGGGCCGTTCGGTCTCACAATTGTCTTTTCCCCAGACCGAACGGTTCGTTCGATCTCAACTTTTTTTCTTTTTTCAATTTTTTCAATTCTTCACGATTGTTGCACAATTTCTACCACAGAAGATCCCATCAATGATATTTTTTTCACCAGACCAGACGGACCGTTCGATCTCTACATTTTTTTTCTCCAGACCGGATCCACCGTTCGGTCTCTATATTTTATTACTGTTTCCATCGCAACCGTTTTTTTTTAAAATAATTTCAAAGTAAAGATAAAAGTAATTTTTTTTAATTTTTCTAAAGAAATAATTATTACTAGTTTGACTAAACAAGTGTTATTATTGACTCGAGAATTTTAATTGGAGACCGAATTAGGAATTCGGTCTCCATATAATTTTTTTTTTAATATAAATATCCATCTTCTTCTTTCCTCCAATAGACAATTGATTTCTTCTTCTCCACCATTTTCAGCTAAAAACCAAGCTCTATAAAAATATTGTGTTTTTACACATCGGCCTCTGCATTGTGTTGGTAGCTTTTATCTAAAGATTATAATAAGTTTATTTTTTTTCAATTACGATCATATTTTAAGTTGTAAAATTGAAAATAATATCGAAGATTGATTATGAATTTTTTTTGTTTAGAACACACAGCTAATTGCTAATTCAAAAAGAGAGGTCTAATTATAAGATTATGTATTAAATTATGATGATATCGAAGATTGAGACCGAACGGTCCGTTGGTACTTGTGATTTTTCAAAAAAAAAAGCAATCATGTTAGTTCCATAAAATTGATTTAATTATTTATGATTTATAAAAAAAATTCCACGCTTTCAGGTCTGGGCTTTCCATCTCATTCTTTCCCTCTTATTTTGCGTCTCAATCCAACGGCCCACGTAGCCCCCACTTTTTTTTTGTTTTTCGTGTATTTATTATAAAAAGGTTGTGAATTTTAACTTAGGCGAGTAATAGTTTCATATCTATGATTTGCTTTTTTGTTAGACTAGCTCATATTTATGGATGCGCTACACTGTTCTGGAGAAAAAAATGCAGAGACCGAACAGTCCGTCTGGAGAAAAAAAATATCATTGATAGGATCTTCCGTGACAGAAATTGTGCAACAATCGTGAAAAAATTGAAAAAATTGAAAAAAAAAAACAAAGTTGAGACCGAACGGTCCGTTCGGTCTGGGAAAAAGCAATTATGAGACCGAACAGTCCGTTCGATACTTATGGTTTTTCAAAAAAAACAAAGCAATCATGTTGGTTCTGTAAAATTGATTTAATTATTTATGGTTTATAAAAAAAATTCCAGTATACACCATTATAAAACATGAACATATCCCTTATACCTCTTAATAACTTTGTGAAATAAATTTCCTTCTATCTATCTATGAGGTTTCTTTAGAGGATAACACAAGTTTCCCTCTGTTTATTGTTCTCTTCCAAATTGGGTATTGGTGATTATATCTCATCTTTTGGGTGTAATTAAACATTTTAAGATCTAACCAGAATTTGACTGAGCAGGGACACTAGTTCTGAACAAATTTCTTCCCTTCACAGAGATCACAAATAGTGTAACCAAGGCCTTCGCAATATGGGCATTTGGTTCCTTCATCAATCCACTCCAAAAACTGAAAATTACAGGCACCCAAAAGGCATCATAGATAGAAATAGTAATACTACGTTTATTGAAAAAGAAATCTCTGGTAAATTAAAGTAACAGTTTACCTGTTCCTCAATATTTGGCTCCCCAGTCCCATCACACTCTACAATAAAGAAAAAAAAAAAAAGACAATTTGTAATTTTTTTGCAACATAAAAGTATTTACTAATGCCAGTGTGTAATTGATTTAGTTCTGAAATTCTCGGTAAACTACCATGGTCCTTCTAGCAATTTGCACGGAAAACCAACATTTGGCACTTTCACAAAACTAACTCGAGACATATTTGACAAAGAGCATCAAAATTAGATAACTGAAGTAGAAAATGTGACAATGTTTGGCTATTATATGATATAGAATGAAAATGAATTTAAGCATATTCAGGTGTTAGCTCACAAATTAATATAAACTAGTTGTGATTTGAGGGTTATGCTGCTTCTGCATCATTTGCATAAGATAATAAATAGAATACAGTATTTGTTAAAATATTTCAAAATTGGTATTATTTACAAAAGTCGTGAATGGTAGTATCATTTCCAAAGACCACGGAAGATGTGCAAAGAAATAAAAACGATAGGAAGATATGTCAGTACCAATGCACATTAAGCGGCCTTCACCACGGCATGAGATGCACTTAGTACCACTGCTTTTGATTACTTGTTTAATGTTATTTTGTACCAACCTAGACGGCTCTTCCCACCTATTTTCACCTAGTAGAAAAACTCGATGTTCGGAAACCTCTACTCCAGAATTGCTGGCACTGCTTGCTTTTACAACAGTTTTCTCAATTTCTGCAGCAACTTGAGCTACAGAAGCAACTGCAGCTCCATTTACACCTTCCTGTAATTGAGAAAGAGGAACGAAGAAACAAATAAAGTTCCAATATATTGGTTTGCAAACAAAAGATCAAGATTTGGGTATTAAAAAGGAGTTCAATGTTAGCAGATACGGTTAAGTAGACAAAAGTGTTCACTTCAGGATTTACTTTTACATGTGCACCACTTGTTTCCTGTTCTGAAAATAACATCTCAAGCAGCTCTTCTGTCATAATGCCATCCTCTTGAATCCCCAAGGTTGCCTACAAAGTAAGATTTATAACTACTGAACAAAACATACACAGAATAATAGATTCATACATTTAGACTCCCACACGACACGGGAAATGTGTTTCCTAGTTCAGAGGGATGCAAATTTGAGGGCGACCAGATTTAACTAAATTTGATCATTTGTATATTCTGTACCAGGTCTTGTTTCTTAGTTAAGCAGTCTATTTGACCTACTTCAGAAAAAAATAAAAAGCTTTATAAACTACACATGCCAGGTTATGGTACACCTGTTTTGTACCAGATAAAGAGTTATTTTTGTATCATGTTGTGACTTTGTGCTAAATATATGTTTTGTAACTAGGGGTAATTTGAAAGTCCGGCCAAAATATCTACTATAGTCATCAATTACTAGAAACTTCAGTTAAAAGAAATCACAATGGTCTTCTAGCTTGTAAAAGAATTCACTCACCTGCCATGTTTTGACGGCACGTTGTGTCCCACTTGAAAAGCTAAAGAATTCCGTATCCTCTTCGCCACAATAAAAGCCCAATTTTTGCAAAGCCTCCTACAAAACAGAAATCAAATTGGAGTTAGTGTAAACATTGTTAGTCTATAGCAGAAACAGAGACTTCTAATGTCCAATGGACAGATTGTACCAGTGATTCAGACTTACTGGTAGCTTAATACGGTTTCCTTAAATATAAAAAATATCCTTATCCAATACTTTTATATCTGTTGTGTTGCTAAGAAAAATTACAGCTGAAACATACATGACAGTCAGCCAGTCAGCACTTCCTTGTCTCTTGTGTATCAACAATAACTAAAAAGTATCAGTATCACAAGTTCGGCAACTAAGCCCCAATAACCCCCAAAATCAATCCTCATTTCACCCCCAATTGTGCAATCAAACCTCAATTTGATCCAACTTAGAGTTAGAGGGACTTGGCAACTCTATGACCAAAATTGGCTATTTCTTAAAGCAATGACATTTTCTTAATGAAATAGTGAAAGGCTCAAAGCTCTCCATGATTATACCAACTTATAATTTCAGCACATGATCTCTCAATAACCATTTAAACTTCATACAATGAATGATTACTTTGATCCATTCGCAGGAAATTCACATATTATTTGAATACCAGTGCATGATCAAACTAAGAAAAGATGATTTGAATTGCTACACACCTGCATGACACGCACATCATCTCCTTCGGCACCAACTCTCAGAGTTCTTTTGTCAGGCTTCTTCTTTTTCATTTTCCCTGTCTCTTTCTTTTCTTCTACACCCACCTCTCTCACCTCTCTAGCTTCCTCAACCTTCACTGTCTCTTCAAGAAGCATCTTCTTCACTTCGGCCTTCTCCACCAGCACCGGCCTCGGCCGAGTCACCACAGCCTCCACATCAGTCAACTTCTCCTTCTCCACCATCTCTAACTTCATCCTCAGAAGGCCTATCTCCGCCAATAAAATTTCTCTCTCCTCCCTCCATCTCGCCTCTTCACGCAACCACCTCTGCTCTTCCCTCAGCCAGCGCTGCTCCTCCCTTAACCATCTCGCCTCTTCTCTGTCCCAGGAAGAAGAGGAGGAACAGAGCAGAGTAAATCGGGTGAGCCTGATATTAGGGTTCGGGTTTTGGGAGAATGTTTTGGATTTAACACGAGGGAGGTGGGAGAGGAATGGAAAGCGGGAATGCTGGAGAGGAAGTGTAGTAGCCATGGCTCGTTGCCTGGAAGGTACTTTGCAATATTTTTTTTAGTTTATCTCGAGAGATTTTTTATCTCAATTTTGGGCTGATCTGGGCCTATATGGGCCGATATTTTAGATTTTTATTTACATTCCGATATTTTTTTAAGTGTAGTAGCCATGGCTCGCTGTCTGGAAGGTGCTTTGCAATATTTTTTTAGTTTATCTCGAGAGATTTTTTTTTATCTCAATTTTGGGTTGATATGGGCCTATATGGGCCGACATTTTAGATTCTTATTTGCATTCCGTCATTTTTTTTCTCTTTTGGTAAACAATAGCTCGGCCCTCTGAAAATTGACTTTATCCTTTTGGGAAAAAAGAGGTTGCCCGCTAAACATGAACAAATCTCCACCTCATTCTCAATTTGATCTGTCTGATTAATCCCTCTTGTGAGACAGTTGAATTTGTGGCGTGCACTCAAAATGGAAAGTTTGTTTCTTTGAAATTTGGGAGGATCCAGTTTCCAGTTTCCAGAGGACATCTGGCTTGGAATTTTCCAAATACAAACATAAGTTTTTCATTTTTCCTTCTCATGACAAATTTATTAAGGAATTATTGGGTTGGATTGGGTTGGATGGTACAGATTGTCTCTGTTTCGGGGAAAATATTATGTAGGCACAAATGCATTAGGTTGTCAAGTTCTACCGATTTTTTTTATTAATATCCAACATTAAATAGAAAATATTACATATATTCAAGTTAGCTGGGTATTTTTAAAAATACTCAGATCGGTCATTTTTTAGCCGGTTGGATTAAAAATTAGCACCAGTCAAAAAATGACCTGTCAGTTTTTTTTTTTTTTTAAATATTTGATATATTACTTCTTTTGATGTATAATTAGCATAATTATACTAAAATACGCTAAATTATACTAAATTACACTAATTAAGGTTAAATTACACTAAATTACGTTAAATTTAGGCGGGGTGAATAGAGCCTTTTTAAATTATTAAATTAAGTTATAAAATTTGAGTGTGTCGTAAAGTTATTTTTGACAGAAACTTAGAATAACTTTGTTATAAACTAAATTGTAAAATAAATAAAGTAAATATTAGAGTTTAGAGACACTTGACACGAGAGTTATTTACGGAGTTCGGCACTAACGTCTACGTCTCCAGAGCCCGCAACCTTCGAGATGGTGTGCCTTTCTTTACCCAATGAGAAAGAATTACAAAGTGGAACTGGTGAGCCCTTACAATCTTCTGGGAAGTTACACGGCCTGAACATGAGCACTAGAGGCTCAAATGAAGACAATCCGATTCGTGATGACTCAAGAATTGCTGGGTGAGCACAAGGCTCGAAGTAGTAATTGATTTGATCATGTAGGATCACTTTAGGAGTTGTTGAATTGATTGAATAAGCTTGAGATTGATTGTGAGTATTGAAGTTTAATCACACAAGCAACAATGGCTTTCTCTAGATCTATAAATATGAAATATTGAAGTTGAGGGCGGCTAGAGTGTCAATGCAAACCTTGGTATAGCTTCTATTTATAGAAAGCTAATAAAAATAAAGTATTTGGTGCTGACCGTTGCAACGGTACATGGACCGTTACAATGGTAGGGTATTTCAAACTGGTTTGGATTGTAACGGTTGAAGACCGTTATAACGGTCTCCATAACGGAAGTCTCTATCTCGTCTTCCGATTGGAGCCGCTTGATTCCGATTTAATCCGGTGCAGTCATTTCTGTGAATTTATTTATTCTGTTGCAATGGTCCCTAGACCGTTGCAACGGTAGGCCTCACTTAGGTCAGTTTGAAACTTATTTTACCAATTTTACATATTAATTGTCCTTAATCTTGAGTTATGCTTTTGCTATCCAGTATCTTGTGCTTCATAACCACATCTTCGATGTTATTTTGTAGTTCATTAATTCATCATCGATGTGTATTTATTGAATCTTCAATTGTCATGAACCTACACATGTCTCAAAAAGGAAAACTATAAAATACAATTATATATGTTTTGCAAATCTAGTCAAACGAACAAGTCGAGTGCTTCAAAAGCCAACAATTATAATAGAAAGATACAGATCGAAATTGTTGGAGCATTCATAAACATCCACCTGAAAGAAAAATGTTTCTCATTTAGCTTTGAAATAACTCAAATAATATATTTTTTTTTTACTTATTCTTAATGTATTTTGGATTATAATTGTATTAGAATTAGTGTAAGACCAATATAGACCAAAATTAAACAATAAGAGTATCCAAAAAGAGAGAAATTTAGCATAATTTAGTGTATTTTAGTATAATTATACTAATTATACATTAAAAAAAAGTAATTTAACAAATATTTCAAACAAAAAAAAAATTACTGACCATTTTCGGCCAGTCCAAATTTTTAATCCAATTGGCCAAAAATTTGCCAGTCTAGACATTTTTAGAAATACTCAACTAATCTGGGTATATTTAATATTTTCTATTTAATGTTGGATAATAAAAAATCCACAAGTTCTATATACAAATAAAAAAAAGCGGAGTTAAATCCAATATATAATGACAAAATTAAGTCTTTCATTGAGGGGTCTCAATGAATTAACATCCTCTCCAATATTGCACAACGGAATGTATTATAATTAATGGATATGGACCGTTCTTTTTAACTTGGCACGAATCTCAAAGCCCAATAATATTGCCCCCCTACCCTATCCCGAATCTCAAAGTGGTGAGTTTTAATATCTTAAACCGTATTTTTTTTCTCTTTTGGTAAACAAGAGCTCGACCCTCTGAAAATTGTTTCAAATGACATTAATTAGGAAATTTATTTAGAGTAAATATTATTGACAAAGTTGACTTTCTCCTTTTAAGAAAAAAGAGGTTGCACGCTAAAGATGAACAAATCTCCACCTCATTTCAATTTGATCTGTCTGCTTAATCCCTCTTGTGAGACAGTTGAATTTGTGGCGTGCACTCAAAATGGAACGTTTGTTTCTTAGAAATTTGCGAGGAAGCAGTTTCCAGAAGGACATCTGACTTGGAATTTTTCCAAGTATACAAAGAGAAGTTCTTTCATATTTTTTTCCCCGTGACAAATTCAACGGATTGTTGGGTTGGATAGGATTGGATCTTGCTGATGTAGCAAAATTGGCTCCGTTTCGGGGAAAAAGGGAAATCCTTATGGACTTGGTTGTTATTTGTGCATATTCGGATTCATATCGGAAAACGACTTGGTTGCACGGGACGTTAGGAACAATCGATTATTTATTAGCCTATCTCTCTCTTTCTCTCTCTCTCAGAAGCTACTGTTGGATGAGCGATATTTAAAGTGGCTTAATAAATAGTTAAAAAAATTTCAAAAAATATAAAATTTGGTCTCCTAGTACATTATAATATAAAGATCACATCTAACAGTTTGGACTTTAAAAATCGAAAAACGATTTGGTTGCACGGGAGGCTATGAACAATTGATTGTTTATTAGCCTATCTCTCTCTCTCTCTCTATATATATATATATATATATATTCAGATACGGATAGTTAGCGGAACTGGATACGGGTACGAGTATGATTTTAATTTCAAAAGTATATATATGACTATGGATATGAATGATTATATGTATCATTGTTTAATTTTCAAATACATGTATGTTTCTAGTGCTTCTGCAGGTAGCGTACAAGAAAATTATTAAATATATAAGATTAATTAATTTGCACGGCTTGGCACATCTGGAAGAACAGAAATGAGGTTATTTTCAGGGATGCAGTTTCGAAACCAGACTCGATTGCTTACAGAGTATTCCAGGATATGAGGTTATGGCTAAAGTACTGCTAATAGTATTTCTTTAACCTATCTCTAATCTAAGTGGTCAAAGAACAATGTATGTGTAAATATTCCATTCAATAAAGCACATGGCAGCTACTGCCAGGTTTTCAAAAAAAAAAGATTAATTAATTTTAAGTACTATGTAGTCGTGGAATCGAAATTGTTGGTAAGTTGAAGATTGGCATGACAATTAAGGATGGTTATCTTGTAATTATATTATATCTGATAAGTACGGTGCTGCGTGCGCTAGCTGGACATTGACACAAATGTTATCTAGTACATGATAACGACGCCACGAAATCTCCTTTTAATTTAACATTGAAGAAGTACGTTCGAACGGTTTCGTGCTGCTGCTTTCAAAGTCCAGTCTTTATATTTGGAACAGAAATAGAGATGCGAAGAAGATTGAATATTATAGATAATATATTAGATCCATGGTTCCTAGAGAAGTGTGAAAAAAATTGGATTTCGCGTGTGACGCGAATTAATGACTTGGAAAAAACTGTACATAAGGCTCAAAATATGGAACCGAATCTCCTGTCTCCGGGGTGCAGGAAATTTCTGCCCCTAGAATCACTGCGGTGTGAGACCAATTACTGTTAAAGGGTTTAATTATTGTTACTGTTTTTAAATTTGGATCCACCCACAGTGACTCTGGGGGCAGGAATTTCCTGCCCCCAGGGAGGCAGACGATTCAGTCCCTCAAAATATAGACAATAATTACACTGTACTTAAAAAAAAAAAAACTTAAAGAATAGGGAGTTGGTGCGGTTCCTTGTCAAGGTACAATGCTACGATTTCTATCAGTTTCTCTATATCTATCTTGATTTTGGGACTGATCAAACCTTGCTAAAATTCTCGATTTTAAAGAGAACACAATCCAACAAAGTTTTAGCCACGTATTGTTGTAATCTTGACAAGTTAGATATTTTTATAGGTTTCTTGAGAGGCATATTTGATTGATTGTACTCTACTATTGATAAAAAAAAAATTAAAGACCCACTAAATATATTAAATTGTAATCTTTAATATATTTTTATATTAAACAGCAAATCAGATATTTTTATCAGAGGAGAACAAAACAATAGCAAATCAGATTTAAATAGCGAATTGAGTTTAAACTCATTAACTAATTGAGTACTCGATAAAAAACAATACTTTTACGGTTAATTTTGACCGTGATAATCTATAACATCCAGATAACGTTATAAACTATCACGCTTTCTCTATATCTCGAAAAAACTCAGATTCGTTCTCCATTGTCAATATTTATTTAATTAATTTCCAATTAATAAAAATTTCGGGTAGAACTTCAGTGGAAGGAAAATATTATTTATTTTTCATAAAATAGAAAGAAAATATAAGACCCTGTCCGTCAACGAGTCCTTATCCAATAAGATATATTCCAAATTTTCTGTTTATCCAAAGTCATATCATTTTTTTTTACTTATTCAAATTGCACGTGATCAATATTATTATGTTTTTCACATTCATTCAAACAACATGTAAACCGTTCAGAATTTCTACAGATCAACTCAAAATAATTTTGAGTTATCTCAGAGTGGATGTGAATTTGTCCGTTGACCGTATAAATCAATTATGATCGTGTTCTTAAGTTTAATTATCAAGTACTTTTATACGAACTCAACTCTAAAACCTATCGAATTGATTTTAAATAACGAATCTAAATAGTTGAAATTCATTTACTTTACGAGTGATGCATCTACGTGTAAAAATTTTGAATTTTGAAATTAATTTTGTATAAAATTAAAGTAGTAAAAAAATATTTAAAAAATGAATGTATTAAAATTAATTTATAAAACCTTTTGATTTTGACCGCTTAATTTTATACTAAATTAATTTGAAAGTTTAATTTTTTTTACATGTAGACACATCACTCATAAGTTAGATTAATTTTAACAATTTAAATTAGTCTTTTAAAATGAATATAATATATTTTAAAATTGAGTTCAAATAAAACTTGGTAAACTTAATAACACGTAGTTCTTCTACTCAATTATATATACTCCGATCTTAGTGAGAGACACGTCAAGTAGTTGAGTCGGATCCTCTCCATTTTCAACTATAAACTTTAAATCTCTCTCTACAACGCTTTGAAGTACCTGTGTCAAGACTTTAAACTTTACATGTAACTTATCAAAGTGCAATATTTATACGTAGCATATGAAACCTTTAAACACATATGTGTAAGTCTTTAAATATTAATCTAGCATATCAAGTTTTTTACATCACACAAAAAAAAACGACAACACAAATATAACTCAAAATATTTTATCATAGATCTTATTTGAAAGTAGAAATCGAGTAAAAAACGTTTGTATTTTTAGATTTGCAAAATTCATCACAGATTGTTAGAAAAAATAAATGAGAATTATGGAGGAGGAAAAAAACCGTGATTTTTATTGATAGGAAAATAAAAATTAAAAATATTAAAAATAAGAATGGTTGACGGAAATTTTCAAAAACGGGAAGGTTGTTTATATTCAATTGATTGCGAATCCTGCAATTGAGGTTGTTTATATTCAATTGTTTATATGTCAATCTACATTACCCTCTCGCAAATCCTGCAATTGATTGCGAAAGTATTTAACTCCAGCACTCCCATGAGGTTGTTTATATTCAAGGGCACCACACCACTTAGCTCCAAATGCAGGGCAAGACTGGAGATCCGGTTTCCCCCAACCAGGAGCCCAACCTTTGGATGGACACGGACGTCCGGTCTGCAACCACGACCATGCCCAATGCTGTAAAAGTATCACCGGACCCGCTAGCGTTTTCACCATTTTAGCTTTACGGGTAATGCCCCAACATAGATTCCTGTAGAGCAATGCTAAAATAGCCCCACCCCAATTGTATTGCCCAGGCGTATTGAGATCCCTGATAAACTGTAAATACATCATCGGTACCGAATCTCCAGAAGAATCGGCAAAAAGTAAAGACCCAAACAAATCGAGTATGTAAGCTCTTGTATATTGATGTATCTACTCTGGTGTAGGCTCACCCTGACCCGAAGGCATGGCTTTAAATCGATTTCGCAAACTTTTTAAGTTTATGGCATACCCAGATTTTTCAATCCCAGAAGGCCTTTTCTTTGGTTTCATCAATGCATCCCATGCCCCAACTCCAAGACACTCATTTACTAAACCCTCCCAATTACCATCTGACATACCAGTCACCGGTATCCCCGTAATTGGCAAAGCCCACAAACAAGAAACATCATCTAAAGTAATGGTCATCTCACCTACAGGAAGATGAAATGTATGAGTCTCTGGTCGCCAACGCTCTAAGAGACCACTGAGAAGTGAAGAATCGACGTTTGCAACCTTCATCTGAGACATCTGATATAAGCCGAGACTCTTTAAGATGTCTTCACATTGCCAATGGTACGGAATAATGTGCTTGTGTCCTCGAGCCCTCATTCCATTGTTAGGCTGCCAGGAATTTAAAATAAGTACAAGTTAAACAAAAAATTTAGTAACTTACATCGTTAGAAATTAATGAACTCCGATGTTGCTGATGTGGCATCCACAATAACGAACTAAAATGACTTGATGATTGAGTTTGAGTCACTACATCTTCTTCAAAGGCATCATTAGTGTTTTGATAGCCATACTCACCACAAGGGTCAGACATCCTGCATGCATAATATTTTCATTATCCAAATCTTAAATGAATGTAATCTAACTAAATTAAAAAGAACCAATGCCTAATTTTGGGACCTTAACTATATGAGATGTTGACTTTTGATGTTATAATATTAATGACTATAAATGTTCGCACAACAAATGAACTTTATAAGTTGTTTAAAAATATTCAACATATATTTGAAAATAGATCCAACATTTTCAACAAATTTAAACCAACCAAATTTAATTCCAATCTAAACAAAATTAAAATTCTTAACCTAATTATTATCTCTAAAATGAATTAAGTTTGTATAATAGCAATAATTTTTAAAAATATATTATTTAAATAAACTAATGACAATCTAAAAAAAACCAAAATTCTTAATCTAATTACAATTTTTAACCTAATTATTTCTCTAAAATAAAAATAATTAACCTAATTCATAGTCTAATAAAACTAACAATCAATTTTAATTCCAATCTAAACAAACTATTTCACAAAAAAGTCTAATTGAAAATCTATTTTAATCCTATATATAAAACTAATTCAGAAAAATAAAATAAAAACTTACTTAATAAGAGATTAAGAAGGGGCTGGGGCGCAGTGGACTAGGATCAGTCAACTGGGACGCCACGGACGTAGGCAGGGGACTAGCGGAGTGGGATCAGTGCTGAATCGCGATTTTTTTTTTTCGGCTATGTCGTTGTCTAAACCAGTAATGGAGGTAGGGACGGGAAGGTTCAACGCAGTATCGAGGTTTCTATTTAATTTTTTTGAGGGATTACACAGTAGATGGCGTCCCACTTTACTTCTATTTTTTTTTTTCGCGGAACCAAGGATGGCATGGTGTCCCAGTTAATTTTTTTTTTTTCGCAGACCCAAACCATACCATGGCGTCCCACTTATGCAATTGTTTTTTTTTCCTTTGCACCAAACATTCCAATGACATCCCAGTTATGAAATTGGATTTTTTTTTTTTTTTTTGACCGTGCAACCAAAGTTTGTCATGACGTCCTTTGAAAAAACTTTTGCATCTCTCGTTCTAGATATTTGATTTGTAATTCGGGTTAAATTTAGTATTAAAACTAAAAAAAATTTCTTAAATTATGATTGGTAATTAGAATTATAAGTTAAAAGCATCATAAATTACAAGTTAGAGCATTGAAAAATACAAGTCAAAACATTGTCTTTTTATTGAGTACCTAATTAGTTAATGAGTTTAAATCCGATAAGTTATTTAAACCCGATTTGATATTTTTTTTGATCTGAAAATCCTGGATCCACCCCTGTCAGAGTTGTTGTGCATTCTAGGATCCGTATCCTCCCAGGTACCTGACTCAAGCAAATTGAAACGCACGGTACATATTTGCTCTCAGCCGGTACTTATTTGGGATATCACAGGGTGCAGTATTATTTGTGTGTTGAGATTCGTGCTAAGTTAAAAGAACAATCCTAGACCATCCATTTCAATTGTCGTCAGGTAACCTGAGGATTACCTGAGCCTGAGGGGATGTGAATTCGTGCATTCCACTCCTGCATCCTCAAAAGTCAAAATTCTCCGAATGCTGAATGGTGGTTTCCAGTGGCTTAGAAATGGAGAGAACAAAAATTCATATCGGCGCTCCCTATATATATATTCAACAAGTACCATGCGGCTAAGCCATTTGTTCCAATCTACCATACAAAAACGATTCGGAAGCCACACACCTAAGCTATCAAGGTATCAATTCTCAATTATCCATAAAAAGCGTGAGATAGCTTAGATTTGGTAAAGTCTCAGTGATCTACATTTGGTTAAAGTGCAGAGATTATGGGGATGAAGAAGAAAACCTTCATGATCGCAGCTTTTTATCTTCTCTACTTCCTCTCCTTGCTTGTCGAGGGATTCGACCGAAGCGACTTCCCTGATTCGTTCCTCTTTGGCACTGCCACCTCTTCTTATCAGGTTCTTTCTCCTCTCTTTTTTTTTTTTGAAAAATTTGCAAGAATCATAAGCAACATACAGGGCCGGTTCTGAAGATTTTGGAACTCAGGGCGGAAGAACATTTGGGTCCAGGCCATTTTTGTATTTTCAGAGTCTAAACAGTCGATCCAAACCATTTAATATGATATCCATATTAAAACATGCTTGGAGATCAAATTTTATATTATTTTGGAAATTTTTTTACTCTTTTTTAAGATAGTAGAAAATCTATTGATTCAAAAAATTATGAACCATAAAAAAACAATGATTTTCTACTTAACTTAAAAAATAGTAAAGAAATTAAAAAAATATATAAAATTAGGTCTCCAACCACGTGTTAATATGGATATCACGTTGAACAGTTTGGATCGACTATTTGGACTTTTAAAACGCAAAAACTACTTATAAGCATATGGTGTTGAAGTACTTATGGAAGCAATTAGGAGTGTTCATCGGTTCGGTTTTGTTTCAACTGAACCGAATTAGGAAAACCAAAGTTACAATTTGGTTTCAAAAATAGAACCGAATTGATTTAGCATTACAACCGAACCGAACCAAACTAAAGTTTTATTTCGGATTGTTGGGTTTCTTCGGTTCAAACCGAAATATATTAATTTTTTATTTAAAATAATTGATTTATAATAAACCAAACTATATTAAGAAATAAACCGGGTATTAAGAAATAAACTGGGATATTAAGAAATAAACTAAAGTATTTAAAACAATTGATTAATAAATAAACTGGAGTATTAAGAAATAAATCAGAACAGTCAGGACCAAATTCATAAGATATAAAAATTCGGCCACCAAAGTTCTACTCACTATTTAATTAAAAACTACAAATATTTCAAATAAAATTTTGCAAGACTATTTTGTATATTTTTAATAAAAATATACATGTGTAGTCAGGCTTTGCTTTTTTCATTCGCAGATTGAAGGTGCTTATTTGGAAGGAAACAAAGGACTAAGCAATTGGGATGTTTTGTCCCACATACCAGGTTTGTTTTTATCAATTCCAAAGAATAATTAACTCATCAGTTTTTTTGAGTAAATGTTGGAGGTCAAGCCACTCAACTATTTAATATCCTTGTTATTATAACAAATGATTTCTTCCATCTGGGTTTCTAATCCATGACCTCTCACATATAAATCATGTGCCTTTGCCACTAGACCAAATAATCAACTCATCAGTTGCTTAAACAAAAGATTATGTAACTATTGAATTAACTGATCAGGGTTTTGAGGGTTCAAATGCTTTCATTTTTTTTGCCTCCACCATGCCTTCATTATTAAAAACTTTAATAACTCAAAATCTAAAACTTAGAAGTTAAAATAAAACCATTGGATATGATCTACACCATTTTATCTATGTACGTGTAAAAAAATTAAGACATTTCAATTTTATTTTGGTTGTCATTAAGAGCTTGTAAAAAACATACTAATATGGATAATTTCTATACATTGATTTTTCAACTTATTAATTTACATACAAACAAAATTTAACTTGATAGTTTTTTATGAGCACATAAAGAAAATAATATATATCACATCTAATGATTTTATTTTGACTTTTAAGTTTTAAATTTTGAATTATTAAAATTTTTAAAAATAGAGTCATGATGGAGGTACAAAAAATGGAGGCATTTGAACCCTCATCTTTAAAGATAATTAAATCAGCCACTTATGGAAGTATCAGTTGTTTGCACCCGGTACATCCGTTGCTTTTCAAGATGTGAAAAACAAGCATATAAGACCCCTCTTGTATCTACTTAAACCATAAGGTTTTTCGGTGTTGTAATAACAAGTGATTTGTAATATAAGCAACTTTTTATTTCTTTTGAATTAGAAAAAATTGAGGATGGTAGCAATGGAGATATTGCGGATGACCACTACCATCTCTACATGGTGAGCTGAGAAACTGAAAAGTAAAGAAGGAACCAAAAATAATATTCTTCCCAAATAATTCCAATAATTCTCACATCTTTAACTCAGTCCTGAAATTTTGGTGCAGAATACATCTTTTTAATACACTTGTAGAATATAATGGGAAGAATATATTTTTTCAATAGTTGTTATATTTTTCATATCATTTACATAATTTCATCGATGTAATTGAAATAGAGTTCGATGTTGATTTTTTATAGGATGATATCGAGTTGATGCATTCTCTTGGGGTCAATGCTTATCGATTCTCAATTTCTTGGTCCAGAATTCTTGCTGGTAAGCTAGTATTATTTTTGGCTGATTTATTTTAAATTACTATATCTCTCTAGCAGGTAAAATAAATAGTACCAGATATTAGTTGAGAACTAAATTTTCATGGTAAATCGATGAACCTTTGATTGCCTTAAAGCATTTGACAATTGGTGCTTCAATAATTAAACTAAAAGGACACTTGAAAGATCAGGAAAAGATAAAAGAAGGGAAAAGAGTTAAACCGAGATATTCGTGAAGTGACTAAATTTGAATAACTATCAAAGTTCAGTGACTTAAGTTGAATAAATCAAGTTTGTTAACTTTTCTGAGGTGAAGTTCGTGATTCCAAGAAATTCACCCTAAAAAAGTTGAAAAACACAGATTAAATAAGGTAGCTAGGTCCACAAAGCAAAAAACCAGACACTATGCATAAAGTACAATTAATGGAAATTTGGTAAAACAAAGTATTTTAATCATTGACAGGAGATAGATTTCAAGGCGTAAATCAAGATGGTATTCAATTCTACAACAATCTTATAAATGCACTATTGCTTAAAGGTACTTTTTATCACAATCTTATATGATTGCTAGTTTGCTACCTGTACAATTTTTATTTTATTTTATAATCTTCTATTCTAGAGAATGTCCCTGTGGCTAACTTAATTTGTTCATTGATGTTTTACGGTCAATCAGGAATAGAGCCATTTGTTACTCTCAATCACTATGACATTCCTCAATATCTGGAAGACAAATATGGAGGATGGCTTAATCCAGAGATTCAGTACAAATATTTTTTTTTTCTTTTTTATTTCTTTTTTTATTTTTGTTTAGTTTTATTTTATGTTGTGAACTGGATAAATTACAGACCATGATGCATTAAGCCAATTTGTCTTTGTTTGCTTGCTTACATACTCGTAAAAATAGAGCTAATGAATAGAAACCACCAAAACAAGGCACATAAGTAATCCTTATTTCTACAAGAAAAAACACAAGTGATCACAAAAAAGAAAACAAATAAAATGTTACTCAATTTTTTTTGGTTTACAGGAAGGATTTTGGGTACTTTGCAGAAGTATGTTTCAGAGAATTTGGCGACCGAGTGAAATACTGGGCAACATTTAATGAGCCCAATGTCATGATTAAAAAGGGATATTTGGTTGGTACATATCCCCCTCTTCACTGTTCAGCACCATTTGGTGAGTGCCTCAGCGGAAATTCATCTGTGGAACCATATGTTGCTGCTCATAATGTCATACTATCACATGGAATTGCGGTTCAAATATATAAGAAAAAATATCAGGTATGTAGATGCATATTATGTAAAGTCGTGGATCTTGGTACTTTACCAGTCAGCAACTCTGATGCTTTGCATCATTGCATGCATGAAGTTCAATGAAATTCAAGTATGCTTGAATGATCTACATAGTATTAAATGAATATCAGGTATATGTGTATTCTGATTCTGGTGCTTTACATAAAATTGATTAATGTATGTTAAATTCATAGGCAAAACAAGGTGGTAGAATTGGTATTGTAATGTCTGCAACCTGGTATGAACCGCTAAGGAACTTGACAAATGATTGGGTGGCCACTAAGCGACTTCTTGCATTTGATGTGCCATGGTAATTTGAGACAAATCATAATGATTAATTTTCATCAAAAATTTAAATTAATTAGAAAAATAATAATGTACGATATTAAACTAAAGTAAAATTCGTTTTTAATATAGTACCACAATGAACTAGGTTCACATATAGGGCACTCAAACTTCTGCATAGCTCTAATTTGAAAAACAAAAGGCTGCAGTGTTGTGGTACTGCTGGTTAACTCTGTAATTACTGAAAAAGAGGAACTTATTCTATATAATTCTCTACAGCAAAGTTCATTATATTTGTATTACTCACTACAAAGTTCATATTGACTTACTATACTTGTTTGTTTAAGATGTTATATTTTCTATCGAACATTTTATTGGCAAATTAATTAGTGATATATAAATGCATATATGTCCATGTCTGTATAGAATTTTTATCGCAGTTGATTTCAGAAACTTTTTACTATAGTATCAATTCAAATAGAAAATTAGATTTTGACATATGATGTTAATAAGATAGTTATACATTCAGTCATAACATTATCCTTTAAAACATGACCAACATAGAGAATATCATAATAAAATTTGAAAATTTCAAAGAACACCATATATTTGTCTGATTTTACTCTCTTACTGAGTACAGGTTTCTCGATCCAATCATTTTTGGAGATTACCCTTCAGAAATGCGGCGAATATTAGGCTCCAATCTGCCAATATTCTCATCTAAGGATAAGAAAAAACTAAGGTACAAGATGGACTTCATTGGTGTAAACCACTACACTACTCTATATGTGAGGGACTGCTTGTATTCTCCCTGCGAGGTAGCGGATTTTAATGGAAATGCCTTTACATACACTACAGGCGAGAGAAATGGCATCCCCATTGGAACCCCTGTAAGTGCAAAATGCAAATAATGTGGTTTCTCTGATTTCATCTGACAATTTTATGTTAATAGCTTCACCCAGAACCTCAGGCTCTTGATTGAAATGAAGAATTAGTTAAGGTGTGTCTGTTTGTGTAGGTGTTAATTTTTAGGTCAACAAAGTTTTAGGACCTTCTGTTGTTTTGCCAATTTGATTGAACAAGTTGAGTTGATAGTATATCAGGTCCAGTATAGTTCCATATCCTCTGAATTTGGTTGTTCTGAAATTTTGCGCATGCACACATTTTAATTAAATTTCTGTTCTGGGTATATGGGTAATTATAACACACACAACAAAAATGAGACACTTTTCGTGAGGATAAAAAAGTGATTTTTTGCAACGAACTACTCTCATTATTCAGTTTTTTCTTTTTGCGACGGACGACCGTTATAAATGCCCTTTTTTCCTCGCAAAAAGTGTCTACTTCGTTGTAGTGACAAATATTGAGGTGTCTGGGTATATGGGTAATGAAGCCCGGCCATGCACATTTTCTTTCAATGCAAATGGGGTGGATATTTGAAAAATTACTCTTTAGTGCCACTATCTGATCTGTTGGTCCTGCTGGAAAATTAATAAATTGAACCATACCCAGCCCATTGTGGTACTGGGTCTGTTCAGATCCAATTCATATTTGGTCGGGTTCTAGCTAGTAATCATATATAGGGGGGCCTCCTAATTCAAACTTCATATTTTTCATGTTTTTACAGACTGCAATGCCAACATTCTATGTTGTTCCTCATGGTCTAGAAATGATGGTCAATTACATCAAGGAAAGATACAACAACATGCCTATGTTTCTCACTGAAAATGGTACATCATATATATCATATTTATGACCTTTTTACTCCTTTTCAAGTCATCATGGGTCTTACAATTTTCCTAAACAAGGTTATGCACAAGGCGTAAGCAACTACACCACGGTGAAGGATTTCGTCAATGACTTGGACCGGGTGGATTATCTGAACAAGTATCTTGGAATGCTGCTTAAAACCATCCGGTAAAACATATCTCTGCACTTAATTAGTTACATTAAAGAGTTAGGGTATTGATTTTTGCTACAAATTAAGTCTCTTTTCCTAATGTCAACAATCCCAATACATTTTAGTTTCTATTACTATTTTATGTCATATATCTTTTTTATGTACTATGTTAGGGTTTATGGTTTGGAGTTTAGGGGTTCAGGTTTCAGGGTTTAAGGTTTAGGTGTAGTTTCTAAACAGCATGTTCCAAGTTCAAAAAATGGGGGTTCGTGATAGGTTTGGCGAGCGAGCGGTAAAAAAACTTCTTTATGAAAATGAAACCCTCACAAATTGTTACTGATTTTGGTTGAGTTTCATTTCTAGCCTACCCGAACTTGTTTGATAATAAAGACTTTGAATATTATTATTATTATGTTAGTTGCAACTTAATTAATTCTTGAAATTAATCAATGTGTGCCCTCTTAATATAGTGAACTTATTAGTTTACCTTTGTTTTTATAGGAATGGAGCAGATGTAAGAGGCTACTTCATATGGTCCATTATGGACAACTTTGAGTGGCTGTATGGCTATACTCTCAGATTTGGGCTTTACCATGTTGACTTCACCACACAAGCAAGGACACCTAAGCTATCTGCCATGTGGTACAAAGAGTTTCTTCAAGGGTCAGATTCACTGTTGAAAGCAGATTAAATTATAGTAAAACAATTGTATGTAATTTCAAAATTACAGTTCTTTTAGATAAAAAAAAAAAAGAGGCAAATGAATTTTAAAACTTAGCTACCTCTTTTGAATAAGCCAATAAGGATTTTTTTCCATAGGAGGCAAACACTACATTAAAAAAGGAATAATGAGATTTATAGTTGGATGCTATTTTGTAAATGGACTTGCTTGGTTTTTTTATTTTTTATTTTTTATCATCTATGTACAGTGTAATTATGAACATATGGGAAATAACATATGTACAGTGTAATTATTAACATATGGGTATATATGCCTCCTTATTTAGAATGCTTATGTAATTAGAAATCTCAATGCTCAACACAAGTTAACAGTACAATTTTAGCACAACCCAGATTTTTCTGCATGAATATTTACTGTGTATTCTGATTTTTTAATTTTTTTTTAATGACAACATCCTTAATTTTTTTAGGTTTTATTATTTTATGTCTATTTTCTGAACACATATGTTCGACAATTTTGACTGAACTTGTATGTTTATACAGTTGACAAATGTTGGAAAATATTTCCAAGTACAAAAATAAATAGACTAAATACAGGCACCAAACTAATACATTCAGACTGATTAATCCATCCGACTTTTACTTTTACGGACAATTCATCATTATTAATAGAATATATATAAGAGATAATAATATAGTTCGTACAAAATATAATAAAATTTACAACACTAAACATTAATTATACGAACTAACATTTGTGAATGATCAACCATCATTATTTATAATTATTCAAACAAAAATCTAGCTTTTTAAATTTCTATATTCATAAAAGATTCATATTTCAATTCGAACCAACAACATAGATTATTGTCTTTTGTTACTAAATTAAAGGCTAGTTCTCTCATATTTTAAATTATACACTAGTGGAAAATGTACAAGTAGTATCGCCTCATTAGTGAACGGGTTGATCACTGTAACGCCACGTAAAAAAAAAAAAAATACTAAATTAAGGTTAAATATAAATTCCCTAAAAAAAATTGTTCATCCCTATATGTCAACTTTCTTCTTCCATTTAGATATGTCTATTTAACAAATTACCGAAATTAAACACCTTGAATAAAACCAATATGTGTCAATGCATATCAGTATTTAAAAAAGTATATAATTATAAATTAACCAAACATATAAGGCCCGATTTAACATATTATTAGTTTCGGTAGCCCCAATATATATATATTGTTAGATTACTCAAATTAGAACAATGACTACCAAAAATAATTAACCAACACTCCCACCTCTTCGTTACTTCTATGTAATCCTGTTCATCAAATATTTTGAAACCCTGCACCCATCCAACCCCGCACCCCTTTAAATAAAGCCCTTCCTATTCTGTTGGATTTAACCCAATTTTCATTCCTGCCGCCTCCCTCTTTATTTGATGCTTCAATTGAACCTATCACCTATGTTTTGATTTTAACCGTTCCCCTCCCTTTCAATTTCTGCCACACTGGCCACTACCTCCCTCTTCTCTTTATTCATAGCCACCAAAGAGGTCCCTCAAATCTTTATTAAATTTTCTTTCTTTATTGCATAAATTGAATAGAATCGACTTTGTTCTTAAATAATTTCTTTAGTTATATAATATCTGGAAATCTAATTTCTTTCGACTATAATAAAATCTGAAAACTTAATTGTTATCAAGAATTTCTATAAGTATTCTTTATTAGTAATATTTTCGTTAGTTAAGTTATATCTAGAAATTTAATTTCTTTGACTATAACAAATTCTGAAAACTTATTTGTTATCAAGAATTTCCATAAGTATATTACATTTTAGAATTTTCTATTTATCAAATAATATTTTCTTGCTTTCATACAAATATTAAATAGTCAAGATAGGTTCAATAATTAAATCTTAGCATATATTTGTTATTTTGATAAAACGTTAGATCATCTTTCAAAATATCTTTTAAATTTTCATGCTTGACTAAAACTTTGAATAAATAAATATTATGTCTATGTATATAGTTAAATAATAATTCCGTCGGTGATAAAGTTTTAGGAACTAAATTGGAGCAGTGACTTATTTTTCTCAAATATCATTATATAATTTCTACTTGTAACTAATCATAATAATTTAGACCTTTATTTAAATTTATCTTAGTCTCCAATACAATTATGAAATGAGTTTAACTAGTTATGACAGAAGTATAATCAAAACTTAGGAACGTAATTTCACAGTCAACTTCATAATTAGTGGAATTGTTATAATTATATTAATTCCAAACCCATGTGTACATGGTCTAGGTTTGAGTTCTAAAGTAAAGAGTGACGAAGAAGTGGTAGTGAACTACACCACAATAGCAGGTGCGGGTTTCCTGGACTTTGTGAAATTATTACTTACCATTTTGTTTGCATTTATTTTTCATATAGTTGAATTATGCATGTTGGATTCGAACAACCATTTGACTTTGTTAGAGGATATTAAAAATAGGATTATTCATTTGATCAAAGGACTTACGTGAATAGGATGTGTTGACTATGACATGAGTGATGTGCTAAATGAATGAATGAGAATTGAACAGATAATTAAAATGAACAGGGGCCGATATACTTGTGTATCAGAATGTATACATTGGGTCCGGTGTTCGACTAGACCCCTCGTTAACGTGATTGTAGGCGAAAGCGGTCCTATCACGGATGTGATTGTAGGCTGATGCGGTCCTCTCACGGACGTGATTGTAGGCTGATGCGGTCCTGTCATGGATGTGACTGTAGGCGAAAGCGGTCCTGTTACAGACGTGACTGTAGGCAGAAGCGGTCCTCTCACGGACGTGACTGTAGGCGGAAGCGGTCCTATCACAGTCAAGATCTAGCGAAATATGAATTCGCCGTCTAGTGAGACAAATAAAATTGATTAACAGAAACTTGAAAGTGAATAATGGTTTAAATATGTAGGATTGCATTGCATTAGAGGTAATTATGCATTTATTTTATCATATTTTATCTATATCATATTTGTGAGAACTAAGTAGATTTTACAAACTCCGGGCTGGAACTGAATCCCGCACTGAGAAAATGTTCGAATCTCTCACCCGTTCCATATTTATATGGGTTCCAGGTAATGAAGAAGAGGCGCCAGAGCAAAGGTCGTGAGTAATAGCAAGCGGAAAGATCCAAGTTTAGATGAAATGCCACTTATGTTTGCTTTTGTATCGTGTGTTTATTTTCCATAAAAATTGGTACATTTGAACAAGCATGGTTGTTATCGTATTCAAACCATGTCTGTCGTGACCACTGCTAGACTACTTTTATTACTATTGTAAGACTTGATTTGTGAAATTAAAGGTGGCATTTATGGATGTTATTGATAATGTATGTGATGTGCTTACGCCTTACGTGTCAATACGTGGCGGGTTGTCTCGGGGTGTGACAATCACTTTCAACTAGCTTCATTTGCGAGAACTTGGGAGAGGAGATGGAGAGCGCATGGACTACTGTTAGCCGACGGAAAGGAAACCCTACCACGCCTCCCAACAACCAGCGTCGATTAACCTCTACACCCCATATAACAACATGCCACTGTTCTCCCAAGTAGTCACTACCCCTCTCCTTCCTCAGCAGCTCTCCAAAACCACCCCCAATCAAGCTCCCATGGCCATTCCCTCTCCTCCCCATTGCGGCAAGTGCTGGGGCAAAGGTCACATGAGATCAAGATGCAACACAAAAACCCTCAATCTGGCAGTCATGCCATACTGGTCCGGCAAGCCCAGGCGCCTAGCTTCTCCTCCAAAGCAAGCATCGCTTTTTGATGAGTTGCTCAAGCCATGTCAGGGGGCTATTGAAGCCTTCCCCAACAACCGTCCCAAGAGGTTGTCCTATCACATAACTAAGGACTCAATTACCAAATCAGAGCTCATGAAGCTCAGCTCTGCTGTGGTCTTTGACACCCATGGCAGGGAATATGGCTTCTCGTTGCAAGGTGTTCTGGGCTTTGCCATGAGGACTGAGCTGATCCAACCTGCTGAGGTCTTCATTGGCAGGCTACAGAGGGATAAGTTCCTCATTGTTCTTCCACATGGCATGGCGGCATAAACTTTCATCAATGCTACAACGCCAGAGCTCTGGGATACGGATACAGATAGTCTCGGATACGGATACGGATCAGATATTAAATGTCATAGATACGAATCAGATATCGGACGGATACGGATATTTTTCATAATTAGCTTGTAAGTTACAAAACATTTATTATATTATTAAAATATTAGTCACTAATTATGTCATAGTGTCATATTGTTCATAAATATATATATATATATATATATATATATATAGGAATATGCTAGCATGCTATGCATAGCATAGAGCCCCTCCATGCAACGCCTTGGATTTTGACTTTTCAAAATTCTAACGGTCGATCCGAACCGTTCATCTTGTTCTCCATATTAATATGTATTAGGAGACCAAATTTTACATTTTTTGGAATTTTTTTACTATTTCTTTAGATTTATTGAAAATCGCTGTTTTTTTATGGTCCAGATTTGCTGAAAACAACGATTTTCAATAAATCTAAAGAAATAGTAAAAAAAATTCCAAAAAATGTAAAATTTGGTCCCCAAACACATATTAATATGGAGAACAAGATGAACGGTTCGGATCGACCGTTAGGATTTTGAAAAGTCAAAATCCAAGGCGTTGCATGGAGGGGCTCTATGCGATGCATAACATGCTAGCATATTCCTATATATATATATATAGGGCATGGCTAAATTGCTGCCGGCAGCATTTCTGCCGATAGTGCTGCCACCGTTTTTTTTATTTTCTGATATCCAAACAACAAATCCAAACCGTTAGATGTTTAATCTATATTATAATCTACTTGAAGACCAAATTTTACATTTTTTGGAATTTTTTTACTATCTATTAAGCTGGTTTGAAAACTGCTGATTTCAATGCTGTAGAAATTTACTGAAATCAGCAGTTTTCAAACCAGCTTAATAAATAGTAAAAAAATTCCAAAAAATATAAAATTTGGTCTCCAAGTAGATTATAGTATAGATTAAACATCTAACGGTTTGGATTTGTTGTTTGGACATCAGAAAATAAAAAAAAAACGGTGGCATCACCGCCAGCAGCAATTTAGCCGTGCCCTATATATATATATATATGCAATTTAATAAATTATTCATCCAATATGCAATTTAATCAATCAATTTAAGAACATATATCACATTTGTTGTGGTTTAAAAGTGTAAATGGTCGGATACGAATAGTTAAAGGTCTTACCGTATCCGTATCCGTTATAATTTTTCTGATACGGATACGGATACGGTCGGATAATTTTAGTGTTTTTCCAGATTCGAATCCGGATGAAATCAGATATTATCCGATCCGTTTACACCCCTAAGTTTCGCGGATTCAAATATATATTTGAATACGAATAATTGTCAGATATGGATACAAGTATGATTTTAATTTCGAAAGCAGATATGACTACTGATATGAATAATTATCAGTATCAGTGTTTTAATTTTTAAATACATGTATGTTTCTAGTGCTTCAGGTAGCGTACACAACTAAGCAAGAAAATTATTAAATAAGATTAATTAGTTAATTATGTAGTCGTGGAATGGAAATTGCTGGTAAGTTGAAGATTGGCATGACAAGGATGGTTATCTTCTTATTATATTATAGCCTCTGATACGGTGCTGCGTTGGACATTAACACAAATGTTATCTACATGATAACGACGCAACGAAATCTCCTTTTAATTTAACAGTGAAGTGTTCGAACGGTTTCGTGCTGCAACTTTCCAAGTCCAGTCTTCATATTTGCAAAAAGAAAGTTTGAAAGGGTACTTTTTGTTCTTTTAAATAAAGGAGTGATAAATAGTGTTGGGTTTTAGGCCCAAATAAGCTCAGCCTAATAATTGCCTTGTTCTCCTCTATTTCTTTGCCGGGATTCATATCCTCTGCATTAACTCAAAAGAGAATATTTTGAGTTAATGTATCTCAACTATTTTATTGGCTTTAAGATCTATGTGGACTAGATCTGCACTAACATTAAAGATCTGTGTAGACTAGATCCTCACTAATCTTTTGAGTTAATGCATATCAATCATTTGATTGGCTTTAAGATCCGTGCGGACTAGATCCGCACTAATGTTAAAGAGATCCTGTGTTAAAATCAGACAGCCAGATTGTCTTCATTTAAAATCAAACAGCTGAGATGCATTAACTCAAAAGATTTCCTTTTGAGTTAATGTAGAGGATACGTGTTCCTGCTAACCTACGTTTAATGTGGCTGATGCTTGGCGGCTCTTTGTGCTAAATAGAGAGAGAGAGAGAGAAAGAGAAAGAGATAGTGAGATAGAGTGATTGTTTGTACTAATGTTTGGAATACTCTTGTTATCTCTTGTTTGATAGTGAAATTTGTCGGTCGTTTGTCTTTCGGTAGAGTAGGCTCGACCGAATCACATAATCTCTGTGTTTGCTCTCTTGTATTGTTACGTTATGAAATTTTTACAATTAAATTCGAATGATTTAAAAGAAAGAATCGATAAATCATGTTAATAAAATGGAAGTTTAAACCTTAATTAAGGTTCCCCTAAATAAGTAAGTTAATTGTGAATTGAAACCGCGTCGAAATTTTGAGATTTCGGAATTTTATAGCCCCAGTGCGGATTAGGTTGACCGCAGTGCGGGTGGAAGCCATCCGCAGTGGCTCAGGCTTTTTCTGGAATTTTCCTGAAATCGGCTAAGTAGTGAGTGCGGATGAGGGTGAACCGCAGTACGGATCAGGTTCATCCGCAGTAGGCTCGGACTTTTCCTGGATTCGGCTGACAACCGACTAAGTCTCGAGTGCGGATTAGGTAACCCGCAGTGCGGATTGGCTAATCCGCATTCAGGGTAATTTTAACCCTAAAACCCAAATTAAACCTTCTCTCTCTCTCACTTCACCATTATCCCCATTTCTAAGTAATTTTCGGTTAAGAGAGAAGGAAAAGATCCCGTGAGTTTCCGTTTCTTCCAGACTCCCGATTGTTGCGAGAAATCGAGTTTGGAACCGAGAAAGCAGCCGAGGATCTCTCAGAACCCTTCTATTTGGTATTTCTTTCTCTCCTTTTTACTTTCGAAACCTCGAATTTTCTCGATTTCTCGGATTCTCGTTTTAAACCCGAGATTTGTGCTCGAATTGCTCGAGGACTAGTTCCTCTACACTTCTTACTAGTTTGTTTGTCATTCTTTTTCTCGATTTCTTCCGATTTATGAAATCTGATTTCTAGGGTTTCGTGCCAAAATTGAAAGTTGGCATAATCGTGATTTGATTTGCCTAACCCGACCAATTAGACTTGTAATCGGTAGGGTTGCCTCCTGATCGTGAATTTTTAGAATATTTAACGACCGATTTGAGGTTTTGACCAAATTAGGGTTAACCAAACGGTGGATTGAATTGAACCGAGAACCAAAGTAGTGAAACGGTGATTAATGGTCACCAAATGGAGTTTGTATGGTCCCGAGGACCTAGATGAATTTTGTGTGGTTTTAGAGGATTTTGGTAAGAAATAATGAACCAAACGAATTGATACCAAAAACATCGAAATTGATTAGGGAAGGTATAAGCCCTAGAAGTAACTCGAGTAAACCTCTCGACCCTGAACCAATGTTAAACCTAGTATACGTATGATATAGGTGTAGGCTCGGTCGAGCAAGAACTTGCGAGACCATACGAGACGTCCGATCCTTAGCTTAAGCGGTACGCTCGTCAAAAAGGTGCGGGATTCTTGGACTTGTCTGATACTTTATTTTCAGGAATTAAACTGTTTATTCGTTTGTCATGTTGAATGATTAATTGTTGCATATTTTGGAATTCATATTGCATATTGATTCTTGCATAAATGAGAAGGATTGAATTGTTTTAGTTAAGGTTGATTTGCATGTTGGTACGGTTATTAATTGTTTAGTTCTGTGAATTGTTCTTGATGTGAATGAATCTGCCAGGCCGACCTGTTTAGGTGGCTGGATAAGGTAACGGTGACCTATCCGTTGACCTGTGTTTATGAATTTGCCAGACCGACCTGTTTAGGTGGCTGGATAAGGTGACGCTGCTGACTTATGCGTTGACCTGTTAGAATTTGCCAGACCGACCTGTTTAGGTGGCTGGATAAGGTGACGCTGCTGACTTATGCGTTGACCTGTTATGATTTTGCGAGACTGACCTATATGTGTGGCTTTGATAAATATATTTGTTGAGATTAAGCAAAGTTGACCTGTATAGGTAACTTTGATTCCGTGTGATTGCATTTGTGTCAAGTTGACCTGTATTGGTGACTTGTAACCGGACCTTAGGAAATGGTTAAGCCAAACAGCAATTGCAGATGGGTGTCTGATAAAGGGTCCAGCTTGGTTGGCCATCTGTAGGCGTCTGTAACCCTACAGATGTGGGTTTGATAACGGTTCAGCTCGAGAGAATATTTGTAATTGCTACAAGCCCAATTGAACTGAGTTAGGAATCGAGTTAAGCCAAAATATATGTTGTGTTTGAAATTCATCTTGGAAATTCCGTAAACTGTGTTGCAGGTTGATTTAACTGTTGTCGTGCATTGGCATTCTGTTATTTATGTTACGAATATATATCTGTTTGAACTGTTATTGGTTTGGGTTTCATTTTTGAATATAGAGTTTGATTGCAAGTCCAATAATTCAAACTGTGGCAAATTCGCACTGAGAATTTATTCTCACCCCCACCTTCCCCGTTATTTTACAGGTATTGGTGCGACTGATTCCGGAGAGGCACGAGAGTAGTAGGCCTTAGTAGCTTACCAGTATATGACCCTAGATATCTTTTGTTGTATAGATTTAGGGTAGGCCTCGTGGTTGGTATCCGGATGAGATACTTTTGTTGTATTATATGCTGACCAGACTGTGTACTCTGATATATATATTAGAAACTTGTTTGAATTGCTTGCTGTTTGGTTTGAAATGTGAGTAGCCTTGTAAGCATACACGGCGTTGTATGCTTACGGCGGGGGACTGTTACGACCCGTGGCCGCGGGGTGTGACATGTATACTTTTTGGAGTCAATCTAACTCGCGGTAACATATTTCATCCACTTTGGTATATTTGCTTGTATGCAAGATTGCATTTGTTTCTAACTTCTCGGTTCTTATTGGTATAAAAATTTTTGGGTCTATTGCGGGTTTTTTGTAGTTGATACGGAGTGTACCGGTATTCCGCATTTATAAATTTAACCCGAACAAATTATATTTCTTATCTGCAACTTTTATGTATACTTTAGATTGGTTTATATTTTTTAAGAAAATATTTATGCCTTATCTTATTAAAATAAAGGGTTATTTTTTTTATGAAAATATCTTTTTAGTTTATCTCGAGAGATTTTTTATTTCAATTTTGGGTTGATACGGGCCGACATTTTAGATTCTTATTTACATTCCGATATCTTTTTCTCTTTTGGTAAACAATAGCTCGGCCCTCTGAAAATTGTTTCAAATTACATTATCAAATTTATTTAGAGTAAATATTCTTGACACAAAATTGACTAATTTTATCCTTTTGGGGAAAAAAGAGGTTGCACGCTAAAGATGAACAAATCTCCACCTCATTCTCAATTTGATCTGTCTGCTTAATTCCTCTTATGAGACAGTTGAATTAATTTGTGGCGTGCATATATTCAAAATGGAACGTTTGTTTCTTTGAAATTTGCCAAGACCTCAAAGTATTAGATATTCCAAGAGAATAAATTATATATATGATAAAACGTATTAGGAAATACGTTGTGTTTAATTCAAAATACTTTTATTTTTTATATTTAATTATCTTCAAAGTAACAATGATCACTATTTTATTTTTATTCTAATTTTCATTTATTTTTGTTGATGTGTTCTTTTTTTTATTAAGATATAATTTATTATTTTTACAAAGTATCAAACGAAATAGAAGCTTTATCCACCTTAAAAATATTAATTTTTTGTACTAAAATCAGTATTATTATTTTATTTAAATGTTAAATTTTGATATATATTTATAAATACATTCTTAAATCTTATTATACTATATTATATTTGTATGAATTTTTACAAATAATATGTAAAAAGATATGATTATTTTATAATAATTCTCATATCTCATATACATAGGTAGTTAAATAAACCAGCAATTGAACCGGTTGAACTATCGGTTCGACTAGTAAACCGTTAACCTGAAGCTTTATCGGGTCGATGTCCGGTCCGGTTCTAATAACATTGCAAATCGGTGTATTAGACAGATAATTTGACGCTACGAATTGACATAATAGTGCATCAGACTCTATCAAAAAGAGTCCTTTGTTGTAATTGTAAAAAAAATTGAATCGTTACAGAATTATCCAGTGACCAATAGCCGTAGTTTGAGGTGGATTAAGAATTTTTGTTAGGACAAAAAAATAGTTAATTGGACTTAAACTCATTAACTAATTGTCAAAATTTTTATTAATATCCAAAAAAACATTAAATTTCAGAAACTATCCAGATTTTCGTGTTTTTTTTAAATCTACCCAAACAACAATTTTTTTTTGCAGTTTTAGATAGAATTATCGCAAACAAATTTGCAGTTTTGGAAAAATTTTGCGGTTTGAAAATAGAAATTGTAAAACCTCAAATTTTTTTGCGGTTATTCATTTTTAATATTTTTTTAATTAAATAGAAATATTTATAATTTATTTATCTTTTGTATTGAAATATTATAATTTTTATATATTTCTTTAAAAATAGATGAAATACTATATAATTTGATTTATTAGAAAGACTACCACAAATAATCCGAATGAACATTTTTCATGCCATATTTTTTGCGTGTCACAGCCCAAATCGAGTATAACAGCCTGCCACGTATATTTATTAAAACATATACGTAAGGCAGTGGATCTTTATATGCATTACCAATAACATCATTTCATATTAACAACATCCCAATATTTCATACAAAATTTATCTGACAGAATACGACAAACCATATTTTAGAAATGCCTCTGATACCTCGCATATTTAGCCTATATTTGACTTGATTTCGTACCAAATTCACGTTCTAAATTGTCAAAATCATGTGCATTTCATTGATATATCCTTAGAATTTGGTACTGCTGAGAGTTTGTTTGTTTTCTGCAGGATTGGAGCAAAATACACGAAGAAACGGCATTTTTGGACTCCCTGGTACGACCCTTACCTGGCTTGGTACGGCCCTTACCAGGCTTGGTACGGCCCTTACCAGACTTGGTACGGCCTACCCTTACCAGGCTTGGTACGGCCCTTACCAGGCTTGGTACGGCCCTTACCAGATTTGGTACGGCCCTTACCAGACTTGGTACGGCCCTTACCAGACTTGGTACGGCCCTTACCAGATTTGGTACGGCCCTTACCAGACTTAGCCGATCCAGCCTCTTTCCCATCTTGTACGGCCTGGCCGTACCACATTGGTACGGGCCGTACATAGATGCCGCCTGACAGAATTCAAATCTTGGCAGAGGCTATTTAAAGCGAGGGATCTCTCCATTTTCGAGGATTCCATTCCATTCCAGATTGAGAGCTCAGAGAAAGAGAGCAAAGGAGCAAGGAGAGAAGAAGAAGGAAGAAGAAGAGGCGAAAATCGACGGATCAACCTCTTCTCCACATCCGATCTTCGATCTAGTTCTATCATGCCTCTCTTTATCTCTTTACTTGTATTTCTGGACAGATCCATGACTTGTGAGTAGTAGATCATTGTTTCTAGGGTTTGTAGATGGATTTTCTTGATTTGTGTTGCTTTTCTTGATTTGGATCTTGTATGAACTCTTTTGATTGTGTTGATTGTGTATTTGCTTGTCTTGATTGATTTGTCTCTCTGTGATTGCATATGGTGTGCCTATAGTGGTAGATCAACCCTAACAAGGTCATGTGACCATTGTTTTCTCTCAACCAAACCAATCCCTTTAGGTAGACTTGTTCGAATTGAAGCCGAAAGGTTGAATTCTCCCCTAATTGACAGATTAGAGGATACCTTAGATCTCCAATCAATCAACTAGAGGATCTGGACCAAAACGCGAGAGTTGAGGTTTAGAAACCCTAGAAGGTGAAGAATTGACTCCAAAACCTAGATCTTGAGCCAACAAACGAGAGTTGAGGTTTAGGAACCTTAGGTATGGTCAATTGAACCTTTCTGAAGAGTTTAATACGAGGTACCAGCAAGAAATGCATCAACTCGAACTTGTAAGCTCTGTACTGGTACATCAGTACGGGTCTTACAAGAGTGGTGCGGCCTACCCGTACCAAGCTCCACTTGGCTTGGTCGGACCAGGTTGGTGCGGCCTAGCCGTACCAACTTGGTAAGACCCGTACCACTAGAGGCAAATCAGAGATGAAGTCTGAAACCCTTGAAACATCTTTTATCCCAAATCAAAACACAGTTTATACTTTTCCTTGCACATTTACTATTCTATTGCATTGTTTGATTGCTTGAGTTGATTCTTTAGGAAAATTAAGTACCAAAACTTCCTCTTTCTCACTTCTAGTCTTTAGTCGAGATAAGTAAATATCTAGATAAAGGAACCGTCCCTGTGGATCGATACCCGATTATACTCCTCGATAGGGTTGTGCACTTGCAACCCTAATCGGAAGGTGTAACCGCGGTTTTAAAAGGTACGTTCCCAAGCGTACCGAAACTTGCGTTGCGCTTTCACGCGAACAAGTTTTTGGCGCCGTTGCCGGAGACGGCTATCATTCTCTGGATTTTTGCTTATCTTAGCTAATCTAGATTTTAACTTGTATCTTTTCCTTTACGCTACTCTTTCCTATTACTAAAAACTGGCTCTCGAACAACCTCCTGCAAGAAAGTTCAGATTGAAATACCAACTGAGGAGCAGAGGGCCACTCTTTGACGACACTCCTCCAGACGACACTGTCCCTGCCCAGACCTCTCTCGACGCGACTCGAGTCACATCAGACGCGACCCGCATTGAAGAAAAGATGTCCGAACATCCGAGCAGAGAGGACAGGCGTGAGCGAGAGGAGGACAAAGACAGAGAAGCAGAGCTAACCGATCAATCTGACCACGAGATGGATGACTTCATGCCCCGAACCTTGCGAGAGTTCAATGTGCCGAGGGCTGGAGATGTGAGAGGTGCAATCCGGCTGCCACACATTCCAGGACAACAACCCAACTTCAATCCGGGGGTTGTCAACATGGTGCAGCAGAACATCTTTCATGGACTCGACCACGAGGACCCGCACTCGCATCTCCAAACCTTCCTCGAGTGCATCACGACCATCAAAACCAACGGTGAGAATGCTGATTACACCAAGCTTGCTCTATTTCCTTTCACTCTTAGGGACAAAGCAAAGAAATGGTTATGATCTTTACCTAGGGACTCGGTTTTGACCTGGAGGGAATTGTCCAAATTGTTTCTGACCAGATTTTTCCCTCATAAACGAACTGCCAAGGTAAGACATGACCTGACCAGCTTTAGTCAAATTTTTGATGAACCCTTGAATGAAGCATAGGAAAAGTTTAGAGAACTGCAGTACTCTTGTCCACACCATGGTATACCAGACTGGCTCTTGATCCAAACGTTTTATGACGGCTTGAACGAGAGCACTCGTGCTTACGTCGACGCTGTTGCGGGAGGCGCGCTGATGTCAAGAGAGCCTTTAGAGGCTATGAACTTGATAGACGGCATGGCGCAGAACCAGCAGTGGTCTGGCCGCGACAACTCACGACGAAGAGGAGGACAAGGAAGTAGCCAAGGAGGTGGCAAGTACGAGGTGGACCACATCACGGCTCTCACCGCCAAGATGGACTCCATGCAGAGAGCGATGGACAAGCTCAGCGTAAAAGCAGTCGCACAGCAACCTCAAGTCTGCGTCATATGCGGAGACGAGAGGCACACTTACGAGCAGTGCCTGCTGACGCAACAAGACGAAGAAAGCGAGCAGGTCAACTCTCTCAACAGCGAATCTTCCTTCTTCCCGAGACCTCCTTTCAGTCAGTCTTACTCCAAAGATCCGGTTGAGTAGCAGCATTGGAGGTCGAACCAGAACAACCCTGCACCGTTCAACAACAGCTTTCAGAGGCCGCCATTCAACAACAACACATGGAACAATCGGGCGAACAACAGTTGGAACAACCCTCCTCCCAACAACAACAACTGGGGCGACCCATCTTCGAGCAACAACAATAACAATGGCAATAGGAACTTCTACCAGAACGCTTCCTTTCCCAATCAAGGCAACCGAGCAGCTCCATCTGATCTCCCAAAGTCACATGCGCCTACCGGAGTGAATGATTTCACCCATGAGCAGGGCAAGATGAATCAAATGATGTGGGAGCAGATGCAGAGCATGACGACTCAGATGGCTGCCCAAAGCAAGTTGTTGGAGCAGCTGAGCCAGATGGTCACCTCAAGCCAACCTCAACCTGGGAAGCTTCCAGCTCAACCAGAACCCAACCCGAGAGGAGAGGTTAAGGCGATTACTCTGAGAAGTGGGACCCACTATGATGAACCACCAATGCCGAGTGACATCACAGCTGATCCGGCACCTGACGCGACCCTGACCCCTGTGCAGATTCCAGCAAGTGAGGTAAATCCAGGACGTGCTGACCCCATTCTACCTCAAGCGAGTACGGATTGTACCAGCTCAGCGAGACCTGTACAACCTTCATTTGAAGCGTCAGGGAGTCAAAAGAAGAAAGGAAACGAGAAACCACCCCCATACCGGCCACCCGTTCCTTTCCCCCAGAGATTAGTCGAGACCAGATTGAACGCACAATTCGCGAAATTCACTGAGGTGATCAAAAGACTACATATCACAATCCCGTTCACCGATGCCTTGACTCAAATGCCTACTTATGCCAAGTTCTTGAAGGACATTCTATCCAACAAGCGAAGCTTGGGGGGGCATGAGACTGTGAAACTAACGGAGCAGTGCAGCGCCATTCTGAACAGCGAGCTACCACCCAAACTGGGAGACCCTGGTAAATTCTCAATTCCTTGCAAAATTGGGAAAGCTACCATCAAGCGAGCCCTGTGTGACCTAGGGGCCAGCGTGAGTCTCATGCCACGCACCATCTTTGAGCGCATGGGAGTAGGCGAGCTCAAACCCACGTGCATGACTCTACAGCTTGCTAATTCTTCTGTCAGGGTACCACTCGGCATAGTGGAGGATGTGCCAGTTCTAGTCGGAAAGTTCTATGTCCCTGCTGATTTTGTGGTGATGGAGATGGAGGAGGACAAAGAAATTCTCATCATTCTGGGACGGCCATTCTTGAAGACGACTCGAACACTCATTGATGTGGAGAACCGAACTCTGACTCTGCGGATTGGAGATGAGAAAGTGGAGTTTAATCTCAACCGAGCTATGAAGTGCCCCTCTGAAACAGAAACATGCTGCTGGCTTGGTGTAGTCGATCAATTGGCCAAAGAACAATCTCGTAGGCAATACAGACCGGTTGAATCCCACGCGGGTCGCATACCACAGTTCGAAGGCCTGGAAAACAGAGAACGAGGATCTGATGAAGCTGACGCGAGGTCTTCACGCGACCAGAGTGAACCTGACGCGGACCACGTCAAGGTCCACATAGAGCCGTTGACTCCAGAGCTCAAGCTTCTTCCAGCTAACCTCAGGTATGAGTTCTCAGACCCAAATACCTCTTGTCCTGTGATTTTCAATGCAGACCTCGACCCAGCTCGCATCCTCAGATTATTGGAGGATTTGAAAGCTCAGCAAAATGTGATTGAGGACTTGATCGAGAAGGTGATAGGCACTCATCCAGCCACATGCAAGCTCAGGACTTTATCAGCAAACCAGCACACGGTCTGTACACCTCTGAAGTGGGAGCTCCGGCCAGAACCGCCTGATCCACTTTCTGTTAGTTTGTAATAATCTAGAAGTCAATAATACGATAAGTTAATCATAAAGCTTTGTTCATGAATTGAATGTTTATTTATATATCATTTTGTTGCCTTGAGTATTATTGAAATTATGGATCATTTCGAGTTCATGACTGAAATTGTGAAACTCCATAATATAGATAATATATACTATTAAAAGTCACTGACCAAGGTAATTAGCAGGAACACTAATTACCGCGATAAGGTTAGCATGTGGATTAAAAGATGGTTAAGTTTTACAAACCACCTGACACGAGATGTCATTTTAATCACATAGATACATGTTCTAGGAACATGGTATTTGACAGACCCCGAATGAAACATTAAATAGAATTGTGTTCGTGTCATTTATGTTTTCATTCAGTGTCAAAGTTCTACAGTATGAGGTATTTATCGTTCCCACTAAGAAATATATATGAGTGAGTGTTATCTAACGTTGTCCGTAAAAAGCAGCCATAACGATAGCATTCCCATATGTATAACTTAGCTGAGGAAGTGATAGTCTACCAAGAATACTACTTGTCCCTCGTATCTCTATACGAGCTATAGCATCACTGGGCCCCTTGATAGAGTTAGATTATCTGCATGCGGTATAATTACAAGAGTAATTATATTTGATAATCTACTCAAGATCAAGAAAAGATACAGTTACCAAGGATGACACACATCTACCTTGAAACTGATCTGATAGCTATGAGACAGAAGAACTGACACAAGTAAATTGTTTACTGGATCGTGATATTGTACAGTACAGCATCATCTGTGTAATTGGATGGTCATGATGTGTTGCCAGATGCCACCCATGACTAACAGAAGTTAAAACAGTTTTAACTCTGTTTACCAACATAACACAGATCCTATTGGGTCACACCATATAGGAGCTACTCGGAGAATCTTACTGATTAATTATAAATTGATTATAATTAATATTAAGATGGTTATAATTAATTATACATGATATAATTAAATTATAAATGTCATTTAGAATGACAAGCAGAAACAACGGTTAATTTATAAACGTACACGTTACGTTGTATAAAAGCTACCGAACAATAACCGAAAAGAAATATAATTGTATATGACAATTATATATATTTGATTTGGAATTTTAATTGTTAATTATGGATTTGAATTATGGATTTAAAAGCCCAAAATAATCAAAGCCTTAATTAAAATTAAAAGCCCAAAGGCAAAAGCCCAAAATCAAAGCCTTTTACTATTCATCCTTAATGGGCCAAGGGCAAAATGGTCTTTTTTACCTTGGTGCCGACTTCCCATGTATTGACATGTGTCATGTGAGGTGGCAAGGGTATTTTGGTCATTTCACATGATAAAAGGATGAGGTGTCAAGGGCTTTTGGTAAATAGATTTGTTTTGAGGGGTATTTTGGTCTTTTGCCAACCTCCTCAAAAGTCTATAAATAGAGGGGTAGGGGTAGAGAGAAAGACTCACTAATTCACGTGTTAATCAGATTTCTTCGTTGATCGGTTTTCCCTCTCTTCCCTGATTTCGGTTATTACGAGATTCGGAAAAATATATTTTTAGATTCTGCGGTATTTCATGTTTTGCTTTATTAGTAAAACGGAATAACTTGCATTCTTAAATATATTTAATCTGTCTCTTTTTCGGTGAATAGTGTTTCTGCAGAATTCGGCGGTTTACGGTATTTCTGGCAGAAGAAGTAAATCGCTCTCCGGTTAGTCCTGGTGGATAACCAATAGAGGTATCACACGTGTGATACTGCGAGTCGATTCCATCCCTGGTGAGGCTTTACTCGCTCGGTCTGCATTCCAACTGAGATTTGGAATCAAGGTATAAATTGTTATATTAATCTATTTAATTTGTAAATAGATTTAATGCTTTAGGAAATCAATTATGGAGTAGATCTGTAAATAGGATTAAACGAATCTTCTTGATTCATTTAATCCGTAGCTTAAGTTAGATGTAAAAATTTTTGTTTTACTCTTTCCGCAGCTTAAGCTAATTAAATGGGTTTGAACCGTTCACGAAAACCCAACACTTTCCACCAACCAGTGAGGCGCCCCCGCCTCACCCCTCACTCCATGTCTGGTTAGTTTCCATATTTTCTTCTACTTACTTTTTCTTGTGTGAATTCAAGCATTGAGGACAATGCTTCATTCAAACTTGGGGGAGTGAATAGAAGAAAACTGTATCTGCATTTAGGTCATGTTTATTTTTCCAAAATTTGCATTTTTAGGTGATAAATTTGTGTGATTACTTGAGTTGAGGACTTGTTTGAACAATTTTGGTTGTGATTTGGATGACTTTGAAAAATTAGAACTAACCCCATAATTGATCAAAGAACTGATTAGGAAGGGATGTTTTGAGAACTTGAAAGGATGAAAACTTGAATTGTATCAAAAATCAATTTTTGAAACTGAATTGTGCCTTTTAAATAGGGAAATGGGGATTTGGATATTCATTGGTATGAATGAATACCAATGGATGTGTGTATTCATGGTATGTGCAAAAGCAAAAGAATAAAAAATAAAAAGATGGAGAAAATAAGAGTACTGGCAATAAGTCCTATTGGGCGCCTTTGAGCTCGTCTCCCAAATTTAAAAAAAAAAAGAAAGAAAGAAAGAAAGAAAAGATGGAGAAAATAAGAGTACTGGCAATAAGTCCTATTGGGCGCCTTTGAGCTCGTCTCCCAATTTTAGAAAAGAAAAATAACTTTTGCATATATCAACACACGAAGTCCGTGACTTGCTAACCTAAGCTTGTTCCAAGCTTGGGGGAGAAAAAGGGAAAATCTCCACAAATGAGAGCTTGATTTTAGTAAAAGAATGATAGATTGATCAATTCGAGTATTCAGCTTTGCCAGTATTAAAACATTCTAGAACTTGAAGTTTGATTAGTCAATTTGTGGGGTGAATCAAAATTGATCAAGGAAAGTCCAAATCATACCATAAAGATTCTCGAGGTTCTTGATTTAAGTAATTCATGTAAATTTTCACATTTAGGAACTTAACTTGCATTTAGAGTTCAACCCGGTAACAAAGAACAGATCTTTGCTTGAGGACAAGCAAGAGTTCAGCTTGGGGGAATTTGATACCTCGCATATTTAGCCTATATTTGACTTGATTTCGTACCAAATTCACGTTCTAAATTGTCAAAATCATGTGCATTTCATTGATATATCCTTAGAATTTGGTACTGCTGAGAGTTTGTTTGTTTTCTGCAGGATTGGAGCAAAATACACGAAGAAACGACATTTTTGGACTCCCTGGTACGACCCTTACCAGGCTTGGTACGGCCTGGCCGTACCACCTTGGTACAGCCCTTACCAGGCTTGGTACGGCCCTTACCAGACTTGGTACGGCCTACCCTTACCAGGCTTGGTACAGCCCTTACCAGATTTGGTACGGCCCTTACCAGATTTGGTACGGCCCTTACCAGACTTGGTACGGCCCTTACCAGACTTGGTATGACCCTTACCAAATTTGGTACGGCCCTTACCAGACTTAGCCGATCCAGCCTCTTTCCCATCTTGTACGGCCTGGCCGTACCACCTTGGTACGGGCCGTACATAGATGCCGCCTGACAGAATTCAAATCTTGGCAGAGGCTATTTAAAGCGAGGGATCTCTCCATTTTCGAGGATTCCATTCCATTCCAGATTGAGAGCTCAGAGAAAGAGAGAAAGAGAGCAAAGGAGCAAGGAGAGAAGAAGAAGGAAGAAGAAGAGGCGAAAATCGACGGATCAACCTCTTCTCCACATCCGATCTTCGATCTAGTTCTATCATGCCTCTCTTTATCTCTTTACTTGTATTTCTGGACAGATCCATGACTTGTGAGTAGTAGATCATTGTTTCTAGGGTTTGTAGATGGATTTTCTTGATTTGTGTTGCTTTTCTTGATTTGGATCTTGTATGAACTCTTTTGATTGTGTTGATTGTGTATTTGCTTGTCTTGATTGATTTGTCTCTCTGTGATTGCATATGGTGTACCTATAGTGGTAGATCAACCCTAACAAGGTCATGTGACCATTGCTTTCTCTCAACCAAACCAATCCCTTTAGGTAGACTTGTTCGAATTGAAGCCGAAAGGTTGAATTCTCCCCTAATTGATAGATTAGAGGATACCTTAGATCTCCAATCAATCAACTAGAGGATCTGGACCAAAACGCGAGAGTTGAGGTTTAGAAACCCTAGAAGGTGAAGAATTGACTCCAAAACCTAGATCTTGAGCCAACAAACGAGAGTTGAGGTTTAGGAACCTTAGGTATGGTCAATTGAACCTTTCTGAAGAGTTTAATACGAGGTACCAGCAAGAAATGCATCAACTCGAACTTGTAAGCTCTGTACTGGTACATCAGTACGGGTCTTACAAGAGTGGTGCGGCCTACCCGTACCAAGCTCCACTTGGCTTGGTCGGACCAGGTTGGTGCGGCCTAGCCGTACCAACTTGGTAAGACCCGTACCACTAGAGGCAAATCAGAGATGAAGTCTGAAACCCTTGAAACATCTTTTATCCCAAATCAAAACACAGTTTATACTTTTCCTTGCACATTTACTATTCCTTGCAATCCAAAACCGTCTCTCTGTATCTGTGTAATAAACCTGAAAATAACCCAAAGGGTGGGGGTGATAAATAATATAAATGAATGCAAATTTATCACAATCAGGCCACTGGATTTGCAATCAATCCATATCCAGAATTAAATCCTTGCAACTTGATATTAATAGTTCATTTATATATATTAAATGAATGGATATGCTCAATCACAATATTCAATTGAATCTCAACTTATAGAATTTCAAATGAAGCTCAACATAGATATATTTGGTTTAAACTTAGATTATAAGGTCTGGTAACACAAATAGATGACCCACCAACTTGTCACACAGGTGGCCAACCTAAACCCATACCTGCCGATACTCAGTACCCTCCGCTCACCCTCATATGATGTGTTTAGACTTATACCGTTTATTAAAGTCTGGTTCACAGTCAGATAATATTTCGTATGAAATATTGGGATGTGGTGTTAATATGAAATGGTGTTATTGGTAATGCATATAAAGAACCACTGCCTTACGTATATGTTTTAATAAATATACGTGTCATGCTGTTATACTCGATTTGAGGTGTGACAGTTAAGATGGTATCAGAGCATGGATATGCAGTGCCAATAACCCATTTGATGTCTAGAGAACGTCATTGAGATCAGATGGAGTCGTTATAATCGCTCACGAATTTTTGTTCGTGTTTATTAACGTCATTTATTAACTGACATGAAAAAGTGAGTTACAGACTTGAAGAACATATATTTAAGAGCTAAATTGAGATTAGTTAAATATATATAAAAAAAATAATACAGTTTTTTTATAATCATTTAGCTCTTAAATATATGCTCTTAAATATTTTTTTTTATAATCATTTAGATTTGAGTTTATAAAAAAACTCTATGAACTTGAAAACAGTCAAACACCCTGATTCTACTCCAAACGATCTTACTGAGACACTTCCAAGTAGTTGAGTATACATGATCCTCTCCATTTTTTAACTATAAACTGGGCCTCTTAGAAATATATTTGAAAGAATTTCCAATTTGTTTAAGCAAAGGCAGAACTAGAAAATCTCAATAGGAGGAGTCAAAATTAGAATACGTAAATTGTGGTTAGTGGGAATTAAATCCAAACTCTTCACAATTAGTACATAAGTTTTTATCACTGGACTACAAGTTAATATATGATAATTTATGAGGAGACTAGAATATATAAAATATTTCAAAATATTAAATTAAATTAAATTTTAGTATATATAATTAAATTTTATAAAATTATAGAAGTTTTTTAGTCATCTTTTAAATAACTTTATAAGCACCTATGTTGCTTTGCAACCGATCGTATACTAATGTTTGGATGAATTAAATGCTCTCCAAACTCAATTTCCTAAATGCTTCCGAACTATTCATGTCCAATCTTGCAAAATTTTGTTTACTATATTTTAAACTACTATTAATGAATCTTTTAAATCTAAAACCTAATTAGTTGAACCTGTAACTATTTTTTCTCTCAATTTGTCTCCAAGCTAAAAAAAAAAAGTTTTCTTTTATTCATTTTTTTTTGCTTTAAATTATTCTTATCAATTTTTCTAATGATCTGTGATGAAGTTTATGAATCTAAAACTACGAACACCTACTGTTCGATTTTTTTTTTCAAATGAGATCCATAATAAAATATTTTTGAGTTATATTCGTGTGGATATTTTTTTTTAAGTAAAAATTTCACATATATATATTTTAAATTTTGTTTCTCAAATCTTTAAATATCTCTCTACAACTCTTTAAAGTACTTGTGTCAAGACTTTAAACCTTACAAGTAACTTATCAAAGTGCAGTCTTTATAAGTAGCATATGAAGCCTTAAAACCTATGTGTGTAAGTCTTTAAACCTAGTATATCAAGTTTTATACATCACACATCTCTAAGAAAAAAAAATACTCAAATATAACTCAAAATATTTTCTCATGGATCTAATTTGAAAGATAAAATCGAGTAGAAAAATGGTTGTATTTTTAGATTTACAAAATGCATCACAGATTATTAGAAAAATGGATGAGAATGATGGAGGAAAAAAAAATAAGTGGAGTAAATATTTTTGGTTTTTTTAAACTTGAGAACAAATTGGGAGTTGAATCGAATTACTTGGAAAATATTTCGGAGATGAAGGCTTGGAAGAGGACAAAAACTTTTCTCTTTTTTTTTGAACAATATTTTCTCCTTTTTCATTAAGTATCTTTGTACTTCTCAGTTTAATTGGTTTTTGAGGTTTAATGTTACTTGTAAATTTTAATCATTATTCATTAATCCTAATATAATTTATCTTTAATATATTTTTTTTTTGTTCTACTTCTAGTTTTTTTATCAGATATTTTTATTTATACACAGTAAATTTTTGAAGAAAAATAAATGTGTTCTTATAATTTTATTTAGAGGGCAGATGTACTCAAACGATAATTGGGTCATTTAACACAAATTTATTTTATAAGTTCATGTTTTATGACAAATTGTGAAAGATGAAAGGGGAGGTAACACAGTTAGCTAGAAAAAATAAATCTTAAGATTGTTAGTTATTCAAAGGTTGAGAGTTCGATTTTCCCTTACGATTTTGTAGCTTTTGTGAAGGTTTTTTTTATATAAAAAATAAATTTTGAAAGATAATTCAAAATTGACTCCAATATATTTAATAACAATCACTCAATATGACCTCCATTTTACAAATAATAGACTAAAATTTGAAGTACGGTCCCCATTATTATTATTTTTAAATAACAACTCCATTTCAGATCGAATTGATCTGAATTTTGATCTAACAGTTCTCATCTACACTGAAAAGTTGAGTTACGTCTGACTTTAAGAGGATCCTCCAAATGCGAATTTTTATTAGAAACCATAAATAAAGAAATAATTTTTACCAAACCAACTTGATTACTTTATTTTTTACAAAAAAATGTAAGAACTGAGATGTCATTTCGGTCCCTTTTTTTGGACCAAATTGTCATTTTAGTATGATCCATTTTCATAGATTTTGAGAAAAAAAATACACTGAAAAATTGTGAAAATATTTAGGACAGAATTGTCATTTTGATAAAAAAAAATTAAAAATTCGGAACTGAAATGACATTTCAGTTCTTATGACTTTTGTAAAAAAAAAAAATAATCATGTTGGTTTGATAATTTTTTTTAATTATGGTTTATAAAAAAAAGGGAGCTGATAATTGTCTCCGCAAGCTCATCCCCACATTATCCCCGCACATACTGCCAAAAACAATCATGGGGGGACCAGTAAATAAAATAATAATCATTAAATATTTATTCTGAAGAATAAAAGTATTTACCATTAGCTGTAGCAGTATTAACTACTATTCGATGAACTCTATTTCTAAAGGGTCATGATAATTGCGCCCCCCCCCACTCTTATCCTCCCATTATCCCCCCAATTTTATTTGTTCAATCTCGTCCACATTTCTCATGATCTATAAGGAATTTTGCGAATCTAAAACCACGAACGTCTTCTACGCAATTTTATCTTTCAAATGAGATCCATGATGACATACTTTCGAGCTCGTCGTCACACAAGTATTAATATCAAGTATTACAAGTATTTATACATATGCATTGAAGTATTTATACCTATGTGGTCAACTATTTTTGTTAGAGAAAGGTTGACGCATGGATGATTGGGGAAGGTTGATGCGGAGATGCGGGGTCCACGATTGGGGAAGATAAATACTTACAAGTATAGGTATAAATACTTGCATGATGAGTTATAAATACTTGTGTGGTGATGAGCCCGAAAGTATGTTATCATGAATCTAATTTGAAAGATAAAATTGCGTAGAATACGTTCGTGGTTTTAGATTCTCAAAATTTCTCATAAATCGTGATAAATGTGGACGACATTGAAAAAAAAAACCTCCTAAAAAATGTGTATGATTTTTCTCCCTATGTAGTTTGAGTGGTCCCCTATATAATCATATCAAGTTAGACATGTAAGTATTAATATCTTAGTTTGCAAGTATTAATTAATTATCTTTCAAGTATTTATACCCATGAATTTAATTAAACTTGGAATAGCACATTGTTTTGAATAAATTTAATTAAACTAGTTAGTTTATAGAAGTTAAACACGATTGGGGAAGATAAATACTTACAAGTATAGGTATAAATACTTGCACGATAAAGTATAAATACTTGTGTGATGATGAGCCCGAAAATATGTCATCATAGATCTCATTTGAAAGATAAAATTGCGTAGAATACGTTCGTGGTTTTAGATTCACAAAATTCCTCATAGATCGTGAGAAATGTGGACGACATTGAAAAAAGAAAAAAAATACACCTTTAAAAACGTGTATGGAGGGTTTAAGAAAGGAAGCTGATATGAGTACCCGCGCTACAGTACCCGCACCTAAACTGCCATAACTGTTTGTGGGGACCAAACTGCCATAACCGCACTTCAGATCTGTAACTTTTTTTTTAATATTAATAGTCAAATTTTGAAGTATGTAGTCCAAAGAACACAAGTATTTATATCTATATAGTAAACAATGTAAATGATAAATTAATTATTTTTAAATAATCGTATCCGCACCTAAACTGCCATAATTACTTGTGGGGACCGCAACTGTTCTAGATCTGTAACTTTATTTTAAAATATTAATAGTCAAATCTTGAAGTATATAGTTCAAAGAACACAAGTATTGATATCTATATAGTAAACAATGTAAATGATAAATTAATTATTTTTAAATAATCGTACCCGCACCTTTTTTTGAAATTTCTGACGTCGTACCCGCACCTAAACTGCCATAATTGCGTGTGGGGACTGCAATCGTTCCAGGTCTATAACTTTTTTTTTAATATTAATAGTCAAATCTTGAAGCATATAGTTCAAAGAACACAAGTATTTATATATATATAGTAAACAATGTTGTAATTTTTACATAACTGCTTGTGGGGACCTAAACTGCTATAATGTTGTAATTAGATCCCTCCTCTTTTTACATATGACACTGAAAGTATTAATATCTAAGTATTGAAAGTATTTATATCTATGCACTGAAGTATTTATTTTTATGAGGTCAACTATTTTTGTTAGAGAAATATTGACGCGGAATTAGTGCCGAGGTTTTGAAAGGGTGCTGGTTGAATTTTAGAATAATAATTAGTTGAGACTATAGAAGATCTTTTAAGAATAATAATTAGTGAGGACCATAATACATTATTCCTCTAAATGCTGGTACTGTAGTGCGGGTACAGAAATGATTATTCTTTAAGAAATGGGGGATGATGGAAGATGAGAGTGGAGGAATTCATATAATTATTCATAAAAAAAAAATTCTCCAAATGCTCCTTCAATATTTCCGTGCATTCCACTCCTGCATTCTAATTCTCCGAATGGTGAATGGTGGTTTCCAGTGACTTACAAATGGAGAGAACAAAAATTCATATCGGTGCTCCATATATATAAATATTCTACAAGTACCAAGCCACTTGTTCTAATCTATTGTACAAAAACGATTGGGAAGCCACCCACCTAAAAGGTATCAATTCTCAATTATCCATGAAAAAGCGCAAGTGATCGATCTACATTTGGTTAAAGTGCAGAGATTATGGGGATGAAGAAGAAAACCTTCGTGATCGCAGCTTTTTATCTTCTCTACTTCCTCTCCTTGCTTGTCGAGGGATTCGACCGAAGCGACTTCCCTGATTCCTTCCTCTTTGGCACTGCCACCTCTTCTTATCAGGTTCTCTCTCCCTCTCTCCTCTCTTTCTTTTTGAAAAGATTGCAAGAATGATAAGCAACATATAAGATCATATAGGTAGAGCCACATAACATCCCTGCGTTTCGCTCTAACAGAGCAATTGCATCACTTAAAAGAAAAAATACAGAGCAATTACCAATTGCATTTCAAATTTCCAATATTTGCTACTAAGACCAACAATGGAGTTAGGCAATTATATGATTATCCACATTTGGTATTAAGAAGAAGAGCATCTAATTAAATAAAAGAAAATATATATTTAGCATACGGCTTGATATTGACATGTACAAAAAATGTTTAGCATGCTTTATGGCTTGATATTGACATATACAAAAATATTTAGCGTGATCTTGTAAGCATTTCTATCAAGGGGCACGGGTATAGAAACATATCCAATATTAATTTAAATTATATAAAAAAAAATATGACATAAAACATTCACTGATGTTATCTGATAAGTTCCAATATTGTTCGGAGGAGCATGGCCGAAATTTTTATTTATACCCTTTTAAAAAAATAAATAAATTAAAACACTTTCAAAATAGGGGAATTCAACATTTAAGTGAATTGTTAAGCCAATCTACAGTCCATTTATGGGAGGTCCCAGATTTGTTTAGAGTTCTCTTAAAACTGTAATATATTTAACATTACAGTGTATTTTTTGGGCTTTTGGGGGCCGCTAATTCAATCTGCGCTATCCCCATAAATAAGCTACAGATTAACTTAGCGATCCAGGTAAACATAGAATTCTCCCATTTTGGAGGTGTTTTGTTTTTGTTTTTGTTTTTAATGCTATTAGGGAGCATGTGCTTCCATTTCCCAAGATTTGTCTCTAGCTAAAAGTAGTTATTTAGTCCAAGTTTATTCTTAAATATTGTTGTGGACTATAGTACTGAAGTGGTATAATAAAAGACCTAAACATAGGTGAATATAATATTTCTGTTTAGATTCTGACCATCTGATCATAATCTGCACGAATATTAAAGAGGCCTCGTGGATTTTATCTGGACATAATTGGTCCGAATCTTGATCAGATGGTCCAGATTTCTGAATTTTTTATTAATAGAAAATAAATAAATAAAATATCGAAATAGGGGATAGTTTTTGATTTTTGTCGAAAAATAAGTAGACTGGGTCCGTTTATTCCGTCCAGCGGACGGGACTAATTATCCCGTCCAGCTTAATTTAATTAACAATCAAATTAATCAAACTCAGCGGAGAGAAAAGAAAGAAAAAAAAAATTCAAACGGTATAATCCAACCCGTCTGGGATTAAAAAAAAAAATGAGACGGTATGATTAAACCCGTCCGGATAATAATCTGCGACAACAAATACTTTTTAAGTACCATTTAATTTATACATTAATTTAATTAGCCTGGTGCCGATTTCAACCTATGTAACAGCTACACTTCGTTTGCAGACATTCATTATATTGACTTTGTGGTTAGTCAATCCTTGATTTATAACCAGATGGCCTTATTACCTTGATTAATGGATCATTTATAATATATTTTATTTTTACTTGTATGGTAACAAGTCAAGCATCAATAGTTTTATAATACACGGTTTATATATGCTTAATTAACAAATGCATTCAGATATATATATACCAGTGCAAATCTTTGTTTATGTACTATTTAAGTATGTACATTCAAAGGCTGTTAGCGTCGGCCAATTAATCGGTGACGGTGGCCAAACCGTCACGCATATCTTTAACGGAGGCATGTTTGCGGTGAAAAACGTTTAATCGGCTGTTTTTCCCGATTAATCGGCCGTTTTACCGATTAATCGGCCGATTATTCCCGTTTATTTCCGTTTATTCTAATTTTTTTCAGTAATTTTTTTCACATTGATTTTTTTTATGTGATAGTGTGTGATAATAAGTTTTATAAATCATGTATTGCGGTTTTGTTTGTGCTTGGACATGCATTCAATATTTTTTGTATATGTTTTTTCTTCTTACTTACTTTAAAATTTATTAATTTTTCTTCTATTTATTTATCATATATTTTTCTTACTAATTACTGATGTAATTTTTTCAATTAGTACGACATATTCATCTATGAAACTAAGTTATTATTATAAACTAAATTTAGTGATTTTATGTTGGAATGCTTCATTTCTTTCACATAATATGTTATTAGTATTTGAAAAAAGTTTTAACTCTTGAATTTATTTTTTCATTAAATAAATGTGTTACTGACACATGTAAAGTGCTTGTGCGTTAAAAAAAAATAAGTGCAGTGTCATGTTATAATAATGAAATTAAGTTAAATTAAGTTTATTTGATAAGTTTAATGAGTTAAATAAAATATTTTTAATAAATTATGATATATATAAATAAATTTAATAGAAACGTTAAATTGTCCGCATAATTCTGATTAATTGGCCACATACCAATTAATCGCTTGACGGTACTCTGTCCATCTGACAACCGCATACCGTTATTTAAACCACTGGTGTATATATATATATATATATATATATAGAATGGCTAAGCTCAAATCGTTTGTTCCTGGGCTCAGGAACAAACGATTCGGTTCTCCTATTTTTGAAGATCAAATGGCCGATTCAAACCGTTAGATGTTTAATCTATATTAAAATGTGCTTGGAGACCAAATTTTACATTTTTTGGAATTTTTTTACTATTTATTAAGATGGTTTGAAAATCGCTGTTTTTATTAAAATTCTGCACCATGAAAAAACAACAACTTTCAAACCATCTTAATAAATAGTAAAAAAATTCCAAAAAATATAAAATTTTGTCTCCAAGCACATTTTAATATAGATTAAACATCTAACGGTTTGAATTGGCCGTTTGAACTTCGGAAATCAGAGAACCGAATCGTTTGTTCCTAAGTCCAGGAACAAACGATTTGAGCTTAGCCACTCTCTCTCTCTCTATATATATATATATATATAGACTTGATCTAATGCTGCACCAGTATGCTTCTGATAACGAGGAATGGCGTGCTCCTTTTTTTAAACAGAAAAATTCATTTTGGCATCTTTCATTTCAAGTGCACTACTATACTATAATTATAGTATAGTTAGCTGTTGAGGATTAGTTGAACGTGTGTTTTCATTGATCCTTTTTAGCCGGGGTATTTTCGCTGGGGACGGGATCCCTTAATCCGTCCGTTTTTTTTTTACCTCAGAGCCCGGACGGGTTTAACCATACCGTTCCATATATATATATATATATATATATATTTTACTCCGAACAGGTCAGATTATACCGTCTGGTTTTTTCTTTCCTCTCCTCTGAGTTTGATTAATTTGATTATTAATTAAATTAAGCCGGACGGGATAATTAGTCCCGTCAGCTGGACGAGATAAACGAACTCGTTCTACCTATTTCTCGACAAAAATAAAAAACTATCCCCTATTTCGATATTTTATTTATTTATTTTCTATTAATAAAAAATTCGGTCCAGATTTTGGTTGGTAGGTACCAAATTGTTCTCCTACATGAATAGGATAGTTTACATAATTATGTCAATTAATTCTGATAGCGAAACCTAACCACTGCCAAATACCTTCTGGCCCAGTACACGTAATATTTTGGAACCGTTAGTATTAAATATTATTAATTAATCTGTCTCAACTGTTGACATATCTAATAAATGCACTATTTAATTAAAAACTACAAATATTTCAAATAATTTTGCAAGACGATATTTTGTATATTTTAGTACAAATATACATGTGTAGTCAGCCTTTGCTTTTTTCATTCGCAGATTGAAGGTGCTTATTTGCAAGGAAACAAAGAACTAAGCAATTGGGATGTTTTGTCCCATATACCGGGTTTGTTTTTATCAATTCCAAAGAATAATTAAGTCATCAGTTGCATAAACAATGGATTAAGCAACTGTTGAATTAACAGATCAGGGTTGTAAAGAATAATTAAGCCAGTACTTGTGGAAATATCAATTCCCATGATATCTCATATATATATATATATATAGGGTGATTGTTTCTATTCATCAATGAATAGCAGCAGAATAGTTCAGAGTTTTGGATCTTGCAATTTGGATCATACATTTCAACATCAGTTCCCAAAAATGGGGCCAGGATTGAAAAAAACCCATATAAGACATCAGTTGTTTCTTTTCAAGATGTGAAAAACAAGCATATAAGACCCCTCTTGTATCTACTGAAACCATAAGGTTTTTCGGTTTTGTAATAACAAGTGATTTGTAATATAAGCAACTTTTTATTTCTTTTGAATTAGGAAAAATTGACGATAGTAGCAATGGAGATATTGCGGATGACCACTACCATCTCTACATGGTGAGTTGAGAAAAAACTGAAAAGTAAAGGAACCAAAAATAATATTCTTCACAAATAATTCCAATAATTCTCAAATGTCTAACTCAGTCCTGAAATTTTGGTGCAGAATACATCTTTTTAATACACTTGTAGAATATAATGGGAAGAATATATTTTTTCGATAGTTGTTATATTTTTAATATCATTTACATAATTTCATCGATGTAATTGAAATAGAGTTCGATGTTGATTTTTTATAGGATGATATCGAGTTGATGCATTCTCTTGGGGTCAATGCTTATCGATTCTCAATTTCTTGGTCCAGAATTCTTGCTGGTAAGCTAGTATTATTTTTGGCTGATTTATTTTAAATTACTATATCTCTCTAGCAGGTAAAATAAATAGTACCAGATATTAGTTGAGAACTAAATTTTCATGGTAAATGGATGAACCTTTGATTGCCTTAAAGCATTTGACAATTGGTGCTTCAATAATTAAACTAAAAGGACACTTGAAAGATCAGGAAAAGATAAAAGAAGGGAAAAGAGTTAAACCGAGATATTCGTGAAGTGACTAAATTTGAATAACTATCAAAGTTCAGTGACTTAAGTTGAATAAATCAAGTTTGTTAACTTTTCTGAGGTGAAGTTCGTGATTCCAAGAAATTCACCCTAAAAAAGTTGAAAAACACAGATTAAATAAGGTAGCTAGGTCCACAGAGCAAAAAACCAGACACTATGCATAAAGTACAATTAATGGAAATTTGGTAAAACAAAGTATTTTAATCATTGACAGGAGATAGATTTCAAGGCGTAAATCAAGATGGTATTCAATTCTACAACAATCTTATAAATGCACTATTGCTTAAAGGTACTTTTTATCACAATCTTATATGATTGCTAGTTTGCTACCTGTACAATTTTTATTTTATTTTATAATCTTCTATTCTTGAGAATGTCCCTGTGGCTAACTTAATTTGTTCATTGATGTTTTACGGTCAATCAGGAATAGAGCCATTTGTTACTCTCAATCACTATGACATTCCTCAATATCTGGAAGACAAATATGGAGGATGGCTTAATCCAGAGATTCAGTACAAATATTTTTTTTTTCTTTTTTATTTCTTTTTTTTTTTTTGTTTAGTTTTATTTTATGTCGTGAACTGCATAAATTACAGACCATGATGCATTAAGCCAATTTGTCTTTGCTTGCTTGCTTACATAGTCGTAAAAATAGAGCTAATGAATAGAAACCACCAAAACAAGGCACATAAGTAATCCTTATTTCTACAAGAAAAAACACAAGTGATCACAAAAGAGAAAACAAATAAAATGTTACTCAATTTTTTTTGGTTTACAGGAAGGATTTTGGGTACTTTGCAGAAGTATGTTTCAGAGAATTTGGCGACCGAGTGAAATACTGGGCAACATTTAATGAGCCCAATGTCATGATTAAAAGGGGATATTTGGTTGGTACATATCCCCCTCTTCACTGTTCAGCACCATTTGGTGAGTGCCTGAGAGGAAATTCATCTGTGGAACCATATGTTGCTGCTCATAATGTCATATTATCACATGGAATTGCGGTTCAAATATATAAGAAAAAATATCAGGTATGTAGATGCATATTAATTATGTAAAGTCGTGGATCTTGGTACTTTACCAGTCAGCAACTCTGATGCTTTGCATCATTGCATGAAGTTCAATGAAATTCAAGTATGCTTGAATGATTTACATAGTATTAAATGAATATCAGGTATATGTGTATTCTGATTCTGGTGCTTTACATAAAATTGATTAATGTATGTTAAATTCATAGGCAAAACAAGGTGGTAGAATTGGTATTGTAATGTCTGCAACCTGGTATGAACCGCTAAGGAACTTGACAAATGATTGGGTGGCCACTAAGCGACTTCTTGCATTTGATGTGCCATGGTAATTTGAGACATATCATAATGATTAATTTTCATCAAAAATTTAAATTAATTAGAAAAATAATAATGTACGATATTAAACTAAAGTAAAATTCTTTTTTAATATAGTACCACAATGAACTAGGTTCACATATAGGGCACTCAAACTGCTGCATAGCTCTAATTTGAAAAACAAAAGGCTGCAGTATTGTGGTACTGCTGGTTAACTCTGTAATTACTGAAAAAGAGGAACTTATTCTATATAATTCTCTACAGCAAAGTTCATTTGATTTGTATTACTCACTACAAAGTTCGTATTGACTTACTATACTTGTTTGTTTAAGATGTTATATTTTCTATCGAACATTTTATTGGCAAATTAATTAGTTGTATATAAATGCATATATGTCCATGTCTGTATAGAATTTTTATCGCAATTGATTTCAGAAACTTTTTACTATAGTATCAATTCAAATAGAAAATTAGATTTTGACATATGATGTTAATAAGATAGTTATACATTCAGTCATAACATTATCCTTAAAACATGACCAACATAGAGAATATCATAATAAAATTTGAAAATTTCAAGGAACACCATATATTTGTCTGATTTTACTCTCTTACTGAGTACAGGTTTCTCGATCCAATCATTTTTGGAGATTACCCTTCAGAAATGCGGCAAATATTAGGCTCCAATCTGCCAATATTCTCATCTAAGGATAAGAAAAAACTAAGGTACAAGATGGACTTCATTGGTGTAAACCACTACACTACTCTATATGTGAGGGACTGCTTGTATTCTCCCTGCGAGGTAGCGGATTTTAATGGAAATGCCTTTACATACACTACAGGCGAGAGAAATGGCATCCCCATTGGAACCCCTGTAAGTGCAAAATGCAAATAATGTGGTTTCTCTGATTTCATCTGACAATTTTATGTTAATAGCTTCACCCAGAACCTCAGGCTCTTGATTGAAATGAAGAATTAGTTAAGGTGTGTCTGTTTGTGTAGGTGTTAATTTTTAGGTCAACAAAGTTTTAGGACCTTCTGTTGTTTTGCCAATTTGATTGAACAAGTTGAGTTGATAGTATACCAGGTCCAGTATAGTTGCATATCCTCTGAATTTGGTTCTTCTGAAATTTTGCGCATGCACACATTTTAATTAAATTTCTGTTCTGGGTATATGGGTAATTATAAGACAAATATTGAGGTGTCTGGGTATATGGGTAATGAAGCCCGGCCATGCACATTTAATTTTCTTTCAAGGCAAATGGGGTGGATATTTGAAAAATTACTCTTTAGTAGGGGTGTTCAAACGGTTCGGTTTAATCGGTTTTGGACCGAACCAAATTAATTCGGTTTAAACGGTTCGGTTATTTCGGTTTATTGGATCGGTTCGGTTTGCTTTTCAAAACCGAATTATAACTTCGGTTCGGTTCGGTTTGAAAATTTTCAAAACCGAAATAACCGAACCGACCGAACTATCATATAATATGAATTTGATCGGAACCACCCCGGTTTATTTTTTAATACTCCGGTTTATTTCATAATCAATTGCTTTAAATACTTGGTTTATTTAATACTCCGGTTTATTTCTTAATATACTTCGGTTTATTATAAATCAATTGTTTTGAATAAAAAATAATAATATATTTCGGTTTGAACCAAACAAACCGAAATAAAACTTCGGTTCGGTTCGGTTCGGTTCGGTTGCAATGCTAATTCGGTTCGGTTCGGTTCGGTTCTATTTTTAAAACCGAATTATAACTTTGGTTTGCCAAGTTCGGTTCGGTTTCAACCGAACCGAACCGATGAACACCCCTACTCTTTAGTGCCACTATCTGATCTGTTGGTCCTGCTGGAAAATTAATAAATTGAACCATACCCAGCCCATTGTGGTACTGGGTCTGTTCAGATCCAATTCATATTTGGTCGGGTTCTAGTAATCATATATAGGGGGGCCTCCTAATTCAAACTTCATATTTTTCATGTTTTTACAGACTGCAATGCCAACATTCTATGTTGTTCCTCATGGTCTAGAAATGATGGTCAATTACATCAAGGAAAGATACAACAACATGCCTATGTTTCTCACTGAAAATGGTACATCATATATATCATATTTATGACCTTTCTACTCCTTTTCAAGTCATCATGGGTCTTACAATTTTCCTAAACAAGGTTATGCACAAGGCGTAAGCAACTACACCACGGTGAAGGATTTCGTCAATGACTTGGACCGGGTGGATTATCTGAACAAGTATCTTGGAATGCTGCTTAAAACCATCCGGTAAAACATATCTCTGCACTTAATTAGTTACATTAAAGAGTTAGGGTATTGATTTTTGCTACAAATTAAGTCTCTTTTCCTAATGTCAACAATCCTAATACATTTTAGTTTTTATATGTACTTTTTTATGTCATATATCTTTTTTATGTACTATGTTAGGGTTTAGGGGTTTAGGTTTCAGGGTTTGAGGTTTAGGTGTAGTTTCTACACAGCATGTTCCAAGTTAGAAAAAGGAGGAGAGTTCGTAATTGGTTTGGCGAGCGAGCGGTAAAAAAAACCTCTTTATGGAAATGAAACCCTCACAAATTGTTGCTGATTTTAGTTGGGTTTCATTTATAGCCTACCTGAACTTGTTTGGTAATAAAAGTCTTTGAATATTATTATTATTATTTTAGTTGCAACTTAATTAATTCTTGAAATTATTAAATGTGAGCCCTCTTAATATAGTGAACTTATTAGTTTACCTTTGTTTATATAGGAATGGAGCAGATGTAAGAGGCTACTTCATATGGTCCATAATGGACAACTTTGAGTGGCTGTATGGCTATACTCTCAGATTTGGGCTTTACCATGTTGACTTCACCACACAAGCAAGGACACCTAAGCTATCTGCCATGTGGTACAGAGAGTTTCTTCAAGGGTCCGATTCACTGTTGAAAGCAGATTAAATTATAGTAAAACAATTGTATGTAATTTCAAAATTACAGTTCTTTTAGATAAAAAAAAAAGAGGCAAATGAATTTTAAAAATTAGCTACCTCTTTTGAATAAGCCAATAAGGATTTTTTTTCCATATGAGGCAAACCCTACATTAAAAAAAGAATAATGAGATTTATAGTTGGATGCTATTTTGTAAATGGACTTGCTTGGTTTTTTTATTTTTTATTTTTTATCATCTATGTACAGTGTAATTATGAACATATGGGAAATAACATATGTACAGTGTAATTATTAACATATGGGTATATATGCCTCCTTATTTAGAATGCTTCAGTAATTAGAAATCTCAATGCTCAACACAAGTTAACAGTACAATTTTAGCACAACCCAGATTTTTCTGCATGAATATTTACTGTGTATTCTGATTTTTAAATTTTTTTTATGTTTTATAATATTATGTCTATTTTCTGAACACATATGTTCGACAATTTTGACTGAACTTGTATGTTTATACAGTTGACAAATGTTGGAAAATATTTCCAAGTACAGAAATAAATAGACTAAATACAGGCACCAAACGAATACATTCAGACTGATTAATCCATCCGACTTTTACTTTTACGGACAATTCATCATTATTAATAGAATATATATAAGAGATAATAATATAGTTCGTACAAAATATAATAAAATTTACAACACTAAACATTAATTATACGAACTAACATTTGTGAATGATCAACCATCATTATTTATAATTATTCAAACAAAAATCTAGCTTTTTAAATTTCTATATTTATAAAAGATTCATATTCCAATTCGAACCAACAACATAGATTATTGTCTTTTGTTACTAAATTAAAGGCTAGTTCTCTCATATTTTAAATTATACACTAGTGGAAAATGTACAAGTAATATTGCCTCATTAGTGAACGGGTTGATCACTTTCAACTAGCTTCATTTGCGAGAACTTGGGAGAGGAGATGGAGAGCGCATGGACTACTGTTAGCCGACGGAAAGGAAACCCTACCACCTCCCAGCAACCAGCGTCGATTAACCTCTACACCCCATATAGCAACATGCCACTGTTCTCCCAAGTAGTCACTACCCCTCTCCTTCCTCAGCAGCTCTCCAAAACCACCCCCAATCAAGCTCCCATGGCCACTCCCTCTCCTCCCCATTCACCCCCGCCGGCCAACCCAACCTACTACTTCTTGCTGCACAGCCCCACTCAGCTCCGATTTCCCCCCTCTGCTCACTTCACCGAATGGCATGGCCGTTGTTTTAGGTGCTACCGCACGGGCCACACGGCTGCCTCTTGCTGAAATCCAATGTGTTGCGGCAAGTGCTGGGGAAAAGGTCACATGAGATCAAGATGCAACACAAAAACCCTCAAACTGGCAGTCATGCCATACTGGGCCGGCAAGCCCAGGCGCCTAGCTTCTCCTCCAAAGCAAGCATCGCCTTTTGATGAGTTGCTCAAGCCATGTCAGGGGGCTATTGAAGCCTTCCCCAACAACCGTCCCAAGAGGTTGTCCTATCACATAACTAGGGACTCAACTACCAAATCAGAGCTCATGAAGCTCAGCTCTGCTGTGGTCTTTGACACCCATGGCAGGGAATATGGCTTCTCGTTGCAAGGTGTTCTGGGCTTTGCCATGAGGACTGAGCTGATCCAACCTGCTGAGGTCTTCATTGGCAGGCTACAGAGGGATAAGTTCCTCATTGTTTTCCACATGGCATGGCGGCTGAAACTTTCATCAATGCTACAACGCCAGAGCTCTGGGATACGGATACAGATAGTCTCGGATACGGATACAGATCGGATATTAAATGTCACAGATGATATCGGACGGATACAGATATTTTTCATAATTAGCTTGTAAGTTACAAAACATTTATTATATTATTAAAATATTAGTCACTAATTATGTCATAGTGTCATATTGTTCATATATATATATAGGAATATGCTAGCATGTTATGCATAGCATATAGCCCCTCCATGCAACGCCTTGGATTTCGACTTTTCAAAATTCTAACGGTCGATCCGAACCGATCATCTTGTTCTCCATATTAATATGTATTTAGAGACCAAATTTTACATTTTTTGGAATTTTTTTACTATTTCTTTAGATTTATTGAAAATCGCTGTTTTTTATGGTCCAGATTTGCTGAAAACAGCGATTTTCAATAAATCTAAAGAAATAGTAAACAAATTCCAAAAAATGTAAAATTTGGTCCCCAAACACATATTAATATGGAGAACAAGATGAACGGTTCGGATCGACCGTTAGGATTTTGAAAAGTCAAAATCCAATGCGTTGCATGGAGGGGCTCTATGCTATGCATAGCATGCTAGCATATTCCTATATATATATAGTGATGCTTCTATGGACATAAGGACCTATTTGTAAAATGAACATATTTTTATTTTCAAAGTTCAAACAGTCGATCCGAACTGTTCATCTTGTTCTCCATATTAATATGTGGTTGGAGACCAAATTTTACATTTTTCTGAATTTTTTTTACTATTTATTAAGATGGGTAGAAAAAATATCAAATTCAGACCATTGAATTTTGTACCCATCTTAATAAATAGTAAAAAAAATCAGAAAAATGTAAACTTTGGTCTCCAAGCACATATTAATATGGAGAACAAGATGAACGGTTCGGATCGACTGTTTGAACTTTGAAAATAAAAATATATTCATTTTACAAATAGGTCCTTAGTGGCTAATATCAAAACGTTTGCACCAACCCTCCCGTGCAACCAAGTTAGTTTCCGATTTTTAAAGTCCAAATGATAAATCTAAACCGTTAGATGTGTTCTCCATATTAAAATGTGCTTGGAGACCAAATTTTACATTTTTTGGAATTTTTTTACTATTTATTAAGTCACTTTGAAAATCGCTGATCCAACGGTGGCTTCTGATTTTACTGTTCCAAACAGCCACCGTTGGATCAGCGATTTTCAAAGTGGCTTAATAAATAGTAAAAAAATTTCAAAAAATGTAAAATTTGGTCTCCAAGCACATTTTAGTATGGAGAACACATCTAACGGTTTAGATTTATCATTTGAACTTTAAAAATTGGAAACTGACTCGGTTGCACGGGAGGGTTGGTGCAAACGTTTTGATATTAGCCACTCTCTCTCTCTCTCTCTCTATATATATATATATATGCAATTTAATAAATTATTCATTTAGTATGCAATTTAAAAAATCAATTTAATAACATATATCACATTTGTTGTGGTTTAAAAGTGTAAACGGTCGGATACGGATAGTTAAAGGTCTTACCGTATCCGTATCCGTTATAATTTTTCGGATACGGATACGGATACGGTCGGATAATTTTAGTGTTTTTCCGGATTCGAATCCGGATGAAATTGGATATTATCCGATCCGTTTACACCCCTAAGTTTCGCGGATTCAAATATATATTTGAATACGAATAATTGTCAGATATGGATACAAGTATGATTTTAATTTTGAAAGCAGATATGACTACTGATATGAATAATTATCAGTACCAGTGTTTTAATTTTTAAATACATGTATGTTTCTAGTGCTTCAGGTAGCGTACACAACTAAGCAAGAAAATTATTAAATAAGATTAATTAGTTAATTATGTAGTCGTGGAATGGAAATTGCTGGTAAGTTGAAGATTGGCATGACAAGGATGGTTATCTTCTTATTATATTATAGCCTCTGATACGGTGCTGCGTTGGACATTGACACAAATGTTATCTACATGATAACGACGCAACGAAATCTCTTTTTAATTTAACAGTGAAGTGTTCGAACGGTTTCGTGCTGCAACTTTCCAAGTCCAGTCTTCATATTTGCAAAAAGAAAGTTTAAAAGGGTACTTTTTTTTTCTTTTAAATAAAGGAGTGATAGATATTGTGTTGGGTTTTAGGCCCAAATAAGCTCAGCCTAATAATTCCCTTGTTCTCCTCTATTTCTTTGCCGGGATTCGTATCCACTGCATTAACTCAAAAGAGAATATTTTGAGTTAATGTATCTCAACCTTCTTATTGACTTTAAGATCTATGTGGATTAAATCTGCACTAACATTAAAAATCTATGTAGACTAGATTCTCACTAATATTTTGAGTTAATGCATCTCAATCATCTGATTGACTTTAAGATCCATGCAGACTAAATTTGCACTAATATTAAAGAGACCCTGTATTAAAATCAGACGGCCAGATTGTCTTCATTTAAAATCAAACAGCTGAGATGCATTAACTCAAAAGATTCCCTTTTGAGTTAATGTAGAGGATACGTGTTCCTGCTAACCTAGGATTAATGTGGCTGATGCTTGGCGGCTCTTTGTGCTAAATAGAGAGAGAGAGAGAGAGAGAAAGAGGAAGAGATTGTGAGATAGAGTGATTGTTTGTACTAATGTTTGGAATACTCTTGCTATCTCTTGTTTGATAGTGAAATTTGTCGGTCGTTTGTCTTTCGGTAGAGTAGGCTCGACCGAATCACATAATCTCTGTTTTTGCTCTCTTGTATACTTTTTGGAGTCCATCTAACTCGTGGTAACATATTTCATCCACTTTGGTATATTTGCTTGTATGCAAGATTGCATTTGTTTCTAACTTCTCGGTTCTTATTGGTATAAATTTTTTTGGGTCTATTGCGGGTTTTTTGTAGTTGATACGGAGTGTACCGGTATTCCACATTTATAAATTTAACCTGAACAAATTATATTTCTTATCTGCAACTTTTATGTATACTTTAGATTGGTTTATATTTTTTAAGAAAATATTTATGCCTTATCTTATTAAAATAAAGGGTTATTTTTTTTATGAAAATATCTTTTTAGTTTATCTCGAGAGATTTTTTATTTCAATTTTGGGTTGATACGGGCCGACATTTTAGATTCTTATTTACATTCCGATATCTTTTTCTCTTTTGGTAAACAATAGCTCGGCCCTCTGAAAATTGTTTCAAATTACATTATCAAATTTATTTAGAGTAAATATTCTTGACACAAAATTGACTAATTTTATCCTTTTGGGGAAAAAAGAGGTTGCACGCTAAAGATGAATTAACAAATCTCCACCTCATTCTCAATTTGATCTGTCTGCTTAATTCCTCATATGAGACAGTTGAATTAATTTGTGGCGTGCATATATTCAAAATGGAACGTTTGTTTCTTTGAAATTTGCCAAGACCTCAAAGTATTGGATATTTCAAGAGAATAAATTATATATATGATAAAACGTCTGAGGAAATACGTTGTGTTTAATTCAAAATACATTTATTTTTTATATTTAATTATCTTCAAAGTAACAATGATCACTATTTTATTTTTATTCTAATTTTCATTTATTTTTGTTGATGTGCTCTATTTTTATTAAGATATAATTTATTATTTTTACAAAGTATCAAACGAAATAGAAGCTTTATCCACCTTAAAAATATTCAATTTTATTTTTATAAAATCAGTATTATCGTTTTATTTAAATGTTAAATTTTGATATATATTTATAAGTACATTCTTAAGTCTTATTATACTATATTATATTTGTATGAATTTTTACAAATAATATGTAAAAAGATATGATTATTATATAATAATTCTCATATCTCATATACATAGGTAGTTAAATAAACTAGCAATTGAACCGGTTGAACCATCGGTTCAACTAGTAAACCGTTAACCTGAAGCTTTACGTATTAGACAGATAATTTGACGCTACAAATTGACATAACAGTGCATCAGACTCTATCAAAACGACTCCTTTGTTGTAATTGTAAAAAAATTGAATTGTTACAGAATTATCCAGTGACCAATAGCCGTAGTTTGAGGCAGATTCATAATTTTTGTCAAGACAAAAAAAATAGTTAATTGGACTTAAACTCATTAACTAATTGTCAAAAAATTTATTAATATCCAAAAAACATTAAATTTCAGAAACTACCCAGATTTTCGTGTTTTTTTTAAATCTACCCAAACCGCAATTTTTTTTGCAGTTTTAGATAGAATTATCACAAACAAATTTGCAGTTTTGGAAAAATTTTGCGGTTTGAAAATAGAAATTGTAAAACCTCAAATTTTTTTTGCGGTTATTCATTTTTAATATTTTTTAATTAAATAGAAATATTTATAATTTATTTATCTTTTGTATTGAAATATTATAATTTTTTATATATTTCTTTAAAAATAGATGAAATACTATATAATTTGATTTATTAGAAAGACTACCACAAATAATTCGAATGAACATTTTTCATGCCATATTTTTTGCTTGTGTGACGATGAGCCCGAAAGTATGTTATCATGAATCTCATTTGAAAGATAAAATTGCTTAGAATACGTTCGTAGTTTTAGATTCGCAAAATTCTTTATAGATCATTAGAAATGTGGACGACATTGAAAAAAGAAAAAAAATCACCTCTAAAAATGTGTATGATTTTTCTCTCCATGTAGTTTGAGTGGTCCCCCATATAGTTATATCAAGTTAGACATCTAAGTATTAATATCTTAGTTTGCAAGTATTAATTAATTATCTTTCAAGTATTTATACCTATAAATTTAATTAAATTTGGAAGAGCACATTGTTTTGAATAAATTTAATTAAACTAGTTAATTAAGTTAGTTTATGGAAGTTAAACACGATTGGGGAAGATAAATACTTATAAGTATAGGTATAAATACTTGTGTGACGATGAGCCTGAAAATATGTCATCCTGAATCTCATTTAAAAGATAAAATTGCATAGAATACGTTCGTGGTTTTAAATTCACAAAATTCTTCATAGATCGTGAGAAATGTGGACGACATTGAAAAAAGAAAAAAAAACACACCTTTAAAAATATGTATGGAGAGTTTAAAAAATGGAAGATGATGGGAGATGGGAGTGGAAGGATTCATATAATTATTCATAAAAAAAAATTCTCCAAATGCTCCTTCAATATTTCCGTCCATTCCACTCCTGCATTCTCAAAAGTCAAAATTCTCCGAATGCTGAATGGTGATTTCCAGTGACTTACAAATGGAGAGAACAAAAATTCATATCGGTGCTCCATATATATAAATATTGAATAATTATAACAAACCCCCCACTCCCATCCCCTCATTTTCCCCGCACTCTCTCTCTTCCTTAACTGCCATATATCCCCCCACTAATTTTCCTAAAAGTTTTCTTTTATCCCCCACTAATTATAGGAACCCCCCACTCCCATCCCCGCATTAATTATGCATTCCTCTAATAACAATTTCCGCGTTAATTATTGCTTTAAAAATAATCTGCGCATTAATTATACTGTTATCTAATAACAATCACTGTTAATAAATGCTTATCTGTTAATTGATGTTCAAAAAAGTATTTATCATTATTTCTGAGAAGTATTTACCCTTGTAACATAGAGTATTTATCCATGTAACATAGAGTATTTATCATTATATCTGAAAGTATTTATCATTGATGTTTTACTTTAAATTGTAATTATGTCTGAGAAGTATTTATCTATGCAATACAAAGTATTTATCCATGTAACATAAAATATTTATCATTATGCATGAGAGTATTTATCATTGATGTTTTACTGAAAGTTGCAAGTATGCCTGAGAAATATTTATCCATGTAACATAAAGTATTTATCCATATAATGTCAAGTATTTACCCATGTAACATAAAGTATTTATCATTATGTCTCAGAGTATTTATCATTGGGTGAGAGGATTGTTTATTTAATGGTCTCCAGTTGAGCGGGGACGATTCAAAAAAAAAAAAAATTTTGTGCGGGAACAATTAATGGATTGATTTATTATTTCATAAATAGAGATCATTGCATAGGGTTTAATACCTGATAAATTCAAGTTAAATACTTTGATGCTTCAAGTTAAATACTAACAGTTTTTTAAACGCTCATTAATGATTGAGCGGTCCCCCCATATTTAATGGTCCCCAGTTGTGCGGTGACGATTCAAAAAAAAAAGAAATTTTGTGCGGGGACAATTAATGGATTGATTTATTCTTTCATAAATAGAGATCACTGCATAGGGTTTAATACCTGACAAATTCAAGGTAATTCTTTAATGCTTCAAGTTAAATACCCGTAATTTTTTAAACGCTCATTAATGATTGAACGGTCACCCCATGTTTTTTTTGGCAGTATCTGCGGGGATAAACCTACGGGGATTGTTATCACTGTCCATAAATATTCTACAAGTACCAAGCCACTTGTTCTAATCTATTGTACAAAAACGATTGGGAAGCCACCCACCTAAAAGGTATCAATTCTCAATTATCCATGAAAAAGCGCAAGTGATCGATCTACATTTGGTTAAAGTGCAGAGATTATGGGGATGAAGAAGAAAACCTTCATGATCGCAGCTTTTTATCTTCTCTACTTCCTCTCCTTGCTTGTCGAGGGATTCGACCGAAGCGACTTCCCTGATTCCTTCCTCTTTGGCACTGCCACCTCTTCTTATCAGGTTCTCTCTCCCTCTCTCCTCTCTTTCTTTTTGAAAAGATTGCAAGAATCATAAGCAACATATAAGATCATATAGGTAGAGCCACATAACATCCCTGCGTTTCGCCCTAACAGAGCAATTGCATCACTTAAAAGAAAAAATACAGAGCAATTACCAATTGCATTTCAAATTTCCAATATTTGCTACTAAGACCAAAAATGGAGTTAGGCAATTATATGATTATCCACATTTGGTATTAAGAAGAAGAGCATCTAATTAAATAAAAAAATATATATTTAGCATACGGCTTGATATTGACATATATATAATATAATATTTAGCATACGGCTTGATATTGACATATAATATAATATTTAGCATGTCTTTATTGCTTGATATTGATATGTACAAAAAATATTTGGGTAATTATAATATCTCCCACTTATCCATCCCCCATTCATCTTCCAACTAACAAACTTTCTATTTTAACTATAACTACCATTTCTAACAACATTTTATTTCTTTCCTCTTTCTCTCTTCTTCTTTCACATCCATCTTCCTTTTCCACATCCATCTTTTTCTCCCACATCCATCTTTTTCTTCCACCTTCCTCTTCCACCTCCACCTCCCTCTCCCACCTATGCCTCCGCCTTTCTCTCCCACCTCTGCCTCTACCTCCCTCTCCCACCTCCGTCTCCGCCTCCGTTTTTCCATCGATAAGCTCTCACCATCTCCCATCTCGAAATAGTAAATACGATAAGCTCCCTCCCTCTCGTACCTCCACCTCTGCCTCCGCCTCTATTTTTTCCATCTATGCCTGCAGCTCCTGCTCCAACGGACGTTCTGCCGGAGATCACCGGTCACTCCATCCCAATCAAGCACGCCTCTGCCGGGATTGAATACTTCAACGTGTATGAATGAATACTTCAACGTGTATGAATGAATACTTCAACGTGTATGAATGAATACTTCAACGTGTATGAATGAATACTTGAGCACGCCTGTGCCGGGTCAAATCCACCACTGTCGACCGTATCAAAAAAAATTTGTATCTGTGGATGCAATTAATCCCTTTCATGTCTATGTTTTCTTTCCTCATAAAGTATAGAGTTATTTGCAAAGAAGAAAGCTTTATTAATGATGAATTAAGCCGCTGTGTACTAAGAAATGATATAAAATTTTTTTGTAAAAAATAAAGGTATACGAATGAATATTTCAATGTGTATGAATGAATACTTAATATCTTAAGTATGAATATTTGCATGACAAGATATGAATACTTGTGCAACGGATAACTCGAAAGTATGTCATCATGTATCTCATTTGAAAGATAAAAATTGTGTAGAAAATATTCGTGATTTTAGATTTGCAAAATTTCTCACAAATTAATCGTCAGAAATATTGTTTAAATTAAACAGAGAAGAAAAAATCATCTCTAAAAACGTGTAAAAGATGGATGAGTGATGTGTCCAGTTTTTGTATTTACATTTGCACGATGAGGATGAATACTTTCACGATGAGATATGAATATTTGCGTGATGAGATATGAATACTTGTGCAACGGACAACTCAAAAGTATGTCATCATGAATCTCATTTAAAAAATAAAATTGTGTAAAAAACATTTGTGGTTTTAAATTTGCAAAATTCCTCACAGATCGTCAGAAATATTGGTTAGATTGAATGGAGAAAAAGAAATCACCTCTAAAAACGTGTAAAAGATGGATGAGTGATGTGTTAAGTTTATATATTTGTACTTGCACAATGAGGATGAATGCTTTCTCGATGATGATGAATACTTGTGCAACAGACAACTCAAAAGTATGTAATCATGGATCTCATTTGAAAGATAAAATTATATAGAAAACATTCGTGGTTTTAGATTTGCAAAATTCCTCACTGATCGTTAGAAATATTGATTACATTGAACGGAGAAAAAAAACCACCTATAAAAACGTGTCCAGTTTTTTTTTTAAATACTTGACGTGTTATAGATAAATACTTAATACATTATACATGAATACTTGCGCACGCCAGTTGTAAAATATTTCAAATATTAGATGGTCTCCAAATAGTAAGTGCCCCCCTAGGTAGTTAGTAGTTATTCAAATAATTAATGACTGGGGGATAAATGAGAGATTGTTGCGGGGGAATAGCTAGGATTTTTTTGATAAACCATAATTAGGAAAATGTTTTTTACTGATCCAGCATGATTGCTTTTTTTTTTTCAAAAACCAGAAGGACCGGAGGGCTCCTCCGGTCTCACTTTTTTTCTTTTCTCAAGACCGGAGGAGCCATCCGGTCTCAATATATATATATATTTTTTTATTTTTTCCACTTTTTCCGTGCGGCAATCTGTGTAGCATCTCTATTTTTTATCCCAACAAAATTTATTTTCAAGACCGGAGCCTTGGTCCGGTCCCATTTTTTTTTTTTTTTTTTTTACTTTTTTCACTTTTTTTTTATAAAACAGAAATTTGTTTTTATTTTTTATTTTTTGTATTGAAATATTAGAAATGTTGGATATATTTCTTTGAAAATAGATGGAATACAATATAATTTGATTTATTAGAAAGACTGTAACAAATAACCTTGATCAATATTTTTCAGGTCGGATTTTTCGCGGCTGTAAGAAAAATTAATATATTTCTTTATGTGTTATTGAAAAAAAATAAAAATGCTTAGATTCTGAGTTATTGATCCCAGTTCAAAAGTCACTTCTATGTAATCTAGAAAATATTGTGATCCTTCTAGGACATTTAATTTATAAAAAGTTATATCTATTTTGAGAATTCTTTTTGAATAATAATTATTAAATAACTTAAAGTTTTTGTTTTTTTTCAAAAATAGATAGAACTTTTCATAAATTAAATGTCCTAGAAGGATTACAATATTTTCTAGATTACATAGAAGTGACTTTTGAACCGGGATCAATAACTCAGAATCTAAGCATTTTTATTTTTTTACAATAACACATAAAGAAATATATTAATTTTTCTTACAGCCGGGAAAAATCCGGCCTGAAAAATATTGATCCGGGTTATTTGTTACAGTCTTTCTAATAAATCAAATTATATTGTATTCCATCTATTTTCAAAGAAATATATCCAACATTTCTAATATTTCAATACAAAAAATAAAAAATAAAAACAAATTTCTGTTTTATAAAAAAAAAAAGTAAAAAAAGTAAAAAAAAAAAAAAAAAAAATGGGACCGGACCAAGGCTCCGGTCTTGAAAATACATTTTGTTGGGATATTAGTGAGATCTTCTGTGGCTTTCGTTAAATTTTGAAATAAAAATAGGGAGACCAGAGGGCTTCTCCGGTCTTGAGGAAAGAAAAAAAGTGAGACCGGAGGGCTCCTCCGGTCCTTCTGGTTTTTGAAAAAAAAAAAACAATCATGCTGGATCAGTAAAAAACATTTTCTTAATTATGGTTTATCAAAAAAATCCGAATAGCTAGGTGCTCCCAAAATGTTTAGCATGCTTTATGGCTTGATATTGACATATACAAAAATATTTAGCGTGATCTTGTAAGCATTTCTATCAAGGGCACGGGTATAGAAACATATCCAATATTAATTTAAATTATATAAAAAAAAATATGACATGAAACATTCACGGATGTTATCTGATAAGTTCCAATATTGTTCGCAGGAGCATGTCCGAAATTTTTATTTATACCCTTTTAAAAAAATAAATAAATCAAAACACTTTCAAAATAGGAGAATTCAACATTTAAGTGAATCGCTAAGCCAATTTGCAGTCTATTTATGAGAGGTCCCAGATTGGCTTAGAGTTCTCTTAAAACTGTAATATATTCAATATTACAGTGTATTTTTTGGACTTTTGGGGGCTGCTAATCCAATATGCACCATTCCCATAAATGAGTTGCAGATTAACTTAGCGAGTCAGGTAAATGTGAAATTCTCCCATTTTGGGAGTGTTTTTAAAAAAAAAAAATGCTATTAGGGAGCATGTGCTGCCATTTCCCAATATTTGTCTCTAGCTAAAAGTAGTTATTTAGTCCAAGTTTATTATTAAATATTGTTGTGGACTATAGTACTGAAGTGGTATAATAAAAGACCTAAACATAGGTGAATATAATATTTCTGTTTAGATTCTGACCATCTGATCATAATTTGCACGAATATTAAAGAGGCCTCGTGCATTTTATCTGGACATAATTGGTCCGAATCTTGATCAGATGGTCTAGATTTCCGAATTTTTTATTAATAGAAAATAAATAAATAAAATATCGAAATAGAGGATAGTTTTTTATTTTTGTCAAAAAATAAGTAGACCGGGTCCGTTTATTCCGTCCAGCGGACGGGACTAATTATCCCGTCCAGCTTAATTTAATTAACAATCAAATTAATCAAACTCAGCGGAGAGAAAAGAAAGAAAAAAAAAATCCGAACGGTATAATCCAACCTGTATGGGGTTTAAAAAAAAAAAAAAATGAGACGGTATGATTAAACCCGTACGGATAATAATCTGCGACAACAAATACTTTTTAAGTACCATTTAATTTATACATTAATTTAATTAGCCTGGTGCCGATTTCAACCTATGTAACAGCTACACTTCGTTTGGAGACATTCATTATATTGATTTTGTGGTTAGTCAATCCTTGATTTATAACCAGATGGCCTTATTACCTTGATTAATGGATCATTTATAATATTTTTTTTTTTACTTGTATGGTAACAAGTCAAGCATCAATAGTTTTATAATACACGGTTTATATATGCTTAATTAACAAATGCATTCAGATATATATATACCAGTGCAAATCTTTGTTTATGTACTATTTAAGTATGTACATTCAAAGGCTGTTAGCGTCGGCCGATTAATCGGTGACGGTGGCCAAACCGTCACGCATATCTTTAACGGAGGCATGTTTGCGGTGAAAAACGTTTAATCGGCTGTTTTTCCTGATTAATCGGCCGTTTTACCGATTAATCGGCCGTTTTACCGATTAATCGGCCGTTTTACCGATTAATCGGCCGATTATTCCCGTTTATTTCCGTTTATTCTAATTTATTTCAGTAATTTTTTTCACATTGATTTTTTTCACATTAATTTTTTACTATTTATTAAGCCATTTTGAAAATCGCTGATCCAACGGTAGCTTCTGATTTTTACTGTTTGGTAAGCCACCGTTGGATCAGCGATTTTCAAAATGGCTTAATAAATAGTAAAAAATTTCAGAAAAATGTAAAATTTGGTCTCCAAGCAGATATTAATATGGAGAAGAAGATGAACGGTTCAGATCGACTTTTTGGATTTTGAAATTTCAAATTTCCACCGGAAGCATTTCGGCCCATATGCTAGAGGAAGCACGTTAGCCGTACTCTATATATATATATATAGAGAAGGGTTCAAATGCCTCCATGTTTTTGTGCCTCCATCATGCCTCCATCTCTCTCCATCATTTTCAAAGTTCAAACAGTCGATCCGAACCGCTCAACCTAACCTCCATACTAAAATATGCTTGGAGACCAAATTTTATATTTTTACGAATTTTTTTACTATTTTTTTAGATAGGTACAAAAATACTGTTTTTAGATGGTTCAGATTTACTGATTTTGTACCTATCTAAAAAAATAGTAAAAAAATTCCTAAAAATATAAAATTTGGTCTCCAAACATATTTTAGTATGGAGGTTAGGTTGAGCGGTTCGGATCGACTGTTTGAACTTTGAAAATGATAGAGAGAGATGGAGGCATGATGGAGGCACAAAAACATGGAGGCATTTGAACCCTCCTCATATATATATATATAATGGCTAAGCTCAAATCGTTTGTTCCTGGGCTCAGGAACAAACGATTCGGTTCTCCTATTTTTGAAGTTCAAATGGCCGATTCAAACCGTTAGATGTTTAATTTATATTAAAATGTGCTTGGAGACCAAATTTTACATTTTTTGGAATTTTTTTACTATTTATTAAGATGGTTTGAAAATCGCTGTTTTTATTAAAATTCTGCACCATGAAAAAATAGCAACTTTCAAACCATCTTAATAAATAGTAAAAAAATTCCAAAAAATATAAAATTTTGTCTCCAAGCACATTTTAATATAGATTAAACATCTAACGGTTTGGATTGGCCGTTTGAACTTCGGAAATCAGAGAACCGAATCGTTTGTTCCTAAGTCCAGGAACAAACGATTTGAGCTTAGCCTCTCTCTCTCTCTCTCTCTCTCTATATATATATATATATATATATATATTGACTTGATCTAATGCTGCACCAGTATGCTTCTGATAACGAGGAATGGCGTGCTCCTTTTTTTAAAAAGAAAAATTCATTTTGGCATCTTTCATTTCAAGTGCACTACTATACTATAATTATAGTATAGTTAGCTGTTGAGGATTAGTTGAACGTGTGTTTTCATTGATCCTTTTTAGCCGGGGTATTTTCGCTGGGGACGGGATCCCTTAATCCGTCCGTTTTTTTTTTTTACCTCAGAGCCCGTTTTTTTTTACCTCAGAGCCCGGACGGGTTTAACCATACCGTTCCATATATATATATATATATTTTACTCCGAACAGGTCAGATTATACCGTCTGGTTTTTTCTTTCCTCTCCTCTGAGTTTGATTAATTTGATTATTAATTAAATTAAGCCGGACGGGATAATTAGTCCCGTCCGCTGGACGAGATAAACGAACTCGTTCTACCTATTTCTCGACAAAAATAAAAAACTATCCCCTATTTCGATATTTTATTTATTTATTTTCTATTAATAAAAAATTCGGTCCAGATTTTGGTTGGTAGGTACCAAATTGTTCTCCTACATGAATAGGATAGTTTACATAATTATGTCAATTAATTCTGATAGCGAAACCTAACCACTGCCAAATACCTTCTGGCCCAGTACACGTAATATTTTGGAACCGTTAGTATTAAATATTATTAATTAATCTGTCTCAACTGTTGACATATCTAATAAATGCACTATTTAATTAAAAACTACAAATATTTCAAATAATTTTGCAAGACGATATTTTGTATATTTTAGTACAAATATACATGTGTAGTCAGCCTTTGCTTTTTTCATTCGCAGATTGAAGGTGCTTATTTGCAAGGAAACAAAGAACTAAGCAATTGGGATGTTTTGTCCCATATACCGGGTTTGTTTTTATCAATTCCAAAGAATAATTAAGTCATCAGTTGCATAAACAATGGATTAAGCAACTGTTGAATTAACAGATCAGGGTTGTAAAGAATAATTAAGCCAGTACTTGTGGAAATATCAATTCCCATGATATCTCATATATATATATATATATAGGGTGATTGTTTCTATTCATCAATGAATAGCAGCAGAATAGTTCAGAGTTTTGGATCTTGCAATTTGGATCATACATTTCAACATCAGTTCCCAAAAATGGGGCCAGGATTGAAAAAAACCCATATAAGACATCAGTTGTTTCTTTTCAAGATGTGAAAAACAAGCATATAAGACCCCTCTTGTATCTACTGAAACCATAAGGTTTTTCGGTTTTGTAATAACAAGTGATTTGTAATATAAGCAACTTTTTATTTCTTTTGAATTAGGAAAAATTGACGATAGTAGCAATGGAGATATTGCGGATGACCACTACCATCTCTACATGGTGAGTTGAGAAAAAACTGAAAAGTAAAGGAACCAAAAATAATATTCTTCACAAATAATTCCAATAATTCTCAAATGTCTAACTCAGTCCTGAAATTTTGGTGCAGAATACATCTTTTTAATACACTTGTAGAATATAATGGGAAGAATATATTTTTTCGATAGTTGTTATATTTTTCATATCATTTACATAATTTCATCGATGTAATTGAAATAGAATTCGATGTTGATTTTTTATAGGATGATATCGAGTTGATGCATTCTCTTGGGGTCAATTCTTATCGATTCTCAATTTCTTGGTCCAGAATTCTTGCTGGTAAGCTAGTATTATTTTTGGCTGATTTATTTTAAATTTCTATATCTCTCTAGCAGGTAAAATAAATAGTACCAGATATTAGTTGAGAACTAAATTTTCATGGTAAATGGATAAACCTTTGATTGCCTTAAAGCATTTGACAATTGGTGCTTCAATAATTAAACTAAAAGGACACTTGAAAGATCAGGAAAAGATAAAAGAAGGGAAAAGAGTTAAACCGAGATATTTGTGAAGTGACTAAATTTGAATAACTATCAAAGTTCAGTGACTTAAGTTGAATAAATCAAGTTTGTTAACTTTTCTGAGGTGAAGTTCGTGATTCCAAGAAATTCACCCTAAAAAAGTTGAAAAACACAGATTAAATAAGGTAGCTAGGTCCACAGAGCAAAAAACCAGACACTATGCATAAAGTACAATTAATGGAAATTTGGTAAAACAAAGTATTTTAATCATTGACAGGAGATAGATTTCAAGGCGTAAATCAAGATGGTATTCAATTCTACAACAATCTTATAAATGCACTATTGCTTAAAGGTACTTTTTATAACAATCTTAATTATATGATTGCTAGTTTGCTACCTGTACAATTTTTATTGTATTTTATAATCTTCTATTCTAGAGAATGTCCCTGTGGCTAACTTAATTTGTTCATTGATGTTTTACGGTCAATCAGGAATAGAGCCATTTGTTACTCTCAATCACTATGACATTCCTCAATATCAGGAAGACAAATATGGAGGATGGCTTAATCCAGAGATTCAGTACAAATATATTTTTTTTCTTTTTTATTTCTTTTTTTATTTTTGTTTAGTTTTATTTTATGTCGTGAACTGGATAAATTACAGACCATGATGAATTAAGCCAATTTGTCTTTGTTTGCTTGCTTACATACTCGTAAAAATAGAGCTAATGAATAGAAACCACCAAAACAAGGCACATAAGTAATCCTTATTTCTACAAGAAAAAACACAAGTGATCACAAAAAAGAAAACAAATAAAATGTTACTCATTTTTTTTTGGTTTACAGGAAGGATTTTGGGTACTTTGCAGAAGTATGTTTCAGAGAATTTGGCGACCGAGTGAAATACTGGGCAACATTTAATGAGCCCAATGTCATGATTAAAAGGGGATATTTGGTTGGTACATATCCCCCTCTTCACTGTTCAGCACCATTTGGTGAGTGCCTCAGCGGAAATTCATCTGTGGAACCATATGTTGCTGCTCATAATGTCATACTATCACATGGAATTGCGGTTCAAATATATAAGAAAAAATATCAGGTATGTAGATGCATATTATGTAAAGTCGTGGATCTTGGTACTTTACCAGTCAGCAACTCTTATGCTTTGCATCATTGCATGAAGTTCAATGAAATTCAAGTATGCTTGAATGATTTACATAGTATTAAATGAATATCAGGTATATGTGTATTCTGATTCTGGTGCTTTACATAAAATTGATTAATGTATGTTAAATTCATAGGCAAAACAAGGTGGTAGAATTGGTATTGTAATGTCTGCAACCTGGTATGAACCGCTAAGGAACTTGACAAATGATTGGGTGGCCACTAAGCGACTTCTTGCATTTGATGTGCCATGGTAATTTGAGACAAATCATAATGATTAATTTTCATCAACTATTTAAATTAATTAGATAAATAATAATGTACGATATTAAACTAAAGTAAAATTCGTTTTTAATATAGTACCACAATGAACTAGGTTCACATATAGGGCACTCAAACTGCTGCATAGCTCTAATTTGAAAAACAAAAGGCTGCAGTATTGTGGTACTGCTGGTTAACTCTGTAATTACTGAAAAAGAGGAACTTATTCTATATAATTCTCTACAGCAAAGTTCATTTGATTTGTATTACTCACTACAAAGTTCGTATTGACTTACTATACTTGTTTGTTTAAGATGTTATATTTTCTATCGAACATTTTATTGGCAAATTTTTTACTATAGTATCAATTCAAATAGAAAATTAGATTTTGACATATGATGTTAATAAGATAGTTATACATTCAGTCATAACATTATCCTTTAAAACATGACCAACATAGAGAATATCATAATAAAATTTGAAAATTTCAAAGAACACCATATATTTGTCTGATTTTACTCTCTTACTGAGTACAGGTTTCTCGATCCAATCATTTTTGGAGATTACCCTTCAGAAATGCGGCGAATATTAGGCTCCAATCTGCCAATATTCTCATCTAAGGATAAGAAAAAACTAAGGTACAAGATGGACTTCATTGGTGTAAACCACTACACTACTCTATATGTGAGGGACTGCTTGTATTCTCCCTGCGAGGTAGCGGATTTTAATGGAAATGCCTTTACATACACTACAGGCGAGAGAAATGGCATCCCCATTGGAACCCCTGTAAGTGCAAAATGCAAATAATGTGGTTTCTCTGATTTCATCTGACAATTTTATGTTAATAGCTTCACCCAGAACCTCAGGCTCTTGATTGAAATGAAGAATTAGTTAAGGTGTGTCTGTTTGTGTAGGTGTTAATTTTTAGGTCAACAAAGTTTTAGTACCTTCTGTTGTTTTGCCAATTTGATTGAACAAGTTGAGTTGATAGTATATCAGGTCCAGTATAGTTGCATATCCTCTGAATTTGGTTGTTCTGAAATTTTGCGCATGCACACATTTTAATTAAATTTCTGTTCTGGGTATATGGGTAATTATAACACAAATATTGAGGTGTCTGGGTATATGGGTAATGAAGCCCGGCCATGCAAATTTTCTTTCAAGGCAAATGGGGTGGATATTTGAAAAATTACTCTTTAGTGCCACTATCTGATCTGTTGGTCCTGCTGGAAAATTAATAAATTGAACCATACCCAGCCCATTGAGGTACTGGGTCTGTTCGATCAGATCCAATTCATATTTGGTCGGGTTCTAGTAATCATATATAGGGGGGCCTCCTAATTCAAACTTCATATTTTTCATGTTTTTACAGACTGCAATGCCAACATTCTATGTTGTTCCTCATGGTCTAGAAATGATGGTCAATTACATCAAGGAAAGATACAGCAACATGCCTATGTTTCTCACTGAAAATGGTACATCATATATATCATATTTATAACCTTTTTACTCCTTTTCAAGTCATCATGGGTCTTACAATTTTCCTAAACAAGGTTATGCACAAGGCGTTAGCAACTACACCACGGTGAAGGATTTCGTCAATGACTTGGACCGGGTGGATTATCTGAACAAGTATCTTGGAATGCTGCTTAAAACCATCCGGTAAAACATATCTCTGCACTTAATTAGTTACATTAAAGAGTTAGGGTATTGATTTTTGCTACAAATTAAGTCTCTTTTCCTAATGTCAACAATCCTAATACATTTTAGTTTCTATTACTTTTTTATGTCATATATCTTTTTTATGTACTATGTTAGAGTTTATGGTTTGGAGTTTAGGGGTTCAGGTTTCAGGGTTTAAGGTTTAGGTGTAGTTTCTACACAGCATGTTCCAAGTTCAAAAAATGGGGGTTCGTGATAGGTTTGGCGAGCGAGCGGTAAAAAAAACTTCTTTATGAAAATAAAACCCTCACAAATTGTTGTTGATTTTGGTTGAATTTCATTTCTAGCCTATCCGAACTTGTTTGGTAATAAAGACTTTGAATATTATTATTATTATGTTAGTTGCAACTTAATTAATTCTTGAAATTAATCAATGTGTGCCCTCTTAATATAGTGAACTTATTAGTTTACCTTTGTTTTTATAGGAATGGAGCAGATGTAAGAGGCTACTTCATATGGTCCATAATGGACAACTTTGAGTGGCTGTATGGCTATACTCTCAGATTTGGGCTTTACCATGTTGACTTCACCACACAAGTAAGGACACCTAAGCTATCTGCCATGTGGTACAAAGAGTTTCTTCAAGGGTCAGATTCACTGTTGAAAGCAGATTAAATTATAGTAAAACAATTGTATGTAATTTCAAAATTACAGTTCTTTTAGATAAAAAAAAAAAGAGGCAAATGAATTTTAAAACTTAGCTACCTCTTTTGAATAAGCCAATAAGGATTTTTTCCATAGGAGGCAAACACTACATTAAAAAAGGAATAATGAGATTTATAGTTGGATGCTATTTTGTAAATGGACTTGCTTGGTTTTTTTATTTTTTATTTTTTATCATCTATGTACAGTGTAATTATGAACATATGGGAAATAACATATGTACAGTGTAATTATTAACATATGGGTATATATGCCTCCTTATTTAGAATGCTTATGTAATTAGAAATCTCAATGCTCAACACAAGTTAACAGTACAATTTTAGCACAACCCAGATTTTTCTGCATGAATATTTACTGTGTATTCTGATTTTTTAATTTTTTTTTAATGACAACATCCTTAATTTTTTTAGGTTTTATTATTTTATGTCTATTTTCTGAACACATATGTTCGACAATTTTGACTGAACTTGTATGTTTATACAGTTGACAAATGTTGGAAAATATTTCCAAGTACAAAAATAAATAGACTAAATACAGGCACCAAACGAATACATTCAGACTGATTAATCCATCCGACTTTTACTTTTACGGACAATTCATCATTATTAATAGAATATATATAAGAGATAATAATATAGTTCGTACAAAATATAATAAAATTTACAACACTAAACATTAATTATACGAACTAACATTTGTGAATGATCAACCATCATTATTTATAATTATTCAAACAAAAATCTAGCTTTTTAAATTTCTATATTCATAAAAGATTCATATTTCAATTCGAACCAACAACATAGATTATTGTCTTTTGTTACTAAATTAAAGGCTAGTTCTCTCATATTTTAAATTATACACTAGTGGAAAATGTACAAGTAGTATCGCCTCATTAGTGAACGGGTTGATCACTGTAACGCCACGTAAAAAATAAAAAAAATACTAAATTAAGGTTAAATATAAATTCCCTAAAAAAAATTGTTCATCCCTATATGTCAACTTTCTTCTTTCATTTAGATATGTCTATTTAACAAATTACCGAAATTAAACACCTTGAATAAAACCAATATGTGTCAATGCATATCAGTATTTAAAAAAGTATATAATTATAAATTAACCAAACATATAAGGCCCGATTTAACATATTATTAGTTTCGGTAGCCCCAATATATATATATTGTTAGATTACTCAAATTAGAACAATGACTACCAAAAATAATTAACCAACACTCCCACCTCTTCGTTCCTTCTATGTAATCCTGTTCATCAAATATTTTGAAACCCTGCACCCATCCAACCCCGCACCCCTTTAAATAAAGCCCTTCCTATTCTGTTGGATTTAACCCAATTTTCATTCCTGCCGCCTCCCTCTTTATTTGATGCTTCAATTGAACCTATCACCTATGTTTTGATTTTAACCGTTCCCCTCCCTTTCAATTTCTGCCACACTGGCCACTACCTCCCTCTTCTCTTTATTCATAGCCACCAAAGAGGTCCCTCAAATCTTTATTAAGGTACTTACAAATTTTGTTTCTTTATTGCATAAATTGAATAGAATCGACTTTGTTCTTAAATAATTTCTTTAGTTATATAATATCTGGAAATCTAATTTCTTTCGACTATAATAAAATCTGAAAACTTAATTGTTATCAAGAATTTCTATAAGTATTCTTTATTAGTAATATTTTCGTTAGTTAAGTTATATCTAGAAATTTAATTTCTTTGACTATAACAAATTCTGAAAACTTATTTGTTATCAAGAATTTCCATAAGTATATTACATTTTAGAATTTTCTATTTATCAAATAATATTTTCTTGCTTTCATACAAATATTAAATAGTCAAGATAGGTTCAATAATTAAATCTTAGCATATGTTTGTTATTTTGATAAAACGTTAGATCATCTTTCAAAATATCTTTTAAATTTTCATGCTTGACTAAAACTTTGAATAAATAAATATTATGTCTATGTATATAGTTAAATAATAATTCCGTCGGTGATAAAGTTTTAGGAACTAAATTGGAGCAGTGACATATTTTTCTCAAATATCATTATATAATTTCTACTTGTAACTAATCATAATAATTTAGACCTTTATTTAAATTTATCTTAGTCTCCAATACAATTATGAAATGAGTTTAACTAGTTATGACAGAAGTATAATCAAAACTTAGGAACGTAATTTCACAGTCAAATTCATAATTAGTGGAATTGTTATAATTATATTAATTCCAAACCCATGTGTACATGGTCTAGGTTTGAGTTCTAAAGTAAAGAGTGACGAAGAAGTGGTAGTGAACTACACCACAATAGCAGGTGCGGGTTTCCTGGACTTTGTGAAATTATTACTTACCATTTTGTTTGCATTTATTTTTCATATAGTTGAATTATGCATGTTAGATTCGAACAACCATTTGACTTTGTTAGAGGATATTAAAAATAGGATTATTCATTTGATCAAAGGACTTACGTGAATAGGATGTGTTGACTATGACATGAGTGATGTGCTAAATGAATGAATGAGAATTGAACAGATAATTAAAATGAACAGGGGCCGATATACTTGTGTATCGGAATGTATACATTGGGTCCGGTGTTCGACTAGACCCCTCGTTAACGTGATTGTAGGCGAAAGCGGTCCTATCACGGATGTGATTGTAGGCTGATGCGGTCCTCTCACGGACGTGATTGTAGGCTGATGCGGTCCTGTCATGGATGTGACTGTAGGCGAAAGCGGTCCTGTTACAGACGTGACTGTAGGCAGAAGCGGTCCTCTCACGGACGTGACTGTAGGCGGAAGCGGTCCTATCACAGTCAAGATCTAGCGAAATATGAATTCGCCGTCTAGTGAGACAAATAAAATTGATTAACAGAAACTTGAAAGTGAATAATGGTTTAAATATGTAGGATTGCATTGCATTAGAGGTAATTATGCATTTATTTTATCATATTTTATCTATATCATATTTGTGAGAACTAAGTAGATTTTACAAACTCCGGGTTGGAACTGAATCCCGCACTGAGAGAATGTTCGAATCTCTCACCCGTTCCATATTTATATGGGTTCCAGGTAATGAAGAAGAGGCGCCAGAGCAAAGGTCGTGAGTAATAGCAAGCGGAAAGATCCAAGTTTAGATGAAATGCCACTTATGTTTGCTTTTGTATCGTGTGTTTATTTTCCATAAAAATTGGTACATTTGAACAAGCATGGTTGTTATCGTATTCAAACCATGTCTGTCATGACCACTGCTAGACTACTTTTATTACTATTGTAAGACTTGATTTGTGAAATTAAAGGTGGCATTTATGGATGTTATTGATAATGTATGTGATGTGCTTACGCCTTACGTGTCAATACATGGCGGGTTGTCTCGGGGTGTGACAATCACTTTCAACTAGCTTCATTTGCGAGAACTTGGGAGAGGAGATGGAGAGCGCATGGACTACTGTTAGCCGACGGAAAGGAAACCCTACCACGCCTCCCAACAACCAGCGTTAATTAACCTCTACACCCCATATAACAACATGCCACTGTTCTCCCAAGTAGTCACTACCCCTCTCCTTCCTCAGCAGCTCTCCAAAACCACCCCCAATCAAGCTCCCATGGCCATTCCCTCTCCTCCCCATTGACCCCCACCGGCCAACCCAACCTACTACTTGCCGCACAGCCCCACTCAGCTCTGATTTCCCCCCTCTGCTCACTTCACCGAATGGCATGACCGTTGTTTTAGGTGCTGCCGCACGGGCCACACGGCTGCCTCTTGCTGAAATCCAATGTGTTGCGGCAAGTGCTGGGGCAAAGGTCACATGAGATCAAGATGCAACACAAAAACCCTCAATCTGGCAGTCATGCCATACTGGTCCGGCAACCCAGGCGCCTAGCTTCTCCTCCAAAGCAAGCATCGCCTTTTGATGAGTTGCTCAAGCCATGTCAGGGGGCTATTGAAGCCTTCCCCAACAACCGTCCCAAGAGGTTGTCCTATCACATAACTAAGGACTCAATTACCAAATCAGAGCTCATGAAGCTCAGCTCTGCTGTGGTCTTTGACACCCATGGCAGGGAATATGGCTTCTCGTTGCAAGGTGTTCTGGGCTTTGCCATGAGGACTGAGCTGATCCAACCTGCTGAGGTCTTCATTGGCAGGCTACAGAGGGATAAGTTCCTCATTGTTCTTCCACATGGCATGGCGGCAGAAACTTTCATCAATGCTACAACGCCAGAGCTCTGGGATACGGATACAGATAGTCTCGGATACTGATACAGATACGGATACGGATCAGATATTAAATGTCATAGATACGAATCAGATATCGGACGGATACGGATATTTTTCATAATTAGCTTGTAAGTTACAAAACATTTATTATATTATTAAAATATTAGTCACTAATTATGTCATAGTGTCATATTATTCATAAATATATATATATATATAGGAATATGCTAGCATGCTATGCATAGCATAGAGCCCCTCCATGCAACGCCTTGGATTTTGACTTTTCAAAATTCTAACGGTCGATCCGAACCGTTCATCTTGTTCTCCATATTAATATGTATTTGGAGACCAAATTTTACATTTTTTGGAATTTTTTTACTATTTCTTTAGATTTATTGAAAATCGCTGTTTTTTTATGGTCCAGATTTGCTGAAAACAACGATTTTCAATAAATCTAAAGAAATAGTAAAAAAAATTCCAAAAAATGTAAAATTTGGTCCCCAAACACATATTAATATGGAGAACAAGATGAACGGTTCGGATCGACCGTTAGGATTTTGAAAAGTCAAAATCCAAGGCGTTGCATGGAGGGGCTCTATGCGATGCATAACATGCTAGCATATTCCTATATATATATATATATATAGGGCATGGCTAAATTGCTGCCGGCAGCATTTCTGCCGATAGTGCTGCCACCGTTTTTTTTATTTTCTGATATCCAAACAACAAATCCAAACCGTTAGATGTTTAATCTATATTATAATCTACTTGAAGACCAAATTTTACATTTTTTGGAATTTTTTTACTATCTATTAAGCTGGTTTGAAAACTGCTGATTTCAATGCTGTAGAAATTTACTCAAATCAGCAGTTTTCAAACCAGCTTAATAAATAGTAAAAAAATTCCAAAAAATATAAAATTTGGTCTCCAAGTAGATTATAGTATAGATTAAACATCTAACGGTTTGGATTTGTTGTTTGGACATCAGAAAATAAAAAAAACGGTGGCATCACCGCCAGCAGCAATTTAGCCGTGTCCTATATATATATATATATGCAATTTAATAAATTATTCATCCAATATGCAATTTAATCAATCAATTTAAGAACATATATCACATTTGTTGTGGTTTAAAAGTGTAAACGGTCGGATACGAATAGTTAAAGGTCTTACCGTATCCGTATCCGTTATAATTTTTCGGATACGGATACGGATACGGTCGGATAATTTTAGTGCTTTTCCAGATTCGAATCCGGATGAAATCAGATATTATCCGATCCGTTTACACCCCTAAGTTTCGCGGATTCAAATATATATTTGAATACGAATAATTGTCAGATATGGATACAAGTATGATTTTAATTTCGAAAGCAGATATGACTACTGATATGAATAATTATCAGTATCAGTGTTTTAATTTTTAAATACATGTATGTTTCTAGTGCTTCAGGTAGCGTACACAACTAAGCAAGAAAATTATTAAATAAGATTAATTAGTTAATTATGTAGTCGTGGAAAGGAAATTGCTGGTAAGTTGAAGATTGGCATGACAAGGATGGTTATCTTCTTATTATATTATAGCCTCTGATACGGTGCTGCGTTGGACATTGACACAAATGTTATCTACATGATAACGACGCAACGAAATCTCCTTTTAATTTAACAGTGAAGTGTTCGAACGGTTTCGTGCTGCAACTTTCCAAGTCCAGCCTTCATATTTGCAAAAAGAAAGTTTGAAAGGGTACTTTTTGTTCTTTTAAATAAAGGAGTGATAGATATTGTGTTGGGTTTTAGGCCCAAATAAGCTCAGCCTAATAATTCCCTTGTTCTCCTCTATTTCTTAATTTGCCGGGATTCGTATTAGGGGTGTAAACGGTCGGATACGGATCGGATAGTGGTCTTACCGTATCCGTATCCGTTATAATTTTTCGGATACGGATACGGATAGTCTCGGATACGGATACGGATCGGATATTAAATGTTACGGATCGGATATCGGACGGAAACGGATATTTTTCATAATTAGCTTGTTAGTTACAAAATATCTATTATATTATTAAAATATTAGTCACTAATTATGTCATAGTGTTATATTATTCATCAAAATATATATCTATATGCAATTTAATAAATTATTCGTACAATATGCAATTTAATAAATCAATTTAAAAACATATATCACATTTGTTGTGGTTTAAAGTATAAACGGTCGGATACAGATAGTAAAATGCCTTATCGTATTCGTATCCGTTATAATTTTTCGGATACGGATACGGATAGTCTCGGATACGAATACGGATCGGATAATTTAAGTACTTTTCCGGATTCGGATTCGGATGAAATCGGATATTATCCGATCCGTTTACACCCCTAATTCGTATCCTCTGCATTAACTCAAATGAGAATATTTTAAGTTAATGTATCTCAACTATTTTATTGGCTTTAAAATCTATGTGGACTAGATCTGCACTAACATTAAAGATCTATGTAGACTAGATCCTCACTAATCTTTTGAGTTAATGCATCTCAATCATTTTATTGGCTTTAAGATCCGTGCGGACTAGATCCGCACTAATGTTAAAGAGACCCTGTGTTAAAATCAGATGGCCAGATTGTCTTCATTTAAAATCAAACAGCTGAGATGCATTAACTCAAAAGATTCCCTTTTGAGTTAATGTAGAGGATATGTGTTCTTGCTAACCTACGTTTAATGTGGCTGATGCTTGGCGACTCTTTGTGCTAAATAGAGAGAGAGAGAGAGAGAGGAAGAGATAGTGAGATAGAGTGATTGTTTGTATTAATATTTGGAATACTCTTGTTATCTCTTGGCGGCTCTTTGTACTAAATAGAGAGAGAGAGAGAGGAAGAGATAGTGAGATAGAGTAATTGTTTGTCGGTCGTTTGTCTTTCGGTAGAGTAGGCTCGACCGAATCACATAATCTCTGTGTTTACTCTCTTGTATATTTTTTGGAGTCGATCTATCTCGCGGTAACATATTTCATCCACTTTGGTATATTTCCTTGTATGCAAGATTGCATTTGTTTCTAACTTCTCGGTTCTTATTGGTATATAGTTTTTTTGGGTCTATTGCGGGTTTCTTGTAGTTGATATGGAGTGTACCGGTATTCCGCATTTCTAGATTTAACCCTAACAAATTGTATTTCTTATCTGCAACTTTTATGTATACTTTAGATTGGTTTATATTTTTTAAGAAAATATTTATACCTTATCTTATTAAAATAAAGGGTTATTTTTTTATGAAAATATCTTTTTAGTTTATCTCGAGAGATTTTTTATTTCAATTTTGGGTTGATACGGGCCGACATTTTAGATTCTTATTTACATTCCGATATCTTTTTCTCTTTTGGTAAACAATAGCTCGGCCCTCTGAAAATTGTTTCAAATTACATTATCAAATTTATTTAGAGTAAATATTATTGACACAAAATTGACTTTTATCCTTTTGGGGAAAAAAGAGGTTGCACGCTAAAGATGAACAAATCTCCACCTCATTCTCAATTTGATCTGTCTGCTTAATTCCTCTTATGAGACAGTTGAATTAATTTGTGGCGTGCATATATTCAAAATGGAACGTTTGTTTCTTTGAAATTTGCCAAGACCTCAAAGTATTAGATATTTCAAGAGAATAAATTATATATATGATAAAACGTCTTAGGAAATACGTTGTGTTTAATTCAAAATACATTATTTTTTATATTTAATTATCTTCAAAGTAACAATGATCACTATTTTATTTTTATTCTAATTTTAATTTATTTTGGTTGATGTGTTCTTTTTTTTATTAAGATATAATTTATTATTTTTACAAAGTATCAAACGAAATAGAAGATTTATCCACCTTAAAAATATTTAATTTTTTTACTAAAATCAGTATTATTGTTTTATTTAAATGTTAAAATCAGTATTATTGTTTGGATGAATTAAATGCTCTCCAAACTCAATTTCCTAAATGCCTCCGAACTATTCATGTCCAATCTTTCAAAATTTTGTTTACTATATTTTAAACTACTATTAATGAATCTTTTAAATCTAAAACCTAATTAGTTCAACCTGTAACTATTTTTTCTCTCAATTTGTCTCCAAGCTAAAGAAAGAAAGTTTTCTTTTATTCATTTTTTTTTGCTTTAAATTATTCTTATCAATTTTTCTAATGATCTGTGATGAAGTTTGTGAATCTAAAACTACGAACACCTTCTATTCGATTTTTTTTTCAAATGAGATCCATAATAAAATATTTTTGAATTATATTTGTGTCGATATTTTTTAAGTAAAAATTTCACATATATATATTTTAAATTTTGTTTCTCAAATCTTTAAATATCTCTCTACAACTCTTTAAAGTACTTGTGTCAAGACTTTAAACCTTACAAGTAACTTATCAAAGTGCAGTCTTTATAAGTAGCATATGAAGCCTTAAAACCTATGTGTGTAAGTCTTTAAACCTAGTATATCAAGTTTTATACATCACACATCTCTAAGAAAAAAAAATACTCAAATATAACTCAAAAGATTTTCTCATGGATCTAATTTGAAAGATAAAATCGAGTAGAAAAATAGTTGTATTTTTAGATTTACAAAATGCATCACAGATTATTAGAAAAATGGATGAGAATGATGGAGGAAAAAAAAATAAGTGGAGTAAATATTTTTGGTTTTTTTAAACTTGATAACAAATTGGGAGTTGAATCGAATTACTTGGAAAATATTTCGGAGATGAAGGCTTGCAAGAGGACAAAAACTTTTCTCTTTTTTTTTAACAATCTTTTCTCCTTTTTCATTAAGTATCTTTGTACTTCTCAGTTTAATTGGTTTTTGAGGTTTAATGTTACTTGTAAATTTTAATCATCTCTATTCTATTATTAAGCACGTTGGGTGTTCGATCCGCTAACGGCTACGATTGAGAGATGAAACTTCGGATTTGATCTCAGCTCTCCAATTACATATTTTGTCTTCTTTTGATTAAATGCATCTGTTTTATGTATAGAAGTCTAAATTTAGTTAAAAAACATACCCACCACATATGCTGCCTCACGATACGTTACAATTAAAATTGAATAAATTCTGAAATTTAGCGATATATTTATCCGTTTCCTTATTTTTTTTTGTTTCTATATTTCTCCTCTTCAATTGAGAAGACTCCACCTTCCATTTTCTTATTTATTGTTTCCTTCTTCATTTCTATACGGATCAGAATGGAAATCATTTTTTTTATTTTTTTATTTCTCTTTCTTTGTTTCTATACATATTGGTGTGGGCAATTTAGAATATATTAATGTGTGTGTGTGTGTTCTAAATTGAAAACAAAAAAATATATATAAATTGGAACGTGTGTGTGAATATATATTTTTCTTATAATATGTGTGTGTGTATATATATCTTATACATACACACAATAACACTTTTTATTGATGTTTTTTGATATCATATTATATGTTGATATGGAATTGTTGTATGATATTTGATATTAAATTCGAATCGAGCTATTATTTGATATCATTGGTACTTAAAAATAAAAAATCATCACATCATCAAATTGTTATCAGAGATCAAGATTAAAGTTAATTAAAAATACATAATCATATAAATTTTCTATTAACATATGTTTTAATTTTTAGATAATTATTATTTTCATTGATATATTTGTTTCTTATAATATGTCCCCGTTGCAACGCACGGGTATGATACTAGTTATTCATTAATCCTAATATAATTTATCTTTGATATTTTTTTTTTCTACTTCTAGTTTTTTTTATCAGATATTTTTATTTATACACAGTTAATTTTTGAAGAAAAATAAATTTGTTCTTGTAATTTTATTTAGAGGGCAGATGTACTCAAACGATAATTGGATCATTTAACTCAAATTAATTTATTTTATAAGTTCATGTTTTATGACAAATTGTGAAAGTTGAGAGGGGAGGTAACACAGTTAGTTAGGAAATTTTTTTTTTTAAGATTGTTAGTTATTCAAAGGTTGAGAGTTCAATTTTCCCTCACGACTTTGCAGCTTTTGTGAAGGTTTTTTTTTATATATAAAAAAAAAACAAATTTTGAAAGATAATTCAAAATTGACTCCAATATATTTAATAACAATCACTCAATATGACCTCCATTTTACAAATAATAGATTAAAATTTGAAGTATCGTCCCCATTATTATTTTTTTAAATAACAATTCCATTTCAGATCGAATTGATCTGAATTTTGATCTAACAGTTCTCATCTACACTGAAAATAAGTTGAGTTCTGACTTTAAGAGGATCCTCCAAATGCGAATTTTTATTAGAAACCATAAATAAAGAAATAATTTTTATCAAACCAACTTAATTACTTTATTTTTTACAAAAAAAAATGTAAGAACTGAGATGTCATTTCGGTCCCTTTTTTTTGGACCAAATTATCATTTTAGTCTGATCTATTTTCATAGATTTCGAGAAAAAAAAAACGTTGAAAAATTGTGAAAATATTTAGGACTGAATTGTCATTTTGGTCAAAAAAATAAAAAATTCAGGACTAAAATGACATTTCAGTTCTTATGACTTTTGTAAAAAAAAAAAAGTAATCATGTTCGTTTGATAATTTTTTTTTAATTATGGTTTATAAAAAAGGGAGCTAATAATTGTCCCCGCAGGCTCATCCCCACAATATCTCCGCACATACTGCCAAAAACAATCATGGGGGGACCAGTAAATAAAATAATAATCGTTAAATATTTATTCTGAAGAATAAAATTATTTACCATTGGCTGTAGAAGTATTAACTACTATTCGATGAACTATATTTCTAAAGGGCCATGATAATTGCCCCCCCCCCCCCCCCCCCCCCCCCCCACCCCCCCCACTCTCATTCTTCCATTATCCCCCCAATTTTATTTGTTCAATCTCGTCCACATTTCTCACGATCATAAGAAATTTTGCGAATCTAAAACTATGAACGTCTTCTACGCAATTTTATCTTTCAAATGAGATTCATGATGACATACTTTCGAGCTCGTCGTCACACAAGTATTAATATCAAGTATTTATACCGATGTGGTCAACTATTCTTGTTAGAGAAAAATTGACGCAGGGATGATTGGGGAAGGTTGATGCGGAGATGCGGGATTCACGATTGGGGAAGATAAATACTTACAAGTATAGGTATAAATATTTGCACGATGAGGTATAAATATTTGTGTGACGATGAGCCAAAAAATATGTCATAATGAATCTCATTTGAAAGATAAAATTGCGTAGAATACATTTGTGATTTTAGATTCGCAAAATTTCTCATAGAATCGTGAGAAATATGGACGACATTGAAAAAAAAAAAAATTTAAAAATGTGTATTCTCAAAAGTCAAAATTTCCGTGCATTCAACTCCTGCATCCTCAAAAGTCAAAATTCTCCGAATGCTGAATGGTGGTTTCCAGTGGCTTAGAAATGGAGAGAACAAAAATTCATATCGGTGCTCCGTATATAAATATTCTACAAGTACCAAGCCACTTGTTCTAATCTATTGTACAAAAACGATTGGGAAGCCACCCACCTAAAAGGTATCAATTCTCAATTATCCATGAAAAAGCGCAAGTGATCGATCTACATTTGGTTAAAGTGCAGAGATTATGGGGATGAAGAAGAAAACCTTCATGATCATAGCTTTTTATCTTCTCTACTTCCTCTCCTTGCTTGTCGAGGGATTCGACCGAAGCGACTTCCCTGATTCCTTCCTCTTTGGCACTGCCACCTCTTCTTATCAGGTTCTCTCTCCCTCTCTCCTCTCTTTCTTTTTGAAAAAATTGCAAGAATCAAAAGCAACATATAAGATCATATAGGTAGAGCCACATAACATCCCTGCGTTTCGCCCTAACAGAGCAATTGCATCACTTAAAAGAAAAAATACAGAGCAATTACCAATTGCATTTCAAATTTCCAATATTTGCTACTAAGACCAAAAATGGAGTTAGGCAATTATATGATTATCCACATTTGGTATTAAGAAGAAGAGCATCTAATTAAATAAAAGAAAATATATATTTAGCATACGGCTTGATATTGACATATAATATAATATTTAGCATGTCTTTATTGCTTGATATTGACATGTACAAAAAATGTTTAGCATGCTTTATGGCTTGATATTGACATATACAAAAATATTTAGCGTGATCTTGTAAGCATTTCTATCAAGGGGCACGGGTATAGAAACATATCCAATATTAATTTAAATTATATTAAAAAAATATGACATAAAACATTCACGGATGTTATCTGATAAGTTCCAATATTGTTCGGAGGAGCATGTCCGAAATTTTTATTTATACCCTTTTAAAAAAATAAATAAACCAAAACACTTTCAAAATAGGGGAATTCAACATTTAAGTGAATTGCTAAGCCAATCTACAGTCCATTTATGGGAGGTCCCAGATTTGCTTAGAGTTCTCTTAAAACTGTAATATATTCAATATTACAGTGTATTTTTTGGGCTTTTGGGGGCCGCCAATCCAATATGCACCATTCTCATAAATGAGTTGCAGATTAACTTAGCGATTCTGGTAAATGTGGAATTCTCCCATTTTGGGGGTGTTTTTTTTTTTTAAAATGCTATTAGGGAGCATGTGCTGCCATTTCCCAAGATTTGTCTCTAGCTAAAAGTAGTTATTTAGTCCAAGTTTATTCTTAAATATTGTTGTGGACTATAGTACTGAAGTGGTATAATAAAAGACCTAAACATAGGTGAATATAATATTTCTGTTTAGATTCTGACCATCTGATCATAATCTGCACGAATATTGAAGAGGCCTCGTGCATTCCATCTGGACATAATTGGTCCGAATCTTGATCAGATGGTCCAGATTTTGGTTGGTAGGTACCAAATTGTTCTCCTACATGAATAGGATAGTTTACATAATTATGTCAATTAATTCTGAAAGCGAAACCTGACCACTGCCAAATACCTTCTGGCCCAGTACACGTAATATTTTGGAACCGTTAGTATTAAATATTATTAATTAATCTGTCTCAACTGTTGACATATCTAATAAATGCACTATTTAATTAAAAACTACAAATATTTCAAATAATTTTGCAAGACAATATTTTGTATATTTTAGTACAAATATACATGTGTAGTCAGCCTTTGCTTTTTTCATTCGCAGATTGAAGGTGCTTATTTGCAAGGAAACAAAGAACTAAGCAATTGGGATGTTTTGTCCCATATACCGGGTTTGTTTTTATCAATTCCAAAGAATAATTAAGTCATCAGTTGCATAAACAATGGATTAAGCAACTGTTGAATTAACAGATCAGGGTTGTAAAGAATAATTAAGCCAGTACTTGTGGAAATATCAATTCCCATGATATCTCATATATATATATATATATATATATAGAGTTAGGCTGGGGTGCTATGGATAGCATAGTGGCCTCTATGCTACGGCTCAATATTCGAGTTTTCAAAATCCAAACGGTCGATCCGAACCGTTCATCTTATTCTCCATATTAATATATGCTTGGAGACCAAATTTTACATTTTTCTGAATTTTTTTACTATTTATTAAGTATTTTACAAAATTGTTGATCCAACGGTGGCTGCACAAAACAGTAAAACCGTTGGATTAGCGATTTTCAAAGTGGCTTAATAAATAGTAAAAAAATTCAGAAAATTATAAAATTTGGTCTCCAAGCAGATATTAATATGGAGAATAAGATGAACGGTTCGGATCGACCGTTTGAATTTTGAAAACTTGAATATTGAGCCGTAGCACGGGAGGCCACTATGCTATCCATAGCACCCAGCCTAACTCTATATATATATATATAGGGTGATTGTTGCTATTCATCAATGAATAGCAGCAGAATAGTTCAGAGTTTTGGATCTTGCAATTTGGATCATACATTTCAACATCAGTTCCCAAAAATGGGGCCAGGATTGAAAAAAACCCATATAAGACATCAGTTGTTTCTTTTCAAGATGTGAAAAACAAGCATATAAGAACCCTCTTGTATCTACTGAAACCATAAGGTTTTTCGGTGTTGTAATAACAAGTGATTTGTAATATAAGCAACTTTTTATTTCTTTTGAATTAGGAAAAATTGATGATGGTAGCAATGGAGATATTGCGGATGACCACTACCATCTCTACATGGTGAGTTGAGAAAAAACTGAAAAGTAAAGAAGGAACCAAAAATAATATTCTTCACAAATAATTCCAATAATTCTCAAATGTCTAACTCAGTCCTGAAATTTTGGTGCAGAATACATCTTTTTAATACACTTGTAGAATTTACTGGGAAGAATATATTTTTTCAATAGTTCTTAAAATTTTCATATCATTTACATAATTTCATCGATGTAATTGAAATAGAGTTCAATGCTGATTTTTTATAGGATGATATCGAGTTGATGCATTCTCTTGGGATCAATTCTTATCGTTTCTCAATTTCCTGGTCCAGAATTCTTCCTAGTAAGCTAGTATTATTTTTTGGCTGATTTATTTTAAATTACTATCTCCTCTCTAGCAGGTAAAATATATAGTACCAGGTATTAGTTGAGACCTAAATTTTCTTGGTAAATGGACAAACCTTTCATTGCCTTAAAGCATTTTACAATTGGTGCTTCAATAATTAAAATGAAAGGACACTTGTGAGATCAGGAAGAGGGACAGTATTCAAGCAGAAAGAAAGTGATAAAAGAAGGGAAAAGAGTTAAACCGAGATATTTGTGAAGTGACTAAATTTGAATAAACACCAAAGTTCAGTGACTTAAGTTGAATAAATCAAGTTTGTTAACTTTTCTGAGGTGAAGTTCAGTGACTTTTGAAGAAATTCACCCTAAAAAAGTTGAAAAACACACATTAAATAAGTTAGCTAGGTCAACAAAGCAGAAAACCAGACACTATGCATAAAGTACATTTAATGGAAATTTGGTATTACAAAGTATTTCAATCATTGACAGGAGATAGATTTCAAGGGGTAAATCAAGATGGTATTCAATTCTACAACAATCTTATAAATGCACTATTGCTTAAAGGTACTTATTTTTCATCACAGCCTATACAAATTTTATCTTATTATATCTTCTATTCTAGAGAATGTCCCTGTGGCTAACTTAATCTGTTCATTGATGTTTTATGGTCAATCAGGAATAGAGCCATTTGTTACTCTCAATCACAATGATATTCCTCAATATCTGGAAGATAAATATGGAGCATGGCTTAATCCAGAGATTCAGTACATATACTAATTTTTTTTTTTATTTCTTGCTTATTTTTGTTTATTTTTATTTTATGTCATGAACTGGATAAATTACAAACCATGATGCATTAAGCCAATTTGTGTTTGTTTGCTCACTAACATACTGGTAAAAATAGAGCTAATGAATAGAAACCAGTCAAACCACCAAAACAAGGCACATAAGTAATCCTTATTTCTACAAGAAAAACCCAAGTGATCACAAAAAAAGGAAACAAATAAAATGCTACTCAATTTTTTTTGGTTTACAGGAAGGATTTTGGGTACTTTGCTGAAGTATGTTTCAGGGAATTTGGTGACCGAGTGAAATACTGGGCAACATTTAATGAGCCCAATATCATGGTTAAAAAGGGATATTTGACTGGTACATATCCACCTCTTCGCTGTTCAGCACCCTTTGGTGAGTGCCTCAGCGGAAATTCATCTGTGGAACCATATGTTGCTGCTCATAACGTCATACTATCACATGGAATTGTTGTTGAAATATATAAGAAAAAATATCAGGTATGTAGTTGCATATTATGTGAAGTCGTTAATCTTGGTACTTTACCAGTCAGCAACTCTGATGCTTTGCATCATTGCATGAAGTTCAATGAAATTCAAGTATGCTTGGATGATTTACATAGTATTAAATGAATATCAGGTATATGTGTATTATGATTCTGGTGCTTTACATAAAATTGATGCATGTATGTTAAATTCATAGGCAAAACAAGGTGGTATAATTGGTATTGTAATGTCTACAACCTGGTACGAACCGCTAACGAACTTGACAAATGATTGGGTGGCCACTAAGCGACTTCTTGCATTTGATGTGCCATGGTAATTTGAGACAAATCATAATGATTAATTTTCATCAAAAATTTAAATTAATTGGAAAAATAATAATGTACGATATTAAACTAAAGTAAAATTCGTTTTAACTATATTTTTTAGTACCACAATGAACTAGGTTCACATATAGGGACAAACCTGCAGTATTATGGTACCACTGGTTAACTCTGTAATTAGTGAAAAAGAGGAATTTATTCTATATAATTCTCTACAGCAAAGTTCAATTAATTTGTATTACTCACTACAAAGTTAGTATTGACTTACTATACTTGTTTGTTTAAGATGTTATATTTTCTATCGAACATTTTATTTGCAAATTAACTAGTGATATATAAATGCATATATGTCCATGTCTTTATAGAATCTTCATCGCACTTGATTTCAGAAACTTTTTATTATAGTATCAATTTAAATAGAAAATTAAATTTTGGCATATGATGTTAATAAGATAGTTATACAGTCAGTCATAACATTATCCTTAAAACATGACCAACATAAAGAATAGCATAATAAAATCTGAAAATTTCAAAGAACACCATTTATTTGTCTGATTTTACTCTCTTACTGAATACAGGTTTCTCGATCCAATCATTTTGGGAGATTATCCTTCAGAAATGCGGCAGATATTAGGTTCCAATCTGCCAACATTCTCATCCGAGGATAAGAAAAAACTAAGGTACAAGATAGACTTCATTGGTGTAAACCACTACACTACTCTATATGTGAGGGACTGCTTGTATTCTCCCTGTGAGGTAATGGATTTTTTTAATGAAAATGCCTTCACATACACTACTGGCGAGAGAAATGGCATCCCCATTGGAACCCCTGTAAGTTCAAAAACCAGATAATGTGGTTTCTCTGATTTCATCTGACAATTTTATGTTAATAATAACTTCACCCAGAACCTCAGGCTCTTGATTGAAACCAAGAAATTAGTTTTTTTTTTTTTGAGAAAGTTGGTAGATGCTACCAAGTGTTTGTATTGAATATAAAGTGTTCTTACAAATACATCAATCTGCATTATGCAATTTAGAATTGGTACCACGCTGGTACTGATCCTAGATAAATGAAACCCAGAAATTAGTTAAGGTGTGTCTGTTTGTGTAGGTGTTACTTTTTAGGGCAAGAAAGTTTTAGGACATTCTGCTGTTTTGCCAATTTGATTGAACAAGTTGAGGTGATAGTATATCAGGTCCAGTATAGTTCCATATCCTCTGAATTTGGTTGTTCTGAAATTTTGCGTATGCACACATTTTAATAAAGGTTCTGTTCTGGGTATATGGGTAATTATAACACAAATATTGAAGTGTCTGGGTATATCGGTAATTAAGCCCATGCACACTTTCTTTCAAGGCAAATAGGATGGTTAATTAATAAATTGGACCATACCCTGTCCATTGTGGTACTGGGTCTGTTCAGATCCAATTCATATTTGGTCGGAACCCAATTAATATTAGTTCTAATAATCATATATAGGGGGACCTCCTAATTCAAACTTCATATTTTTCATGTTTCTACAGACTGCAATGGACACATTCTATGTTGTTCCTCGTGGTCTAGAAATGATGGTCAATTACATCAAGGAAAGATACAACAACATGCCTATGTTTCTCACTGAAAATGGTACATATCATATTTGTGACCTTTTTGCTCCTTTTTAAGTCATCATGAGTCTCACAATTGTCCTAAACAAGGTTATGCACAAGGCATAAGCAACTACACCACGGTGAAGGATTTCGTCAATGACATGGACCGGGTGGATTATCTGAACCAGTATCTTGGAATGTTGCTTAAAACCATCAGGTAAAACATCTCTCTGCACTTAATTAGTCACATTAAAGAGTTAGGGTATTGATTTTTGCTACAAATTAAGTCTCTTTTCCTAATGTCAACAATCCTAGTACATTTTAGTTTCTATATGTACTTTTTTATGTACTATGTTAGGGTTTAGGTTTTCGGGTTCAAGATTCAGGGTTCAAGGATTTAAGGTTTAGGTGTAGTTTTTACACAGCATGTCTCAAGTTAGAAAAAAGGAGGAGGGTTCATGATAGGTTTGGCGAGCAACCTCTTTGTGGAAATGAAACCCTTACAAATTGTTGCTGACTTATTGGGTTTCATTTCTAGCCTACCTCAACTTGTTTGGGAATAAAGGCTTTGAAGATTATTACTATTATGTTAGTTGCAACTTAATTAATTCTTGAAAGTAATCAATGTGAACCCTCTTAATATAGTGAACTTATTAGTTTACCTTTGTTTTTATAGGAATGGAGCAGATGTAAGAGGCTACTTCATATGGTCCATGATGGACAACTTTGAGTGGCTCTATGGCTATACTCTCAGATTTGGGCTTTACCATGTTGACTTCACCACACAAGGAAGGACACCTAAGCTATCTGCCATGTGGTACAAAAAGTTTCTTCAAGGGTCAGATTCACTGTTGAAAGAAGATTAAATTGAAGTAAAACAATTGTATGTAATTTCAAAATTATCAGTTCTTTTAGATAAAAAAAAAAGAGGCAAATGAATTTTAAAAATTAGCTACCTCTTTTGAATAATCCAATAAGGATTTTTTTTCATAGGAGGCAAACCCTACATCTAAAAAAAAATGAGATTTATATGTAGTTGGATGCTATTTTGTAAATTGCTTGGTTTTTTATTTTTTATCATCTATGTACAGTGTAATTATGAACATATGGGAAATAATATATGTACAGTGTATGGCCCCTCATGTAATTTGAGATTTGATTGAAGAGATAATTATTTATGTAAAAATTATTTATCTTATAGGTATAAATATTTTCGTTTTTAGGTGTAAATATTTCCGTAAATGGAGATTAATACTTTAGAAACAGTGATATTTCTGATTCGAGGTATATAAAAATGTTGTCATTATTCGATTAAATCAATACAACAAGCCGCATATCACATGAAGAAAAGTTAACTCGTTTTTACACAATTTGTTCTCTCATTTATCCACTAAAAAATAATACATTTATTTGACAAAAGGTCATTTTATGGACTTCCTTGGATTCGATTGTTATTAGATTCAAAGTGGTTTCAATGGGTTCGCTCACCATCGGATCTGTTTTAGAATTCGTGCGTACGGATTTTAAAGTATACG